>CM057088.1:4570000-4942500 GCA_029959045.1 Taenioides sp. WSHXM2023
ACACCTTCAATGTGTCTCAGTGTCAAGTACAAAGAATAAGAAAAAGATCTGAAAAGACTGGAGATGTTTTTGACAAGCCCAGGTCCGGCAGACCCCGCAAGACAACTGCTCGGGAGGACCGTTTGTTGATTCGAAAATCCAAGGCCAGCCCCTTTTCCACTGCAACAGAGCTCCACCAGGCCTGGTCACCTCAAGTCCCTGTGTCAACCAGAACAGTTTGTAGAATTCTGTCTCGAAATGGCCTCCATGGTCGAATCAGTGCACAGAAACCAGCACTAAACAAAAGGCAATCAAAAAAACGTGTGGCATTTGCCAAGGCCCACAGCCTGCTAAAAGGATGGACACTGGAAAAGTGGCAGAAGGTGGATTTCTCAGATGAATCCTCGGGTGAATTACATCACAGCCGCCGCAAATATTGCAGGAGACCTACTGGAGCCCGCATGGATCCAAGATTCACCCAGAAAACAGTTACGTTTGGTGGCGGAAAAATCATGGTCTGGGGTTACATCCAGTATGGGGGTGTGCGAGACATTTGCAGGGTGGAAGGCAATATCAATAGCCTAAAATATCAAGAAGTATTAGCTACCTCTTACATTCCCAACCATAAAAGGGGTCAAATTTTGCAGCAGGATGGTGCTCCATCGCATACTTCTATCTCTACATCAAAGTTCATCAAGGCGAAGAAGATCAAGGTGCTCCAGGACTGGCCAGCCCAGTCACCAGACATGAACATCATTGAGCATGTCTGGGGTAGAATGAAAGAGGAAGCATGGAAGGCAAAACCAAAGAATCTTGATGAACTCTGGGAGGCATGTAAGACTGCTTTCTTTGCTATTCCTGATGACTTCATCAACAAATTGTATGCATCATTGTCGAACCGCATGGATGCAGTCCTTCAAGCTCATGGAAGTCATACAAGATATTAAATATGGATCTCACAGCACCACTACTTAATTCACTGACGTTATGCAACATATTTTTGTATTTGAAGTAAATTATTTGTTCAATTTTCTGTAGGCGACAAGACTTTTGTCTTGCCAAAATCTGACCTTTCTGTGTTCATTAAATGATCAATCTTTCTTCAGTGAAGCAAATTTATTTTAGTATATTGAGCATAATTTGGGAGGGTTTTAGCTTTCATATGAGACATTTCTAAAACCAATCGATTAATTTAAAGTCAGGTTATAAGCTTTTGTTTCTACAAAATGGATAAGCGACAAGACTTTTGTCAGGGACTGTAATGTTAAAATGACAAAGGATCCAAGTTTGGCTCCACAGATTTGCCATTTTAATCTTGTGGCTTAAAGCTGCATTGTGTAACTTTTCTGGTGGAGGGTCCGTCAAATGCTTTTCTCCATGGAGATTATTGCTTTGTCTGGAATGTTTCACAGTATGGTATTAAAACCTTTCTATCTTCTTGGAGACCAAACCAGACCGAGTTACAGGTCAGATCTGTGGAGAGGCGACCCGCTCACAGTCAGAATGCCTGGTTCTCTAGGTATTTTTGAGCTTTAAACCCACCTGTAATTGAATAAATGTAAGATACAGCTGTTTAATGCCATACTGTGGAACATTCCAAACAGAGCAATCACACATCCATAGAAACAAGCAGGTGATGGACCGCCCAGACAGAAAGTTACACAGCGCACCGTTAAAGTCCGACTAATTTCAAAGATATTAGCCATAAACCAGGTCAACAAATCTGACCATAAATAATTCTAACAAAGGATTCTGAGCTGAATGTAAACTACTGTTATTTTCAGCCTCATTTTATCTCATCTTTTAACAATAGCTGTTGAAAAGTTACAGTGGCAGAGTAGTTAACAGTGCTTTCACCTTGGCCTATATGTGTCGAGGTTATCACTACGAGAGCTGTCAAGGTCAGAAGAGCCCTGAAATGATCCAACCTCTCCATGTGTCTGAGATAAACCAGCCTGCAGTACACCAACTGAACACTGGGGGAGACACAGCACTGAAAGTGTGGATTCACAAATTATTCCAAGTGCTTTTATTTCTGTCTCGTATCAAATGTTTACATTAAAGCTCCTCCATGTAACTTTTTAGCCCCAAAGCAATTTAAAAGAAAAGCATGTTTTTATTACATAGAAAAACATGCATTCTTACTGTGAATGGGCTTGCATCTCCACAAACCTCACTCTTATTTAGTCTAGATGAAGGCCTCCTCCTGCTTGTTTCCATGGAAATGTTGTTGCTTTCACAATAATGTTCCACAGTATGGCATAAAAGTCATCATTCTCCGTGGGGAATGGTAACTTTCTATTTAACTTTCTATTTCCATGTAATCATACAGCGGACATGCCATCTATAGAAAGTTACACAGTGTTGCTTTAAAAAAATAATAATAATTTAAATTCTGTACTGATTACCAAATAACAAAAAATACTAATAGTTTTGCCAGTAAAAATGAAAACAGAAAATCCTGGTTTAGAGTTATTTTGTCAGTGATATGAATGAGTTTCAATTCATTGTTTTCAGCGTCCCGAGAGATGCAACATGTTGAGGATTTTGTCCCATTCAAAAGATAAAATATTTTGTTTTAAATTGTTTATCGCTGCAGCAACGGTCACAAGATTCTGAAACCCATGGACAGTATCAAGCATTGTTTACATTTTAGATACAAATTACAGTACTGCACTTCAAAATGTGTTACTGTGACAGGCCTAGGCATACTTCTTAATAATGATGTCACACTCCCAGATGGGGGCAGGAACCAGATTTTCCCCATTGATTACACTGTACTTTGCCATGAAATATCCAAAAGGTAAAGTCAAATTTTGGATCTGATCATTTCTATGAGTGACTAGACCCAAGAACTCACTGTATTACAACAAAAATCAGAATTAAATCATCTGTATTAAATAATATTGGCTGAAAGAATGTTGTGATGTCATCTGAAACCCAGCAATAGAAAAAATATACTACGAAAAGAAATGCGGAAATGTATTATGTAAGATTTACAATGAGGCTGAGGGCAGAAAACACTTCTACCTGAACTTTAGTCTTATCAGATAAACAGTATCTGTCCAGTAACATCTGGCACCGACTGACTGGTTTGTTTCTCAAGACCTGAACCTCTGTGGGACTTTAAATAAAAAACAGTGTGGTACTTTGCACAGTGGACCTGTATAACATCAGCTATATGAAGCAGGATGTGTGTAAGTATGTGGCAAAGTGCTGTAAACCCTTGGCTTTCTCTCATTGAGCTTTGTGATGGAGTCTCCTGTAATGGTTTTCACTTCACAGCTGTGCCTCAGGGTTCATTGGTGAAATGCAAAGCTGTGATCAAAGTAGAAAGTAAAGGATATTTTGAAAAATCCAAAATATATAACTTGTTCACATATTTTTTTTGACTACATTCCTTGTGTTCACTCATTGTTTCGAAGCCTTCAGTGGGAATATACTGCGATGGAAATTTATATTGTGGAAAGATTTCTCTCAATCTGTCTTTGTGTAAATGAATGTGATTTCTACTTTAGACCAGATCAGTCATTAGCATGTGTAAAGGCTCAGCAGACACAACTGTTTCCACCCTCAGGAAGGCTTTTGTTGTACCTGTCCTCAAATTTAAGTTAAGTTGATTCGCACATGCCGACAACAGTATCAGGGATCGGTCCCATACCAGGTACCAAAACTGATCAGTGTGCTGCAGAAATCACTATAACAGAGAAGTGACCATAAAGAGAACTGCACATTAAGCTCATCTTTAATCACACGTGACTGTCAAATGACCTATAAAAATTTAGGCCTTGTAAAGGTTTTTATTAGGGGTTTGACGAGACAATGTTCACAAGACGAGACACACCGCGAGATCAGGTCCACGAGAATGAGACGAGACGAGATTTTGACATCATGTGCAGTAAATAGGCAGTGCAATCCATTTCACAATTTTGGTTTCACTATTTTTATTGATTTTATGTAATACTTCAGCGTTCTTTGAAACTACAGCTTCTCAAATTGTATAACTCACCAGCTTAAAACACTTTTGTTTGTCTGAGGTAATGGTAAATTCAGGGAGAAAAAATCTCACGAGGTCATTTTCTCATGCGTGCTCGATCTTGTGGCAATTTGTTCCATCTTGTCCCATCCCTAGTTTTTATAATTCACATGATATCAGTGCAGTGTTGTGTTTACATAGTAGCAGGTTAATGTTGCCAAGTGGTGCTGGAGATTATTTGCGTTTATGTGCTTTATGCCTTATGTAACTGACAAGCATTTATCAACAAACAAACATTTCGCAATGGAACAGATTTGAGCTTTTAAAAGAGGTACAGCGTGTCCATTTTGGTCAAGGTGTGGCCATGGTAAAAGTTTGAAAACGCTAACAATTATGCTAAAAGTGTTTCTCAAAATGGTGTTGGTGCATCTCTAGAATCTACAACATAAACGGTCATGAAAACATCAAAATTTTAGCTAGTAATATAAAATGTCGCACGGTTTCCCCCAAGACACGCACTGACGACGACTGTGTTTGCGTTGGTACTGACTTGTATAGCGTGATGTCCGCCTGCAGGTCCTGGGGCTGTCTGGGTGGGGCGGGGGGCGGAGGGGGGTGGCGGGTGTCCTGTGGGTGGCGGGTGTCCATGGCCTCCTGGGGGGTCAGGTGCAGAGTGACAGGGATCACGGGCAGGATACTGATGTACCTGTGAGAAAGTTGCAGCACAGCGCATTACAGCACCTGTCAGAGCTCAGGCACGGGTCTTTGTCTCACATTAAAGGGCCCTTATAACAATATTTTCTGATCTGTTATAATGTTGTTCCCTCCTCAAAAACTTCCCTCAAACAGAACACCACCTTGTGATGTCATGTAGTAATACAGGAAGTGCCTCACTGTGTTTTTAAACTCCACACACCTTCACGAGAATCATTTGGATGATCTCTACTGAACTAAAGGTAAAAGGAGCTGTTAATGTGAAAACTCCCACTACATGACATCACAAGGCGGATAAGAGCATTTTGAGCTTTGGAGATGTAGACAGACTAATAGGGATGGAACGATTCTCAAAGATCGCATTCGTTTCGATTCGATTCCATATTAAGTTCGATTCTCACGTGTCCCTCCGTGAACACTGTGTTGACACTTTGTCATGGGCAGGAAAAGGTGAACCCTGGGGCTTTTTCTTAGAATCAAAAAGTAAACAGCTTTAAAGAGGCTCACGGCTGCTGTATTCTAACAGAGGTCAGTGTTATCTTTCAGACACTTTTTATTTTACATTGATAGACTCAGGATTGACAAAAATATGAACTTTTAAATACTCCAAAACCGCTTTTCGGCTTTACACATGTTAATCAAGTACGGAGGTAACATGTTCGGTGGTGAAAAGAGGAAAGGAGAGCACGTTTTTATCAGGGGGAGGGGAAGAGCAGAGACTTTTAGTCATCAAAATAAATAAATGCAGAAAACAAAGATTTGATGGTGATGTTTATGTCCAATAGCCTTTCAGTAGAATAAACCACATGCTCCTCATGAGACACAGTATTTTTTTTAATGTTTGTAGCCTAACTCTCGAAAGTCAAATCGTATCGTGACTTAAGTGAATCCCATCCCTGCAGGCCAAGAATGCAGGATTACTCAAACGTGTGAATGAAAAAAAAAACACAACTCCAGGTCTGTTTTGAAACATTCTAACATGACTTGAAGCTCACAAGAGTCAATTCAGTGTAAAACAGGATTTTTATATGATATGATGTCAAATGTAAAGCTCCGTCTCACCTCTTTGCCAGGGTGATGTTGTAGTACCCAAACAGCGACGGCCAGTGCCTGAAGGACAGCCTCCTCCAGCCCTCCTCGTCCTCCGCGCCCCATGTGATCTGGGGCACGGCGGGAGGGGGGCCGTGGGAGAGGATGGCGAGCCTGTGGGCGGCGTGGTGCTCCTCGGACTGGTTCTCGGGCAGAGGGGTGGGTTCTGGAGGAGGGTGCACGCTCAGGGTGCTGGTCGGGTCGGCGCCGCGGAACACAGGAGCCACGCCCAGGTGAGGGGGCAGCCCGCCGCCCCCAGCGTCACTCAGGGGACTCTGCTCAGACACCTGCGCTGCCAGGTAGGTCCTGAGCCCGGCCGGGTCGGTGTACACCAAGATACCGATCCAGATCACTGTGCCAGCCTTTGCATGGATACAATGGGACAGTTATCGTTAGTCTTGTAGCATAACTGCCCAAATCATTTTTCAAGGTTTTCAAGAAAATAGAAAATAAACAGCCTGTGTCAATAAGATAACTGGATGGTTTATGGTTTTTGATAGGCTTGTTTTCAGTTCTGTTTGGAAACATGTAAAAATATAATTAAAGCTTGGCATTTTACTCGGGCCTTGGACTTATGTCTGTACAGCAGGGCTCTCTTCCTCATGTTCTTCTGTGGGGTATTCATTGCTAACACATGACATAGATCATCCTGAAAATACTATATTTGCCAAAAATAACTTACACAGCGTTCCAAATTATTATGCAAATGATATTTTTCTGATTTAACCAAATTGTCAATATAAATGACAGTTTTCATAATTTTCAAATTATCAACCTTTAGAGTTTAGAGCTTTGTTTAAGGGTGGCCAAATAGAAGGTTTATGCATAACTCCAAGCCTCTGGAGGATCCTACACCTTGATGTTCGGGACTCCAGAGGCACCAGCAGCTTCAAATACCCGTTTGCTGCTTTGTAATGCCATTTTAGCAGCTGCTCTCTTAATCCGATGTATTTGTCTGGCAGAAACCTTCCTCATTGTGCCTTTATCTCCACGAATCTGTGTTTGCTCTGAATCAGCTACAGATCTCTTAATAGTACAATGATCACGCTCAAGTTTTTGTGAAATATCTAAGGTTTTCATACCTTGTCCAAGGTATTCAGCTATTTCACGCTTTTCGGCACTAGAGAGATCCTTTATCTTTCCCATGTTGCTTGAAAATGGTGCTCTGCTTAATAATCTTAAGCCTTCTTAAGTCGTTTTTCCTTTAATTGGACGCACCGGGCAAACTCATTGTTGCAGTTGTGTGAGGTGGCTTCACTGAGACTAAACATGTGACCTTCATGACACTTAAACACAATTTGCATAATAATTTGGAATGCGGTGTATAGGAGAACTCACGCTAAGTTGGTCCCACTTCAGAGCGCTATCACATTACAATCGGCGTGCCTTCCACTCTGTGAAGTTGT
The DNA here is from genome assembly GCA_029959045.1 of Taenioides sp. WSHXM2023. NCBI lineage: Eukaryota > Metazoa > Chordata > Actinopteri > Gobiiformes > Gobiidae > Taenioides > Taenioides sp. WSHXM2023. The sequence continues at coordinate 4,577,165 of CM057088.1, forward strand.
AGTGTATTGTTTTGTATATTAAAAGAGAACTGTCGTGTGCATGTGGGAGCATGGGTGATGTAGGCTTGTGGGCGGAGCACTGTGCAGGATTGTACAGCTAACTGTAAGAAGGGTTTGAATAGAGCCTGGGAGAGATCACTAGATTACTCAAACATGCATGGATGACATAAAAAACACTTCAGACATGTTTTTAATGAGGGAAAAATATGGTAGAAAGCGCCAAAATACCCACTTTTTAAACATAATACCCACTCTACAACCAGGATTGATCAAACTATGGCCCGGGTGCCAAATGCGGCCCTCACATCAATTTCTCATGTGAATTGGCCCAAATTACCTTCAGCAGTACTTTCTACTACAAGTGTTTTTTGGAAATCTACCTTGATAAAGCCAATATAAAGCTCTTGTGTAACTTTTCTGGTGGAGGGTCCGTTAAATTTTCTTCATGGAGATGTTATTGCTTTGTCTGGAATGTTTCACAGTATAGTATTAAATCTTTCTGTAATCATGGAGACCAAACCAGACCATGTTACAGGTCAGCTCTGTGGATAGGCGAATCCGCTCACAGTCATAATGTAAAAAAAAAATAAAAAAAGCTCATATATAAATGAATCACTGTATTGAGCACCAGTCTATGGCCTTCCATTAGCCCTCTGCTTCAACTGTGTTTTGATATACTGTAGACAGACAAGTATTTTACTGATCCTAAAGCAAATTCAAATGTGGCCCTTGATGAAAAAAGTGAGTTTTTTTCACCCACCATAATGATCCTCTGAGCCAGGCGGGTGCGAGCCAGGAAGTAGACCACGCGCAGTCGTTTGGGGAGCCGGGGGAAGCTCCGGAGAGGGGGGGTCTGGAGGGTAATGGTGTGGGGGGACGGCCTGGAGGGAGGGGGGGCCTCTCGAGCGCGCAGGGGCCCCGGTTTGGGCAGAGGCAGCCCTGCTTCAGCCGGCAGACGACGATTCAGGTCGGCCAGCTGGAAGGCAGATGGAATACTCAAACTGTAAATCCTCTCGAATATTACTAATAATTGCATATTAATAGTTTGCAGCTGCTGTCATCAACATTCCCTGGGGGTGTGATGCTAACTGGGGGCACTGCTCTGTCTGAGGCTATGTTAAACTTTAATCTGACCTTTATTTTAACACAATCTGACCAGAAAGAGCTGATTTAGTTGGAACTACAACAGGTGAGCTGATATGTGCTGTTAAACAAGCCTCGAACACATTAAACATTTCAGCTTCATGGTCCTCTGTGATGTTTACACCAGAAATGAACATCTTAAAACATAAAAATACTATACAGACAAACTACTACCCCCAGTGCATTCTGGGTCAAACTTACCTCCATGCGGCGGATATCTATGGAGAGCACCGTGGTAAAGAAGAACATCTGAAGGAAGAAGTCTGACACCAGTCCCACCACAGCAAACAGGCAGAACTCCTACAATATAAATACATGAGAATACTGCTGATAATACTACACAAATACACGAGAATACTGCAGATACTACACAAACACGTGAGGGTACAACAGATACTACAACTCAAACACATACAAATACTGCAGGTAGTATCCAGATGTGTGGAGTGTGAGGACTGGAGATTAGATCTCACCTGGATGGCGGGCACCAGAGTGAAATAACCAATGAGAATGATGCACAGCTCCGTGGCCATGTTCTTCATGATAGACCAGCTCTCATTACTTAGGCCTGGAATACAGAAGGTAGCACCATCTCAATGTTCATCACTTACAATAAAGCAAGATTATACATATTATATATATATATATATATATATATTTTTTCTTTTTAAAAAAAAATAAGGATAACAAATTAATTTGTCTGGGATATGAGCATTTGAGGGGCAGACTTGACCAGTTCCTCTAGTGAAGTGTGAACTCCTAGACAAAGTAATTTCAAAGTAAAAGGTTAAGGCTAGCCTTTATTGCCCTGTAGGGAAATTTGTCCTCTGCAATTAATTCATCCCTCACTGCTGCTGGGGCAACCTGCTGTAGTGCGGAACCCGGGGACCTAAGGCTGGAGATTTGGTCGACTGAATCTCCAGATATGAGATTGGTGTTGGTCACGACTAGTTTAGCTGGATTATACCCATTTTTAGTGAGAGAAAAATGCAAACTCTGCATAAAAAGGTCTCGGTAACCAGGAGATTTAACCCAGAATCTTCTTGCTGTGAGGCAAGTGTGCTAGCCACTCTGCCACTCTGGAAAAGTGATATAAACTCTTTGGCATGAGGCCTGACCACAACACAGTTTTAGTTTTTGTAGCATGACAGCTAACACATTAGCATTAGGTACCTTGGGCTATGCGCAGTTTGACCTCTAGGTCAACTGGAGTGGACACCACAGACTTGGTCAGCACTAGAACGTTCTCCAGCCCGATGACCACCACCAGGTAAGGGAAGATCTCACTGGAACACAAACAACATGAACTCATTGGGCTTCACTCAGTTATGACATTGCCTTAAGAATTTTGGGTCACGAGCTTTTACTACAGCAAAAGATCCATAAATCAGAATGTACAAAGAGTATACAAATATTGAAAACAAACATCTAGCATGCTAACACAGCAATTCCTGATTCTCAGACAATAAGAAACAGTTTCTAATTAGAAGCAGACAGACAGTACACAGCAGACTTATAGTGACCTCAAGACCTGTTTATATGATATTTCTGTACTGGGACAAGACAGGCTTTGGTCAAATGCATGGACAAAAAAATTGAAAACAAGAACCTTTATTGCAATTATGGCCAAGCTGCACTCAATAATTTTTAACCTTTAAGTTGTTAAATACAGAATGCAGCTCTAATGCTTGAGCAGACTGGTTTGGAAAGCTCTGAGGAAAACATACACCCCCTCTCCTCCCATTTACCCCTCCCCTCCCTCCTCCCATTTACCCGCCTCTGAAAGTGTCGCCAAATTCAACTGAAACTCTGCTTTTATTTATTTGTTTTCTGTCCTGACTCAGCACACAGACACTACTATGAACACACAGACCCACCACATGTTTGTACACATCTAAACTATGCAGAACTAGATTGTTTCATTAGATAATACTGACAGGGACGCACCAAAACCAGCTTTTTCAGTTCCGATACCGATATCAATACTTTCAATTATCTGCCAATACCTGATATAAGCCAATACTAATATGGAAAAGGGATGGAAAATGGCACGAGAGATCCAATTAATTAATATCTAAATTCTGCAGTTCACTTCACAATTTTGGCATCAATTTAATTTTATTTTAATATACTTTGCTGGCTATTCTAGCATGCTTTTTGGAACTATAAATGTTCCAAAAAGCAAACCCTTTTTGTCACAAGATCATTTTTCTCTTTTGTGCACGATCTTGTTGCAATTTTGTCTTGCGAGATCTTGCCGCACACCTGCCAATTTGTATTTTCTCAGTAGCAAATATCGTCATTTCCTTTTACTCCCGCCTAATACCAAGAACCCAGCCCGCCCCTCTGCCCCCCGTGAACCCCGCCCATGGGCACGTCCCGGCAGGTGGTTGGTCAACGACGCACTGTGCTCACGCCATCATATGTTCTCATTCTCAGCGCCGCGTTGTGATTGGACGAGCGGGTGTGTGTTGAAACACCGTCTCCCCGCCCCCCGCGAGTCCCCACTCCCCCTCTGTACACACTGACACACTGACTCTTTGGCCTTGTGTGGGAGACATGAAAAGCCTGTGTGTGTGTGAACCTGACCTTCTAGTTCTTTTCAGGGAGATTAAAGAAAGTCAATAGGCCGGTATTAGGTAAGGATCTGATACAAAGATCTAGCTGTGGTTTAGAGATTGTGTGCGAGGCTGAGGTGTCATTTGTAAAGTCTTGTGATCAATACGTGACCAGATAATTTTGAGATTATATCATGAATAAAGTGGGTTAAAAGTCCTATATTACACAAAATTGACTCTTGTGAGCTTTAAACCATGTTATAATGTTGTTTCTTCATCAAAAACATACTTAGAGTTGTGTTTTGTTTCATTCACACAACCCTTTACTATTAGTCTGTCTACATCTCCCAGTTGCACCTTGTGATGTCATGAAGCGGTACTTCTCAAGGTAACAGCTACCTTTTAGCTTTTGTTCAGTAGAGACTGAAAATTCCAGGGTTGAAATGATCCAAATGATTCAACTGAAGGTGTATGGAGTTTAAAAACACAGTGGAGCGCTTCCTGTATTAAGGTGGAACAAAGTGCTTTCTGTTTGAGAGAAGAACTCAGCCTAAATATGCAGGATTTGTGTGTTAAACTTGTGAATACAATAACACGACTCCAGGTATGTTTGTGATGAGGAAACAACGTAATAAAATAGATCAGAAAATAGTGTAATTTGGGCTCTTTAACACAAGTTTTCTTCTTGTCACTTATTTTCGAGAAATGCGCTTTTCTGTTGTTTATCTAGAATGTATAGGATTATTTTTTCTCTCTTGGCACAAACTCGAAATAAAAACGTGTCATTCACGTTCAAATTGTAAAGTGACTTTGAGCATCTGGAAAAGTGCTGTATAAGACTAATGCATTATTAATGAAATAACGACCATACGCTTTTATGTTTTCTGTGCCTTTTTGATGAGCATAGCGTGTCCACTGTGTAGGAGCACTGGTGTTCATTTAAAGTCTCAGGTAACACCAGGACTGTCATGAAAACACATTTTTAAACACGATATAGCTGCTAGATATACAGTCCCTGACAAAAGTCTTGTCGCTTATCCATTTTGTAGAAACAAAAGCTTATAACCTGACTTTAAATTAATCGATTGGTTTTAGAAATGTCTCATATGAAAGCTAAAACCCTCCCAAATTATGCTCAATATACTAAAATAAATTTGCTTCACTGAAGAAAGATTGATCATTTAATGAACACAGAAAGGTCAGATTTTGGCAAGACAAAAGTCTTGTCGCCTTGTCATATGATGCACCCAATCCTAGATTACAGCCTCACCTGTGATCAGTTACTGATCAATCAATTAGTGGGTGTGTAGAAAAAGAACCCCAGCACACCAGACCTTCACATCAACTGCAACTTGACCTCTGACAACATGCCTAAGATCCACCCTGAGACCAAAGTGTTAATTATCAAGAGGCTGAAGACCAGATCCACTGCTGAGGTGGCTGACACCTTCAATGTGTCTCAGTGTCAAGTACAAAGAATAAGAAAAAGATCTGAAAAGACTGGAGATGTTTTTGACAAGCCCAGGTCCAGCAGACCCCGCAAGACAACTGCTCGGGAGGACCGTTTGTTGATTCGAAAATCCAAGGCCAGCCCCTTTTTCACTGCAGCAGAGCTCCACCAGGCCTGGTCACCTCAAGTCCCTGTGTCAACCAGAACAGTTTGTAGAATTCTGTCTCGAAATGGCCTCCATGGTCGGATCAGTGCACAGAAACCAGCACTAAACAAAAGGCAATTAAAAAAAATGTGTGGCATTTGCCAAGGCCCACAGCCTGCTAAAAGGATGGACACTGGAAAAGTGGCAGAAGGTGGATTTCTCAGATGAATCCTCGGTTGAATTACATCACAGCCGCCGCAAATATTGCAGGAGACCTACTGGAGCCCGCATGGATCCAAGATTCACCCAGAAAACAGTTAAGTTTGGTGGCGGAAAAATCATGGTCTGGGGTTACATCCAGTATGGGGGTGTGCGAGACATTTGCAGGGTGGAAGGCAATATCAATAGCCTAAAATATCAAGAAGTATTAGCTACCTCTTACATTCCCAACCATAAAAGGGGTCAAATTTTGCAGCAGGATGGTGCTCCATCGCATACTTCTATCTCTACATCAAAGTTCCTCAAGGCGAAGAAGATCAAGGTGCTCCAGGACTGGCCAGCCCAGTCACCAGACATGAACATCATTGAGCATGTCTGGGGTAGAATGAAAGAGGAAGCATGGAAGGCAAAACCAAAGAATCTTGATGAACTCTGGGAGGCATGTAAGACTGCTTTCTTTGCTATTCCTGATGACTTCATCAACAAATTGTATGAATCATTGTCGAACCGCATGGATGCAGTCCTTCAAGCTCATGGAAGTCATACAAGATATTAAATATGGATCTCACAGCACCACTACTTAATTCACTGACGTTATGCAACATATTTTTGTATTTGAAGTAAATTATTTGTTCAATTTTCTGTAGGCGACAAGACTTTTGTCTTGCCAAAATCTGACCTTTCTGTGTTCATTAAATGATCAATCTTTCTTCAGTGAAGCAAATTTATTTTAGTATATTGAGCATAATTTGGGAGGGTTTTAGCTTTCATATGAGACATTTCTAAAACCAATCGATTAATTTAAAGTCAGGTTATAAGCTTTTGTTTCTACAAAATGGATAAGCGACAAGACTTTTGTCAGGGACTGTACTGTGATACTGAAACTACTTTATGCCACTAACGCAATAACAATGATGCAAGATAATCCCAGTGAACCATTTCTAAATAGAACTTCTCATCAAGAGCCATGGGCTGATACAAATAATAATAGAATTAACCAATATTTAGCCATAGAAATCACTTACTCAACCTTTACAGCTCAAATCTTATCATATTACAACAAAAATAACCCACTTTTACTAAGAAATTGTACACACGATAAACATCGAGCCCCAAAATATACTGTTCCAGATTTCATATATTGAACGATAAGCCGATATACTGTAGTAATTATCGTGACAGGCCTAAGCGACACGCAAGACATTTATGGAGTCAATATGAGATTCAGGAGCAGGACCACGCCTCAGCCTCCCCCTGCTCCTCTTCACAGAACCACAGCTCAGCTCAACCACACCTCCAATTACCAAGAAGCCTTATTTATACAAGTATGTCCCGGCAACACTGTCTTCCACTCTCTCTACCCCTCCCTCCTCGTGTCTCTTGTTCATTGTTCAGCCTGAAGACCTCATCACCTGCTGAACAAAATGTAAAAGGAGCTGTTAACTTGAAAACTACCGCTACATGACATCACAACATGGAACAGAGCATTTTGAGTTTTTTTGGAGATGCAGACAAACATTTGTGAATGAAACAAAAACACAACAACTTCAGGTATGTTTTTGAGGAGGTAACAACATTCTAACATGACTTTAATCTCATAAGAAGCATTTTTTTTTGTAATCTAGGACCTTTAAAGTGTATTCAGACAGAGACAAGTGGCTTAAACATTGATGGAGGAGTGCACGTGCTGAAACTTGATTATAGTGTGTTTTTTTTTTTTTTTTTTTACATTCTTGGAGACAAAGCTAAAATAATAAAGACAGACTGGTCCCGATCAGGTTTCTACATGGGCGCTTGTTACTACGGCAACTAAACCAGGCTTTGGCTTTAGCTCACTTCATGGAATACCACTCATGTCACTGTAAGGAGCAGTGGTGGAAGATAAAGAAGTACAAAAGTAAAAGTACAATACTTAAATACAGTACAGATACCTACAAATGTTACTTAAGTACATTTTACAGTGGATACTTTTTACTTTTACTTCACTACGTTTGAGAGCAGATATCTGTACTTTCTACTCCATTAAATTTTAGATCTGAACTGAAAAGTAAAAAGTATGGTATTTATGGTTTGAGACCTGCTGAAAAGAACTTATTTTTAACACATTTAATATGAGTTAACGTCCCAACTCTGAGCAAACCAAAAACACAAAACAGCTAGAAAATTAAAAGAAATCAATTCAATTAATTAAAATCAGCCAACTTCTATCAAAATCACTACATTTCATCCTTTAATTGTTCAAAAAATCTCTGCAAAATACTTTTTAAAAAGGTACTTCAGTAGTTTTACTTTAGAAGATTTTTTCATGCGATACCTTTACTTTAGAAATATTTTGCCCCTGTATCTGTACTTTTACTAAAGGTGCACTGTGTAACTTTCCGGAAGGAGGGTCCACCACCTGCTTGTCCCTGTGATGATGCTATTGCTTTGTCTGGAATATTCCACAGTACGCCATTAAACATATCCATCTTGCATTCATTCAACTGAAGTTGTTTTTATTGCTCAAAAATACCTTGAAATACATGCATTCTTACTGTGAGCGCATGGGGTCACCTCTCCATAGATCTGGCTTGTCTAATACCATATTGAGGCACATTCCAGGCAAAGCAATAACATCTCCATGGAGACAAGTAATAGTGAGCGGGAAAGATACACAGTGCACCTTTACGTAACAAAATGGAGTATTATCCAACACTGTGGCCGCATCTCATTTCTCTTCCCTCTTTCCTTCTCCTCGATTCCTCTCCTTGATCCTCCATTTTTCAGCTGTCAGTCAAATGTGTCATATTAAGTGGTGTCCCAAAAAAAAAAAAAAAAAAAAAACAGGGAAGAAGGAGGCAAACATCAAATAAAAGAATAAAACTTTTTGGTCTCAGTGAGAAGTTTAGATCCTCTCTCCTCCCTGTGTCTCCTCTGTGGGCATTTCCTGCAGAATCGAGGAGAGGAATCGAGAAGAAGGAAGCAAGACACGGCCTGAAAGGAGCTGATAAAGGTGGCGTACCCTCCGTTGAGCGTCGGGGTGAGTCCGAACAGCGTGCAGAGCCCCACAGACATGAGCAGAGAGCTGAGAACCGTCACCACAGCGGCCAGGGCCAGACCCCATTTAGACTTCACCATGTCAATCTTACCTGCAGGAAAGCACACAAACAAGAGGCAAAACAAATAACGAAGCTTTCTCTGAGGACTCCACTTTTACCCTCATCTCACAGTTCAATATTTAGAACGATATTTAGAAGAGGTAAACAGAATTGTAACAATGCTACTTTTTAAAGGGCCCATATTACACTATTTTTCTGATCTATGTTCTAATGTCGTTCTCATCACAAATACACCTGGAGTTGTGTTTTGTTTCATTCACACGTTTAACGCACAAACCCTGCATATTTAGGCTGAGTTCTTCTCTCAAACAGAACACTCTATTCCACCTTGTGATGTCAATACAGGAAGTGCTCCATTGTGTTTTTAACTCAACTTTATTTCTAGAGCACTTTAAAAACAAAAGTCGACCAAAGTGCTGTACACAAATTAGATAGAACACATAGCAAACAGTGAGCAAACAGTAACAAAACAGTGACAGGTAAATAGTCAACTCTCAAACTGAGTTAAAAGCCAAGGAGAAAAAGCAAGTCTTTAGGAGGGACTTAAAAACAGGCAGTGAGTCAGCCTGATCTGCAGAGGGAGCCGATTCCATAGCCACTGCAAAAGCACCATCTTCTCTCCGTTTTCTCCTGGTCCATGTCCCAAGGACCAAACCCCAACCTCAACCCTAACCCTGCTAGAATCATTTGGATCATTTCAGCCCTGGAATGGTCAATCTCTACTGAACTAAAGGTAAAAGGAGCTGTTCACTTGAAAACTACTACATGACATCATAAGGAGGAACAGAGCATTTTGAGCTTTGGAAATGTAGACAGACTAATAATAAAGAATTACTCAAACATGTGTGAATGAAACAAAACACAACTCCAGGTCTGTTTTTTGAGGTAACAACATTCTAACATGGCTTAAAGCTCACAAGAGTCAGTTTTGTGTAATATAGGACCTTTATGATTCATATTAGATAAGAATCATAAAGAGGGTGTATGCAATATCTACTTTCTCTATGCTTTGATACACTGCAGCTGATGTCAACATTTCCTGGGGGTGTGATGCTAACTGAAGGCACTACTCTGTCAGAAGCTCCGTTAGACTTTAATCTGGGTTTTATTTTAACACAATCTGACCAGAAAGAGCTGATTTAGTTTTGATTTTAGTCATTTTATTTTGCCTTGTACATATACATTTATATAATTATGCCTTATTTGACACCAGTCTCTTGCCATCGTTTTTGCTACTTAATTAGAATTTATTCCAGACTGATCAGAGGCTCCTGAAAATGTGCTCTTTAATTCCATTTTGTATTTCTTCTTTAAGTTTTCAGACTTTTAAAACTTATTTGACAGTGTTTGCTAATGTGTGCATTGCGTCTCCTTGATAACTGCTGAACATTCCGCCAATATACATACACGTAGAACACCCCCAGCGCGACGCCACTGCAAAGCATCAACTGAACTCCAGGGGGAAGTGTGGCGAGAGGTGGACTCACGTGTGGAGAAGTAGATGTAGGCGAATAAGATGATGTATGTGGTGACCAGCGGTATGAGCTCGGCGACGCCTATCTCCTCTTTGAAGTGCACGTGGACCATGTGATCGTCACGCAGGCTGCAATTGGCCGACGGGTACAGCTGCTTCAGGCGGGAGCGCAGGCTGTTCATGAAACTGGGGACACAGGGTTACAGCTGGTCACATTTTTATATATTGCACTTTTCCATCTCCAAGGAACCACTCACCCATTCACACCATGTATATATAAATGGACATAGCTAACCCACTAGTCGCCGCGTTCCAAACAGGAAGTGAGCATGGGCACGCCTCCTGCTCCATTGACTCTGGCTCCAATTCACTTTGTATTGAAAAACTCGTCCCTCTCTCTGTAACTCTGATTCGTCATTTTGATCTTAAAATGTTCGTATTAACCCGCTCTACGTGATCCTGGTGTTTTTATTTCGTTATTTTGTCTGCAAATCAAAATACGAACGTTAATAACAGACTAATCAGGCGCCTTCTTTCGCCGAGGTCGCTCCAGCTAGTGTTCGTGACATGTTTGATTGACAGTGTTGCATATTTAGGCTGAGTTCTTCTCTCAAACTGAAAATACTCCACCTTGTGATGTCATGTGATAATACAAGAAGTACTCCACTGTATTTTTAAACTCCACACACCTTCACTAGAATGATTTGGATCGTTTCAGTTCTGGAATTGCCAATCTCTACTGAACAAATGGTAACTGTTAACTTGAAAACTTCCAGTAAATGACATCACAAAGTGTAACAGAGCATTTAGAGCTTTGGAGATGTAGACAGACTAATATTAAAGGGTTACTCAAACATGTGAATGAAAGAAAAAACACGACTCCAGGTCTGTTTCTGATGAAGTAACAACATTATAGCATGACTTAAAGCACATAAGAGTCTATTTGAGTAATATTGGACCTTTAATCATTCTAAGCAGAGATGATTTGAGAGCATCTCTAACCTTGCATCATATCTGGACAGCACGACTGTGATGGTGTAAGTGACCACCCTCCTCTTGTTGTAATGGCTGACTCCGGTGTACTTTCCTGGGACACCAAACAGCAGGTCTGGAACACAAAGAACACAGCAAAAGGTAACAAAGTGAGCCTGCCAGATTAAAAACAACTATCAAAACAGATCATTGCCCTTTTAAAAATGGTACACACTCCCAAATGCATTATTCTATGGTAAAAATAGAAGAAGAATTTTGTAGCAGTCCATGTCATTCCCTGGTTTGAGTCAGAGCCAAATTTGTGTCAATCATGCAAGTCGTTAGCTTACTCGCTAGAGTTAAAAACGGTATCTGTCAGCTGAAATCTTAGTTCGCCATGCATTTAAGTTAAACGTGGTTCAATTTTGTATAATATAGAACCTTTAAAATATCACTTGTTACGGTGAAATTCCAATAAGAAGAGGTGGGGCACGTCAGTTTTAAACAGGAACTTAATGGAGCAGTTTCTGTTATTAATCAATTTTAGATCAATTTTGCTGTTAATAATTAAGAAAACATAGGTTATAGTTTAATACTTGATCTCCTTTGAAGAGCCCATGTTGTTATACCGTTATTTTTTCTGATCTATGTTACAATGTCGTTTCCTCTTTAGGAAATGAGGAAATGTAATTGCCAATCTCTAATGAAGCAAAGGTAAAAAAGCATTTTGAGCTTTGAAGATGTCAGATGAAGAAGATGTAGAAAAAAGGTTACTTAATGTGTGAATGAAACAAAACACAATTCCAGGTGTGTTTCTGAGGAGGTAGCAACATTATAAACATGGCTTAAAGGGTCCATTTTGCGTAATATAGAACCTTTAAAATCTGTTGCTTATTACGGTGAAATTCCAATATGAAGAGGTGGGGCCCGTCAGTTTTGAATAGGAAGTTAATGGAGCAATTTCTGTGATTAATCACTTTTAGATACATTTTGCAGTTTATTATGAACAAAATCAAGATCTGCACAGGTTTAATACTTGATATCCACACAGTGTTATTTTCTGATCTATGTTACAATGTCATTTCCTCATCAGGAAATGAGGAAATGTAATTGCCAATCTCTAATGAAGCAAAGGTTAAAAAAAAAAAAAAAAGTAGCTGTTAACTTGAAAACTATAACTTCATGACATCACAAGGTGGAACAGAGCATTTTGAACTGAAGATGTAGCCAGACTAATAATATTAATTAATTACTCAAACATGTGTGAATGAAACAAAACACAACTCCAGGTCTGTTTTAGAGGAGCTAACAGCATTATACCATGGTTTAAAGCTCACAAGAGTCCATTTTGTGTAATATAGGGCCTTTAAAATATGTTGCTTACAGTGAAATTCCAGTATGAACAGGAAGTCAATGGAGCAGTTTCTATTATTAGTCAATTTGAGATCAATGTTGCAGTTAAAAATGAACGAAATACAAAATCCTGATCTACATAAGCTATAGTTTAATACTTGATATCCAAAAAAACAAATAAACAAAAAACAGAGCAAGTCTCCTTTAAGGTTTGGTGCAGAGGTAAACAGGGTTAAACGGGGATAAGGAGACTCAGACTTCACAAAACACTGGCACAAAACCCCCTTTGACGAGAGGAGACTGTGAACAGGTCTGTACCCTCTCCAGGAGCAAAGGGAACAGCCAAACTCTCTTTCATTTGAGCTATGAGGGAGGGAGAGGAAGAGAGGGAGAGTGAAGGAGGGAGAGTGAGGGGGAGAACGAGGGAAGGAGTGAGAGAAGGAGGGAGAGTGAGGGAAGGAGAGTGAGAGAGGGAGACAAACAGGACAAACGGGAAACTCTGCTCAAACTTTATTGACCCACAAGGGAAATTATCATAGAAAGAATGCATGTTTTTTAAGGTATTTTTGAGCAGTAAATCCCCTGTAATTGGCTAAATGCAAGATAAATAAGATTAATGCCATCCTCTGGGAACATCTGTTTTTTATGAGCTTAATGTCTCTGTACATTGTCTCTTCAAATAAAGACTAAAGATTAAAGACATATAAAGTAAAATGGTTCCGTCGAGCTCTGGTTCCAATTTACTTCTTTTGAAAAATGGTGCCTCGCTCTCTCTAACTGCTGCTATAAGGCTCATCATTCTGACTTTAAAATGTTCGTTTTAACCTTCTCTACACAATCCTGGTGTTAATATTTTGCCATGTTGACCATAAATCAAGATATGAACATTAATAACAGACCAATCCGGTGGGTTTGACTGGTAGTGTATGCAGCAATGATGGCTTGTGTGAGCAGTTCATTTGTTTGTTTATTAAAGGTGCTATATTATGCAAAATTGAACTTTAAGCTGTGTTAGAATGTTGTTATCTCATCAAAAACATATCCAGAGTTCTGTTTTGTTTCATTCACACATGTTTGATTAATCCTTTATTATTAGTCTATATCTCCAAGACTCAAAATGCTCTGTTCCACCATGTGACACCATGATTTTTCAAGTTAACAGCTACCTTTTATCTTATTTCTTATCGTACAGATAAGAAATTCCGAGGCTGAAATTATCCAAATGATTCTAGTAAAGGTGTATGGACTTCCTGTATTACCACATGACATCACTAGGTGGACCAGAGTGTTTTCTGACTGAAAGAAGAACTCAAACCCTGCATATTTAGGCTGTGTGTTATAAAGGTGCACCATGGAACTTTTTGGTTGGGGGTCCGTCACTTGCTTGTTTCTATGGATACGTCATTGCTCTGCCTGGAATGTTCCACAGTATGACATTAAACAGTTCTAACTTATATTTATTTAATCACAGGTGCTTTCATAGCTCAAAAATACCTAGAAAAACAGGCATTCTGATTGTAAGCGGGGTTGCATCTCCATAAATCTGACCTATAGATAGAAAGGTTTAATGCCATAGTGTGAAACATTCCAGACAAAGCAATAACACCTCCATGGAGAAAATAATTTAACAGACCCTCCACCAGAAAAGTTACAAATGCACCTTTAAGATCCACACATCTTGTCCGTACCTCTGAGCGTGGCGGAGGTGTGGAGGCCTTTAGGCTCGTGTTTGTGGATGGTTTTGAGGAGGTCGGGGTCGACGTCAAACAGGTCCCGTTGGTTCTGCCAGTAATTTCCAGGAGACACCAGGAGGCAGCCATGTTCGGGAAGGACGGACTGCATCCTGCGTAACCCCGGCAACAGATCGGTCACCTGCAGACACAAGCTCTCCAGACTGCGCACCCTGGAGCTGTCAAGGGGAGAAAAACATCATGATATTAGTGTTTATTATTACAAGGCTGAAAGTCTTATGTCATTTAGTAGTTGATTAAAGGTCCTATATTACACAAAATTCACTCTAGAGCTTTTAGTCATGCTATAAAGCTGTTACTTTATCAAAATCATACCCAGAGTTGTGTTTTGTTTCATTCACATGTTTGAGTAACCCTTTTATTATTTTATTATTTTTATTATCAGTCTGTCTACATCTCCAAAGCTCAAAATGCTTTGTTCCACCTTGTGATGTTATGAAGCGGTAGTTTTCAAGTAAACAGCTCCTTTTAACTTTAGTTCAGTAGAGATTGGCAATTCCAGGAAAAGTATCGAATTATTTTAGTGAAGGTGTATGGAGATTAAAAACACAGTGGAGCACTTCCTGTATTACCACATGACATCACAAGGTGGAACAGCGTGTTTTTAGTTTGAGAGAAGAACTTGGCCGAAATATGCTGGGTTTGTGTGTTAAAGGTGCACTGTGTAACATTTTTAACAGAGGGTCCGCCACCTGCTCGTGTCCATGGAAATGTTATTGCTTGGTCTAGAACAGGGGTCGGCAACCTTAAATACTCAAAGAGCCATTTGGAGCGTCTCCCACAGAAAAGAAAACACCCGGAGCCACAAAACACTTCTGACATCTAAACCAGTGCTAACCAGGGAACTACAGGCAAAACTACAACTCCCAGAAAACGGACTACAACAAACGCACCATCGTCCACTACAGCTCATAAGAGCGAGTCTTAAGAGAATTATTTACACCTTTCAGTCTTTTCATCACAACAGTAGCAACATAAATAAAGTGCATGAGTGAAATAAAGAACTGCGCTGCACACGTACGACCTGCACACGTATAATCTCTGAAAAGTTTAACATGAACCATCTCCAACGCGATAGAAGCACAGAACAGACTCACCATAGGCAGAACATCCCTCAGTCACAGAAAGAACACGCATATTCCACTGAGTCCTGCCCTTTAGTCCGACAGAAGCTGACCGCATCAGCGGCACAAGGAGCAGCTGTTTTTTCAGCGCTTCTAGTTTATGCAAATGAGCCATGTGGTTTTAAGTTTCGCTTCTGTAAAACGTAAACAAATGTGCGCAAAGCTGCATTAAACAAATTATTATTTGAGTCCTCCTCGTAGGAAATAAAAATCCAAACTTAAATTATCCCCCTGCAGCGAACCAAAAATGCGTCTCCTTCTGTGTCCGTCATCATTTTATCACGTGTACTGCGTGTACCGCGTGTACCAGTGTCATCAGCCGTGAAAGCAAATGAATCTGCCCACGTAGCATTAAGCGTTCTGTTTTCTTCAGAAACTTTTCTTTTCTTGGATTTATCATCATTGGGCCGAAAATCATCCTGCTGATGTAGGTGCGGTAAGTCCGGGCTGCCAGTGTGTGCGGGTGGTGCACATCGGCGGCTTTGACGCATGTTTTGAGCGACAAAAATATTAAAAACGTTTTATTTAAATGTTACAAGATTACCATTATCTACCATTTTAGATTTACATTTAAAAACGAACAAATAAAAATACAATGTAATTAAATACTCATTATTATTTTCCAAAGTCACAGGGAGCCACGACAGAACGATGAAAGAGCCACATGTGGCTCTGGAGCCGCGGGTTGCCGACCCCTGGTCTAGAATGTTCCGACGTATAGATTATATATCACCAGGGAGACAGGCAGGTTATAGCACTACACCATATTACAATTCAGATCTGTGGAGAGTCGCCCCTATTCACTGAAGGAATCATTCTAGTTTTGTGCAATAGAAACACCCGTAATGAATAAATACTAAATGGATATGTTTCATGTCATACCACGGAACATTCCAGGCAAAGCAATAACATCTCCATGGAGACAAGCAGACCAGAAAAGTTGCAAACATGTGTGAATGAAACAAAACGCAACTCCAGGTCTGTTTATGAAGAGGAAACAACATTAGAACATAGATCAGAAAATAGCGTAATATGGGCCCTTTAATAAAAATGTAATCTAAATAAATTGTTTGGCTGCAGTGTGTTTACCCATCGTTGTGGACGTGGTTGCGTATTTCCTCAAGCAGGCTGAAGACTCGTCCCAGAGGAGAGCGGAAAGCGTCCACCGGCACCAGGCTGCTGTCCCACGGAGACACAGCCGCCTTCACCAACACCTGCTGGATGTACGCTACCGGGAGACCATGGTACTGAAACACACATACATATGAGCTTTAATATCAAGTTTAGATCAGGGAAATCTTCTGTTAGAAAAAAAAAGCCGCACGGCCCGACATCCAACTGTAATAATTAATCGAATAAGCGTTGGAATGCGTTTACAAACTCATGTGGGAATAACTAGGATGCTAAGAATGCATGAGGAAAGTGAGGAATAAGTTTGGACTATTTAAAATATATACCCCCCCCCCCCCCCCACCCAAATTACAAAAAACCTGTTTTTAACACTATCCAAAGCGCCCTCTTGTGGCGACCCTGGCATCGAGCGCATGCTGCCAGTTGATGAGAGATGGGCAAGAGAGGGGTCACTGACTTTAGCGCTGTTGATAATTATATGATCACTGCCTAATTGCTCAAACTATTTAAGTCATTTGGGACATTTATGAGCTGAGATTTTGTACAATGTATGAGTTATTACACACAGCAATGGACTGTTATACATTATACATACATCATGAGAGAAGAGAACTTTTAGATGTTAACATGACTTGCTATCCGTGTAGAGTGCTGCTCGCTGTGTGGAGCCATGGTATCCTGACCAGTACATATGTTTGTTTCATACTGATTAAAACCACAAAAGACAGCACCATGTCCTGGCCATTGCTGGGTATCAGATGACATCCCAATATTCTATAGGCCAATCATATTCAATACAGATGGGGCAGGCAAAATAAATATTTTTGAAACACAGATTTTTGTTGTAATACATGAAGTGAATGTGTTTACTCACAACTAAAATTGATCAGGTTCAGCATTTGTGAATTCACTTTTTGGATTTTTCATGGCAAAGTACAATGTAATAGGAATGTTTCTTGCCCCCCATCTGGGAGTATGACATCATCACATTCTAGAATCTGAAAATCACCAATTTGTTCACAACACAAGGCAGAGAAATTACAGACACAGACACAGACGGGTTATTCCTGAAACCCAGCTGGACTTTTGCAAGGCCATGTTCAGCGCAGTTACTGCAATTTCCCCATTGTGGGACAAATAAAGGATTATCTTATCTTATCTTACCCAGTCTGGCCTCTCTCCCAGCTCCCTGTGGGGCACAGAGGAGGGGGCGCTGTAGTCTCTCACTGCTGTGGTGAACTCCACTGGACCTGTCCCGGGTAGAGGCAGTCTGAGCAGAGGGTAGCTACAGCAGAGGAAGGAGAGGACAGAGGGTTAAAAACAACGTGATAAGAAGGTCAGAGGTCCAGAGGAGGAAGTTCAGGGTTTAACGTGGATTTTAAATGTTGCTTTCATGTTGGTTAGATTTATTAACATGAAACAGGAAAGACAATTTGAGAACATAACGTGATCACTAGGGCTGTAGTTGACTTGGACTAAAGACATGTCCTGCTAATTAATTAATTGACTAAAAATGGGGCGTGGCAAAAAAACTATTAGATAATTAAGATCTGACCAAAACTGAGCACCACTGTGGGGAACAGTAGCTCAGTTGGCGGCTTGAATCACGCTCTCGATTTAAACAACATCGGTTGAGCAGTCAGATCCACTAATCCACAGCTTGGCGGTCCTTGGGCAAGACACTTAACCCCCCCCTCGCTCCCAGCGTGTGTGTACAATGGTGTATGAATATGTGTGTGAATGGATGAGTCGTTCCTTGATGTAAAGCGATTTCTGTGCCTTGAAGGTGGAAAAGCGTGATATAAGATGTGACCATTTACCATGAAAACAGACTCTGAAAACAGATCAAGTACTGAAACTGTAGAATAAATGCGTATCTATATCCAAATTTTCAACTGGCTCATGATATACCTTGCAATTGCTGCCATTGTCCCATATAGGTCCCATTCACAGGACAAAAATGAACCTTTCTGAATGTCTTTAGAATGATCTTGAGCTGTATCAGAACAAGTATAAGAGCACATAGACTAGTATACACCCATGGACCACTATGGAACCTACAGGACCACTGAGGGATTACACACATATAAGGACACATGGGAATAGAAAAGAAAGTACTACCATTTAATGTTAAAAATGACATTCTATTGTATAAAGAAAGAGTGTTATTATCATTGTGGTATCAGAGGCGGTATTGAGTATCGAGTTAATTCATAAGTATTTGTCGTGATTCGTGACAACACTAGGCACTACACCCTCTTCCACAAACTGATTCACTCCAGGAAGCAATGACTCAAAGGAATGAACAAACCCTGTGTTTACCAAAAAATAAAATCAATTCTACGATTTCTAGAGAGTCAAACAATGCAGCCTACTGTTTGTCTCTTTTCTTATCTGTGACATTTTAATCCCAGTGACACAGAATAATGACTCCGGACAACTAATACAACATGGACACTGGTTTAAGCAGGTCAAAGAGCAGAGGTGTTTACATGTGGGAAGGCTGATAACAAAAACCAGGACTTCAGGCTTTTCCAGTTACACTAACACAAGTCCTGGAAAAATCTGAGGTATTCACACGTTACAGTTGCTTGACTAGCCAATCCCTTCTACATTCTAAACGAATCCAGAAGGGAACTCAACTGGACAAGAGAACGTGAAAAATCTCCAACCAAGTTCCCAGCTGCTAATTTGTATCTCGTGTCTCTCAAATGCAGAAAACATCCTCTCGAAAATTCTCGTAATATTCAGAACAAAATATATCATTTTTTTTTAGCTGAAATAAGTAACAGCTTGATGCTTCAACTGTTGATTCTGAGAAAATCAACAGCTCCAGATCCACTCGATTTTGTTACTTTTTTTTTTTTTTTTGATGATTTCAGCCGTGGAATTGGGTAAAAAAGGTAAAAAGTAGCTATTAACATGAAAACTACAGCTACATGGGGACTTCCGGTAAGTGAGCGAACAAGATGGCCGTGTAGTTGAGAGCACCCGATAGCAAAGTCTAGATACTCCCCTCAAATTCAAGACCAAAACCGCTTGATTTACCAATTCTTACTATAATGAGCGAGGGTGTGAAAACTCGAAGTGATACAAAGCGTGAAACACACCAAAAAGAGGAAGAAATGGAAAACTACGGCTACATGACATCACAAGGATGAAATAATAATAAAGAGTTACTCAGGTCCACGGGGCTCTCTGGACTGACCCCAGTGGCCATTAGATTTAATTCTGTTTACGTTCATTTTGGGTAGAGCTTGTTCACATACACCGCTCATCTTTCACCCCAAACATGCACCATGAGTCACGTCCATCAGCTGATCGCCAAACTTATTTCCATGACAGCGCACTTCAAGCAACAGAGCCCCGTTAATGCATGCGCACATGCTCACTTCCCTTGTGCTATACGCGGTCTTTCCTTTCACCTGTGGCTAAACTCACCGTGAGCTTTAGGTTTATTTTGTGGTCATTAGAATCTACATACAGTTTGGCTCTCGTCCCTTCAGTCAGTAAACTTTGCTGAACATTTCCACGTGGTTCTGTTTTGTAAGCAGGCCCTGGCATTACTCGCGTGTGGTCGAGAGGGCAGCTGCCAAAACAGCTCTGGTTTTTCAGTTTGCCATTTTTGGAGGATGTAACTCTCCCATTGCATTGAGCTAAAGTACAAAATGATCATTAGAATCCTGGCCTTCATTTAGAAACACTGGGAGTTTATTAAAAGGCCCACAAGCTCCACCATCCTCCACCTGTTACATAACTGGACTCCCTCTTTGCTGCTTTGGTCCATCAGAATTCACAGGGCAGCCTCGAAGGTCACTGTACCTCCACAAAGGCTCTATTGTCCTAGCCTGGCCCCCTCCTGACGCCCTGATGAAGAGGCATTCTCTCACAGACCTCTGCTTGGGACCATTACCCTGCTGGAGCTTAGGCCCGTGTATAAGAGAGCGCCCCCTGCTGTAAGGTGGTGTAAGGACAGGGAACAGCAGGTGCGGGGTCAGTGAGTTCTTTCTCTCTTGTGTCCCGAACACCTCTGACCCGTGTCCGTTCAGCTGGACTTTTGTGAAGGGTCCATGCTGTGGACAGAGCACAGAGGGGGAGGCACATTCTCTGCACATGGACAAAGCACAGAAGTTCATCTCAAAGTGAAATCAAGAATTTTTTTTACTAACAATTTTATCTTAAAGGTCCTGTTTTGCAAAATTGTGGCTTGTGAGCTTTAAGTCATGTTATAATGTTGTTATCTCCTCAAAAACATACCTAGAGTTGTGTTTTGTTTCATTCACACATGTTTGAATAATCCTTTATTATTAAGTGTGTCTACATCTCCAAAGCTCAGAATTCCACCTTGTGATGTCATGAAGGAGTAGTTTAAATTAACAGCTACTTTTTATCTTTTGTTCAACAGAGATTGGCAATTCCAGGTCTGAAATCATCCAAAGGATTCTAGTGAAGGTGTGTGGAGTTTAAAAACACAGTGGAGCACTTCCTGTATTACCATAAGACATCACAAGGTGGAACAGAGTGTTTTCAGTTTGAGAAAAGAACTCAGCCTAAATCTGCAGGATTTGTGTGTTAAACATGTGTGAATGAAACAAAACACAACTCCGAGCATGTTTGTGATAAGGAAAGTACATTGTAAGAGATCAGAAAATAGCCTGGACCCTTTAACTGTGTATATGGTGTTTTATAGCATTGCCTACTGTTCCTAGCCTTTTTTGTGTAAACTAGATATATTTGAAGCTTTCTGGTCAAAAACACTCAAAAACTGAGTGCGTGCTGCCTCCAGTGGCAACTACATTTGCAAGTACTACGTGACATCACGCAAGATGGCTACACTGTAAAAATGCTACTAGGGATGCACAGATACTGAAAATTTTGCCAAATATTGGTTCAGATAAAATCACAGCTCCATAACACATTTGGATCAGTTTTGTTTCAGTCTCAGTCTCTGCACTGGTATCGGTTCATATCGGGTATCAGCAGATAATTAAAGCCAAAGTATCAGAATTGGTACTGTAACTGAAAAAGCTTTTTTTTTCAGTTACAGTGGGAAAATAAAGGGGAATCTAATCTGTATTTCTTAAAATGCCCTTGGGGGCCTTTGGCAATGTTTGTTGTTGTTGGAAGTAAAATATAGTGTAATCAAAAGGTAATGCCATCTCTGAAACAGAGCAAAGGGTCACAGGCTGGTAATAATTACTCAGTTTTGTTACTTATGCTTAAGAAATACCAGAAAGAGATGACTTAGCTGGAACTACAACAAGAGAGATGACTTTCTACTGTTAAAGAAGTCTTTCACACATAAAATTACTGTCACAAGCTAGCCAACATTAACCAACAGTTTTTTAACAAAAAGGTGAAAGTGACTGAAACTGAAAATCAAACACTGAAACAGGACCATGAATACTGTACTGACCGCAGGCTCCTGAAAATATGTTATTTTTGTATTTTTTTCCCTTGAGTTTTCAGTTCTAAAAACTTTTTTGACAGTGTTTGCTAATGTGTACATTGTGTTTCCATGGTAACGAGTGAATGTTCCACCATATTCCACCATGTAGAACACCCCCAGTGTGATGTCACTGTAAAGTATAAACAGACAGAGCGCTGTGGGCGTACCAGCAGGTGAGGATGCTGGCTGAGGTGAACAGAATGATGGGCACAGGGTAGGAGGCACACAGCAGCCCGTGGCGGTAGAAAGCGGCAGAGATCTTCTCTCGGAGCTGCTCGCGCAGCGTCATCCTGAGGGGTGGGGTCAACTGCCGGCCATTAGGACACACAGAGCGGCCGAGGGCAGTGCGCCGCGGGGCATCCAGGGACCTGAGGGCACAGAGCACATGTTTAAGAACAGGAAAGAGGGGGTTGGGCTATATTAGACTGAAATTCTTGGTCGACTAAAGACATGTCTTGCCAATTGATTAGTCAACTAAAAAAAGAGGCCATAGCTCTCAAAACTATTATCTATCTCTATGCATCTATCTGATGACAGATGGAACAACAAGTTTTGGGGATCAATATTTATCATAGGTAATTTTTGTGTTCTAGTGGGGAACTTTTTGTTACATTTCTATTCTACGATAATATTTGAGCTGTAGATGGTAGAATAAATAAATCACTCAACAAATACAACAAATTATGAATTATGTTAATGATGTGTTCACTGCGACTTTTGAGTGTTTTGAATGTTCTGGACACCACTGCCCCAATGAAGGTTAAAATGGTTAAAAATAAGCAAAAAGCTCCGTGGAGGAATGATGACTCGGTCAGGACACAGAAAAGAGTGCCGGAGGGCCGAGCAGAAATGGCGCAAGTCAAACCTCCAGGTTCATTATGAGATTTACATAGAAAAGATGCACAGGTACAGTTTGGGTAGAACAAGAGAGGTACTTTTCAGACGTTAATGGAAACTGCAGTAACAATTCTCGTGTCCTGTTTGCACCAGTGAACAGGACAAACCCTCCAGCTCCAGTGCCATTAGAACTCAAATAGATACAATTCAAGAGAGTTACCCACTAGATTTCAAGATAGATTTTTTAAGTGCGTCCTCAACAATTTGAGATTTCGCCACTCACACACATAGTTAACATGTCACTTCAGTCTGGAACATTCCCAAGAGCTTTGAAAACTGCGGTCATTAAGCCTCTCCTAAAGAAGAGCAGTCTTGATGCCACAGTACTGAACAATGTCCGACCCATTTCAAATCTGCCGTTTTTGGCAAAATCCTTGAAAAAGCTGTTTACCAACAGATTACTAACTTTCTTCAAATGAACAACTCCTTTGATGTTTTCCAGTCAGGTTTTAGAGCCCACCACAGAACTGAGACTGCTCTTATCAAGGTGACAAATGACATCCGCATGAACACTGATGCAGGCAAAGTCTCAGTCTTGATCCTGTTAGATCTAAGCGCTGCTTTTGACACTGTCAATCATAGGATCCTCTTACAGAGACTAGAGGACTGGATGGGCATCTCTGGTACTGCACTAAACTGGTTCAAGCCCTATCTAGAAGACAGGAAGTATTTTGTTGAAATTGGAAACTGTCTCAGATCACATGGCACTGATCTGCAGGATGCCCCAGGGGTCGATCCTGGGCCCCCTTTTGTTCAATATCTACATGCTGCCGTTAGGCCAGTTAATACGCAGCAATAATGTGTCCTACCACAACTATGCAGATGACACTCAGATCTATGACTCACTGTCAGCAGTGAGGTCTCTGCACTGCCCCCTGTGGCTCAGAGACTTTAAAGCGGCTCTGCTTGTGCACAAGTCTCTCCATGGCCGAGCACCAAAGTTCATCTGTGACATGTTAGTGCCACATGAACCATCTGCACTCTGAGGAGCTCAGGGACCGGCCTCCTGCTGGGGCCCAGAGTCAGGACTAAACACAGGAGTCAGGATTTCAGTTTTATGCAGCTAAAACCTGGAACAGTCTTCCTGAACATCTGAGGCCTCTACTTTGACTCCGTTTAAATCCAGGCTCAGGCCATCACCTGCTTCTTTCTATCAATGTCATTTTTCTGTCTGGAATGTTCCACAGTATGACATTAAACAGATGTACTTAACATTTATTTAATTACAGGTGGTTTTATAGCTCATAAATATCTAGAAAAAGATGCAGTCTGACTGTGAGCAGGATTGTCTCTACACAGATCTGACCCGTAAATTACTTGGTCTGGTTTGGGCTCCATGAAGACAAAAAAGTTTAATACCATATACGGTGAAACATTCCAGACAAAGGAATAACATCTCCATGAAGAAAAGCATTTGATGGACCCTCCACCAGAAAAGTTACACAATGCATTTTTAATATTATCGTTTATCATCCATATTTTCTTCAGCAATTTATCATATTTTAAAATGTGTGTTTAAGTGTCGTTATGTGAAGCAGTGTCTGTACATCAGGGTGTGTTTCAAACTAGAGTCACATGCTCCACAGCTCCAACAGTCGCCTCATTCACACATGTGGATTCACTGAGGTGTGGACATACTCCGCTAATTTGCACCAGACTAAGGTTAAAGCAGAGTGGGCAAAAACAAAATGGAAAATTGCAGTTTGAAAGGTTGCAAAAAAGGAAATGGTAAAAGCTGTGATTGTAAAGGCATATATTAGTCTCCATAGATTTGTTCAAAACTTAATTTACCTGCATTTTTCCAGAACAGAATCATGTCTGAACGAAGCCAGGAGTGAGTTCAATGCATTTTTTATTTGTCAATTTCCAGGTTAATTTACCATGAATATTCTTTGGTTATGAGCTTGGGAATTTCCAGGGTAAATTGCCAAGAATATGCAGGAGAGGCAATGTGTGAATAAAGCCAGAAAATTATCAGTACAACTTCTTTCCTTGGTTATGATCTCAGTTTCCTTGGTTACTATCTTGGTTTCCTTGGTTACAACCTCAGTTTCCTAGGGTTACCATATTGGTTTACTTTGTTACTATCTTGGGAATTTCCAGGGTAATTTGCCAAGAGTATGCAGGCGAGGCAATGTGTGAATAAAGCCAGAAAATTGCCAGTACAACAACTTGGTTTCCTTGGTTAAAGTTTTGTTTCTTTTGTTTCCTAGGTTACCAACTTGGTTTTCTAGGTTACCATCTTGGTTTCTTGGTTTTCTAAGTTACCGACTTGGTTTCCTAGGTTACCATCTTGGTTTCCTAGGTTACCATCTTGGTCTCCTAGGTTACCATCTTGGTCTCCTAGGTTACCATCTTGGTCTCCTAGGTTACCATCTTGGTTTTCCTAGGTTACCATCTTGGTTTCCTAGGTTACCATCTTGGTTTTCTAGGTTACCATCTTGGTTTTACTAGGTTACCATCATGGTTTCCTAGGTTACCATCATGGTTTCCTAGGTTACCATCATGGTTTCCTAGTTACAGTACTTGTTTACATTCCATTCTCATTCAATTTAAATGATGCAGCAGCACAGAGAGCCAAATGCCAGGTTATGTGTGAACAGAGCAGACCCGGAAATGTTCAACTTATTGGAACTATGTGTAAATGAGGCTTAATACGGCTGCCAAATTAACTGCAAAATTAAATCATCACAACTCACAAAAGCTGTAATTTTTGAGGTACTGTAATTTCCTTCATAAAAAACAAAGTATCCTTTTATATTCTGTATAAAAACTGCTAACCCTGTAGTTTGGATCTGTACAAACATGATCTGAAATGTGATTCTTGTATTAGTTTGTCAGTTCATTCTTCTGGATGGGTTTAAATGTGAACTTTGAACAGAATTATATTATTAAAATAGCAATTGTTAATGAATTAAGATAAGATAAGATAAGATAAGATAAGATAAGATAAGATAAGATAAGATAAGATAAGATAAGACAAGACTTTATTGATCTCACAGAGGAGAAATTCACTCGTGACAGAAGCTCACAGTCAGGGGACAGTATAGTGCAAAAAGTTGTGAAAAATTGTGCAAACACTCAGAACAATAAGTAAATAAAAAATAAAATCACAATAAATATTAACATATTTACAACATCAGGTAGCTCTTATGTACAGGGAGTGAAAGAAATGTAAATATATAATAAAACATATCTCTTATATAATATATATATATATATGTAAAAGAATACAAATATATAAATATATAATCTGAGGACAGTGGAGGTGGTTACTGATGAGGTGACATGGTTACAGGTTATTGCACTGGTTATTGCACAGGTTATTGTAAGTGTTAAACAGTGGAGTTGTACAGTCTGTAGGCAGTGGGGATGAAGGACCTGCGGTAGCGTTCCTTCTTGCACTGAGGGTGCCTCAGTCGGCCGCTGAAGGTGCTGCTCAGTTCCTCTACAGTCCGGTGCAGAGGGTGAGAGGTGTCGGCCATGACACCTCTCTGCAGTGCTTCCCAGAAAGATTGCAATTTACATATTTTTCCCCAAATCGTTCAACCCTACAATCTAACACTTGAGAAGCAACAAGCAGCCAGGTGTGTCCAGAGTGCCAGTGCCCAGAGTGTCCAGTGCTAAACTCCAGGTGACCTATGACCTCTCTCTGCTCCGTGTTTACCAAGCATACAATTCAAATCAGTTCGAGCTACAGCAGCACACCCAAAAGGCCAACAATCCTATCACCAACTCTCACCAGCAACACTCAACAGCAGTCTAGTCCATGTTACGCCTAGGACTAGGACTAATTTCCACATTCTGCTCACACCAACTCACCAGAGCATGAGTGAAGTGTCTTGCCTAAGGACATAGTGGCAAAAACAGTGAGGGCTGGGCGAAAATACAGGGACACAACCAGGTTCTATTTCATCCCAACTGGCACCCTTTGCTGGTCTTCCATAGTCACATTAGTAACTCTCATTTTCCATAGCGACTGTCATTTTCGAAATTATGAGAAAAAAATGTGCATGTTTACTTATCAATAAACTTTGATTTGTTTATTTGCTTAAATTATTATTTAAGCAAATAATGCTTATTTGCTTTGTCAGAAATGTTCAATGGTTATGGCATTAAACTTATAGGGCCATTTATTAAATCTGTTTTATTGCTCAATACTACCTTAAAAACATGCCGTTTTACTATGAGCAGCCTCATATGTACAGAGATCAGACCTGTAAATTGGCCTGGTTTTTGCCCAAGGTGATTGCTTAAAATGCTATGTAACCTTCAGATAAAAATACTGGGATGTGTGATAGTTTTTTTCTTCTTTCAAAACCCTTGAGTTTTCAGTTTGAACGTTATAGTAATAACATTACTAGTTCTCCTTCCTTACTGTTGCTGCACTGATCGGAGCTTATCCTCCCTGGAGTAGAGGCCCTGTTCCTCAGGTGGAGCTCATCTGGGAAGTGTTAAAAATACATCTCACAGTAAACACGTCCCAGCCAACAAAGCCCTGCAACACCACAATACACTTTCATCCATTGTTCTCTCACTTTCTGAAGACACCAAAGCTGGTCTCCATCTCCTGGTCTTTGGGCCTGGTCTCTGTGTGTGGAGAGGAAGCAGATCTGGTACGATCCAATCTGTGTCTAATCCTGGATTAAACTGATGGGAACCCAATGAGGAGGCTTTGTGTCCAGCATTACTCTCCTCTAGTAGTCTATAACAATGGCTCTGAAACTTTTCACATGCAGCAATTAACACCAAAGAAAAGAATCAGCTTTCCAAGCACCACCAGATCTAAACCAGGTCTATTACAGGGCTATTCCGGTCTAATCTATGACTAACCCAGGTCTAAAAGTGGACTACATCATTTCCACTGTATTCTAATAAATTATCCAAAAGGTGGACATAAAATCTGATAAAATGGCTCTAAATGAGGGGAACCCATAAACCACCTGCAGGAGCTTGCATACCACAGTTTGAGAAACAGAGGTCTATAGTGTCTATAGTTTCTACACTGTACACAGAAGTGTCAAACAGGTGAGAAACTTCAACAGCTCATGACAGATGTACAATAACAGGCGTGTAAAAATAGAGTCCTGCATTACTATAGAGCTGGAGACAGTTTAAAAGGTCCATGAACAGTACAGAAAAAGGGTCAAGAATGGGGCTGAAGATTTATAGAAAGGTGTTGTGACCAAAAATGAAGGGGATTCATTTCCTCAAAGAAATAATAAATATAATGTATGTAGATTTTAATTTTGTTTTGTCATTCGAGTTCATGAATACCTAACGCAACTTCAAATAATCGTCATGACGTTACTCGTTTTCCACTCACTTTCAGCGAGAGTCGTCCCAGATTGATAAATGTGTAGAACTCAATTCAGAATGACACTACTCAGCCTGGCATGAGCCAGGTTCTGAAGTAGGTAGAGCAGCCATAAATTGTTCCGTAATGTCAAAACAACATTAGTAAGTTAATTAAATAAAGTAGTAGTTCAGGGACTAAATTATAAAGTAAATATCTAGACATAACGTAACATTTATAAAGGAGGCGTTATGTCACCTGCATGATTCAATGGAAGTAGAAAGTTAAAATTCTACTGTGGAACATTCTCCATTGAGTGTTTATGCCATACTAAAGATTATGGCCAAAGGAACAACATTTTGATGGAAACAAACAGGAGACGGCCCTGTTCCAGGTCAAATAAAGCCCTTTACAAAACAGTGCACCCGGTGACCTCTGGGTCTGTCCCCGGCTCTTCTGCTCTGTGCAGTACAAGTCAATAAAATCTGTATCCGTCTGAACCTGCAGGTTTGTAAACACTGATGTAATGTACATGAGTGAGTCGGCTCTTTTGAACGGCTCCTTAACGTGAACCAGTTGGAAGCAGATCTAATTTTTAAAAAGAACCTAACTTTATCAGATAATTTTTATGCATTTTTACACTGATTTAACACAGAAGCAACACAAGAATCAGCAGAGCACACTTTTTTTCATCATTATTTTTGTTGTGCAACGCTTTATAAAAAATAAAATAATAATAATTATTATTTATATTAATTTAAATTATGCATAATTTCAAAGGGTAAACGCACTCCCACTCTCAGCTTGAACCATTTTAAACAGATCTGAGCCTTGGTCATTTCTCTGTGATTAGTTTGTAGATCAAATTGGCTTCTGTAATATAAATAAATAGTAAAGGAGCAGAGCCAGTCTTTTGAAATGAACAGAACCAAAGAATTCACTAAAGAGTCAGGTCTGTGATGATGCGAACCCGCTCTGAATAAGGAAGCATGTTTCTCAGTACAATAAACATACTTTTATTTTTATCTATTTTTGTCTGAAAAGTTACATATTGTAACTTTAAGTAACAGTACACTTTACAGTATGTAACATTAAATAATGCACAAAATCTGGCATTTTCAAAAGTGTACACACACCTTTGCTCTGTTTCGAAAACATTTGAGATATGACAATGTTGCACAATTTACAACACTCACAATGAAAACCCCGTTTACAGGGCTAATAGTGTGATAAAACCATACAGTGAGATTTTGACTTTGTGACATTATCCATTCAAATATACAAAAAACTTGTTCTGCATAAACTAAAACATGACTGACTTGGACTCTCCTTTTTGAAGTTACAAAATTACATTGAAAGAGATAAATATTATGCAACCACACTAGTTACCGAGTGAGAAAATATTTGCCATTCCAAAAAAAAAATTAACATAACAGATCTAGTCACACTATTGTGAATCGCAACAGCTCTCCGTAACTATTGAATACCAGCAGAAGGAGCCCATGCACCACAGTTTGAGAACCACTGCACAAGTCAGGCTTATGTCATTAGCTGCTTTTTCTCTAATGTTAAAAGATGCATTGTGTAACTTTTCTGGTGGAGGGTCCTTCAAATGCTTTTCTCCATGGAGATGTTATTGCTTTGTCTGGAACGTTTCACAGTATGGCATTAAAGCTTTCCATCTCGATGGAGACCAAACCAGACCAAGTTACAGGTCAGATCTGTGGAGAGGCGACCCCACTCAGTCAGAATGCCTGTTTTTCAAGATACTTTTGAGCTATAAAAACCATCTGTAATTTAATAAATGTAATGTCGAGCTGTTTAATGGCATACTGTGGAACATTATAGGAGGAGCAATGACATCTCCATAGAAACAAGCAGGTGTTGACCCAACACCAGAAGTTACACAATGCACCTTTAACACTTTGTCATCTTATCGTTCAATGACAGATAGAATAATTATTTTTGGGGTGTCAATATTTAGTGTGGGGACTTTTTCTTTGCACAAGTGGGGAACTTTTTGCTATTTTTACTGTTCTGTGATTAGATCTGAACTGTAGAGGGTAACATTAATCACTTTGATTACTCATTAATAAAATATAAAAACTGTTTGATTATGCTATTTAAGTTATATTTTACTCAATATTGCCTTTCTATATGTACATTTAAAACAAAATTGGAATACAGACTCTTATGTGAACAAAAAACACAAAACCTCAGTTAAAGGTGCATTGTGTAACTTTTCTGAGAGTTCGTCACCTGCTTGTTTCTATGGATATGCCATTGCTCTGCCTGGAATGTTCCACAGTATGACATTAAACAGCTCTACCTTACATTTATTCAATTACAGGTGGTTTTATAGCTGAAAAACAGACATTCTGACTGTGAGCGGGGTCACCTCTACACAGATCTGACCAGTAGCTTTGTCTGGTTTGGTCTCCATGAAGATAGAAAGCTTTAATGCCATACTGTGAAACATCTCCATGAAGAAAAGCATTTGATAGACCTTTCACCAAAAAAGTTACACAATGCACCTTGAACAGGCAAAATTTGAGAAGCAAATCACTACAACATAAAGCTCCATTAAAAATTGACACAAATTTAAACAAACTGATCTCCACCTTTACTCACTAACCACACAGAAGCAGCAACACTACTCCAACTTACCTCTTCGCTACACATCCCAAAATTCCTAGTTTAAAGGCATTTTCCGCACTCAGAGGATCCATCGGCATCTGCCCTAGACGCGCCTCTGACCAGCGCGCGGAGAAGGCTACCTACCCGCGTGCACAGTGAGCGCCATAGTTGCATAATGGTAGAAACGTGCGAGGAGCTGGAGCGAGCAGAGAGACGAGCCCCGTGTGTGTGTGCGAATGGCAGGTGCTTTACGACTAGAGCCGAGGGGAGCCGGAGGGAAATATTCTGGCAATGAGTAACTGTTGGAACGATGCGTATGCACTGGAGGTTATGAGGTTAATTTGAATATAAAAGATAGAGCTGATAACAGAGACAGTTGTGTCCTTGAGCAAGACACTGCTCAATTCTTACCCATATGTTAGGGAGGAAGCTAATATGGTAATTATAGATAGGAGATAAGATTAGAATGCTGGTATTAAATGCACTGTTTAAAGGGCCTATATTATGCCGTTTTCTAATCTATGTTTCCTCATCAAAAATATACCTGGGGTTTTGTTTTATTCACACATTTTTAACACACAAACCCGGCATGTTTAGGCTGAGTTTTTCCTCTCAGACACAAAACACTCTATTCCTCCTGGTGATGTCATGTGGCAATACAGGTAAAACAATACAATTAAAGGGTAAAAGGAGCTGTTAACTTGAAAATTACAGCTCATGACATCACTAGGTGGAACAGAGCATTTTGAGCTTTGGAGATGTAGACAGACTAATAATGCAGGGTTACTCAAACATGTGTGAATGAAACAAAACACAACTTTAGGTCTGTTTTTGTAGAGGTAACATCATTCTAACATTGCTTAAAGCTCACAAGAGTCAATTTTGCGTAACATAGGACAACACAAGTGAAATATAGTGGTTTCATATTACTGTAACTTAAAACTGTTAACATCTAATTGTAAGTAAATGTAACGAATCTGAAAATATAAGGACTACACTGACAGATGGTTGAGGGTCACTCTGAACAGTGTGAATGACAGCCTTGTTTTGTTACTTGATCCTGGTTTAATGGTAGAGTAGGCATCAAATTACTCAGCAGAATTACTATAGTAGTATGATGTAATTCACTTAACAGATTAACAGTAAATACACTACTAGTCAAAGGTTTGGACACACCCTCTTATTCAATGTTTTTCCCCTTATTTTACTACTTTCGTATACAGAAGACATCAAATATATGAAGTATGACATATGGCAATACATAGCAAAGGAAAAAAGCTAAATAACTGTACTATTTTATTTTTTATTTTCAAATTTTTATTCTCAAAGCATCCACCTTTTTCTTTAGTCATTGGTTTACTTTTTTCCTTTACTTGCTTCAAATGTTTGATATACAAAATGTAGAAAGTAGTAAAAAATAAAGAAAAAAAACACTGAATGACATGGTGTCCCAAAACTATTGACCGGTAGTGTATCTTCAGCGATAAAGCCACATTTTATAAAACAAATGAAAGCCTGCCATTACAAACCAAAGGGTCTAGCTGCACAATAATACATAGCTTTTCATGATGTCAAACGAAATACAGATGCCAACAATTCTGAATTAGTATTATTGTTTATTTTATCCTATAAAAAAAATAAGAATTTCTCTGTATTGTATTGTATTGTATTGTATTATATTACATTATATTATATTAATTATATTATATTATATTAAAATTAAAATTAAAATTAAAATTAAAATTAAAATTAGTTAGCTTCGTAGATTGTATATGGTTAGCTTTAGCTTATTGAATCCATTGAACTCCGAATACATTTAGCAGCCTCCAGCTTTAAACAAGCATCTTATGGCGTTTATCAACCCGCACCAAAAGACAAAGAACTGCCATTGTATTCTAAAATAGAAATATTGCTATGAATACATAGATTTCTCGTTTTAAGTTCGAAAAGGTTTAGAAAAACAAATTAAAAACACGTCAATAATACATGCTAAATGCAGCTATAGCGTCAACTGAGTGAAATTTACTAAGGGAAGACTCGTTTTACGTACGATCTATTACTAAATGTAACCGGATAAGCACGAAAATGAAGTTAAAACAGTGTTAAAGTCTCTGTAACATTGTAGTATCGCTGGATGATGCAAACGCTTCCATGCTGTCACTGCGAGGCTAACCTAGCATGCTAACAGGAGCAGCAGGTATTACTATTACTAGCTAGCTAAACTGCACGATTTGCGGTGCGCACTTGCCTGGATAAACTTCACGAGTCCCACACGATCTGCGGCTGAAAATGTGGCGTCCAGTGCTTTATTCTGGCCCCCGGTGTAGATCGATCCCAGAGGCTGACACAGTAACGTGATAATGTCATACAGGAGGAGAGAAAAGTCAATTCCAAATCCGACTGGTGTCAAAATCCTGCGGTGTGCCTGCGCTGCGAGACCTCTCCACTCCGACCTGGAACCTTCCACTGCGGTCGTGGCAGCAGGACGCCATCTAGTGACAAGGATGAAACCATGGCAACGCGAAAGACTATAATACACTGCAGTGCAAAAAAAAAAAAAATCAAAATTAATTTAATTATAATTTTAATTAAATTAAAATAAATTAAAAAGAGAAAGGGAAATTAAATTATAAATTGGTTTGTTGAGTATGGTTATGTCGCACTACCACATTACTTTTGTTTTATTTAATTGTGTGTGTGTGTGTGTGTGTGCGTGCGTGCGTGCGTGTGTGTGTGTGTGCGTGTGCGTGTGTGTGTGTGTGTGTGTGTGTTTATATTTGTTGCACGTATTGTTTTATGTTTTTGTGTTTTGTTTATACATTTATTATTGTATTTTGTTAAATGTTATATTCTATCATCTTAAAAAAAAAAAAAATCTAATATCTTTATCCCTGCTCTAAAACATACCTGTGGTTGTGTTTTGTTTCATTCACACGTTTGAGTAATCCTGCATTATTAGTTGTAAATGTTAATGCTCTGTTCCACCTTGTGATGTCATCAAGCAGTAGATTTTAAGTGAACAGTTCCTTTTAACCTTTAGTTCAGTAGAGATTGGCAATTCCAGGACTGAAAACATCCAAATGATTCTAGTGAAGGTTTATGGAGGAGCAACTTGTTCCAGTTATACAGTCCCTGACAAAAGTCTTGTTGCTTATCCATTTTGTAGAAACAAAAGCTTATAACCTTACTTTAAATTAATCGATTGGTTTTTGAAATGTCTCATATGAAAGCTAAAACCCTCCCAAATTATGCTCAATATACTAAAATAAATTTGCTTCACTGAAGAAAGATTGATCATTTAATGAACACAGAAAGGTCAGATTTTGGCAAGACAAAAGTCTTGTCGCCTTGTCATATGATGCACCCAATCCTAGATTACAGCCTCACCTGTGATCAGTTACTGATCAATCAATTAGTGGGTGTGTATAAAAAGAACCCCAGCACACCAGACCTTCACATCAACTGCCACTTGACTTCTGACAACATGCCTAAGATCCACCCTGAGACCAAAGCGTTAATTATCAAGAGGCTGAAGACCAGATCCACTGCTGAGGTGGCTGACACCTTCAGTGTGTCTCAGCGTCAAGTACAAAGAATAAGAAAAAGATCTGAAAAGACTGGAGATGTTTTTGACAAGCCCAGGTCCGGCAGACCCCGCAAGACAACTGCTCGGGAGGACCGTTTGTTGATTCGAAAATCCAAGGCCAGCCCCTTTTCCACTGCAGCAGAGCTCCACCAGGCCTGGTCACCTCAAGTCCCTGTGTCAACCAGAACAGTTTGTAGAATTCTGTCTCGAAATGGCCTCCATGGTCGAATCAGTGCACAGAAACCAGCACTAAACAAAAGGCAATTAAAAAACCGTGTGGCATTTGCCAAGGCCCACAGCCTGCTAAAAGGATGGACACTGGAAAAGTGGCAGAAGGTGGATTTCTCAGATGAATCCTCGGTTGAATTACATCACAGCCGCCGCAAATATTGCAGGAGACCTACTGGAGCCCGCATGGATCCAAGATTCACCCAGAAAACAGTTAAGTTTGGTGGCGGAAAAATCATGGTCTGGGGTTACATCCAGTATGGGGGTGTGCGAGACATTTGCAGGGTGGAAGGCAATATCAATAGCCTAAAATATCAAGAAGTATTAGCTACCTCTTACATTCCCAACCATAAAAGGGGTCAAATTTTGCAGCAGGATGGTGCTCCATCGCATACTCCTATCTCTACATCAAAGTTCCTCAAGGCGAAGAAGATCAAGGTGCTCCAGGACTGGCCAGCCCAGTCACCAGACATGAACATCATTGAGCATGTCTGGGGTAGAATGAAAGAGGAAGCATGGAAGGCAAAACCAAAGAATCTTGATGAACTCTGGGAGGCATGTAAGACTGCTTTCTTTGCTATTCCTGATGACTTCATCAACAAATTGTATGAATCATTGTCGAACCGCATGGATGCAGTCCTTCAAGCTCATGGAAGTCATACAAGATATTAAATATGGATCTCACAGCACCACTACTTAATTCACTGACGTTATGCAACATATTTTTGTATTTGAAGTAAATTATTTGTTCAATTTTCTGTAGGCGACAAGACTTTTGTCTTGCCAAAATCTGACCTTTCTGTGTTCATTAAATGATCAATCTTTCTTCAGTGAAGCAAATTTAT
The DNA here is from genome assembly GCA_029959045.1 of Taenioides sp. WSHXM2023. Taxonomy (NCBI): domain Eukaryota; kingdom Metazoa; phylum Chordata; class Actinopteri; order Gobiiformes; family Gobiidae; genus Taenioides; species Taenioides sp. WSHXM2023. Next base: position 4,612,521 of record CM057088.1, read on the forward strand.
TTTAGTATATTGAGCATAATTTGGGAGGGTTTTAGCTTTCATATGAGACATTTCTAAAACCAATCGATTCATTTAAAGTCAGGTTATAAGCTTTTGTTTCTACAAAATGGATAAGCGACAAGACTTTTGTCAGGGACTGTAGAAGTAATAAAGATATATGTTGCCTAAAATTCATAAAAACTTTACTAACCCTCCAGGGAGACCCATTATAAGTGTCACTGGTACGATTACAGAACCCACCTCGAAATACATAGACTTTATTATTAAACCTTTGACCATGGCCCTGAAATCATACCTCCAGGACTCTACGGATGTGCTCAACAAACTAGAGGGGATACACACAATGTCAAAAAACTCCTATTTGGCTACCATGGATGTTGAAGCACTATATACCAACATAGATCACAGAGAGGGCCTGGAAGCTTTACAGTACTGTTTACAACAGAGGCCAGATAGTTTATTTCCCCCTACAGACTTTATAGTGGAACTCAGGGAGTGGACTCTTAAAAACAATGTGTTTCTGTTCCAGGATCGACTCTACAGACAGACTACTGGTACAGCCATGGGAGCAGCATATGCCCTAATTATGCAGGTCTATACATGGGCCTGTGGGAGGAGAAGTACATCTACAATGACTCAAACCCCTTTAAAGACAATATCCAGTGGTACGGGTGCTACATTGATGACCTTTTTTTCCTCTTTGAGGGAACTGAACAACAACTCGTACATTTCCACAAGTACCTTAATGAGACAAACCCAAACATCAGACTAAGTTTGGAATATAACCTTTTTGGACCTTCAAATTACAATTGATGACATGGGAAAATTACAGACCTCCATCTACAGGAAACTGAGTGACCGCAACACCATCCTTAGAGCTGATAGTTTCCACCCACGCTCTTTAATATCAAATATACCATTTGGCCAGTTTCAGCGCCTTAAAAGGATAAAGATTTTAATATCCACTCTAAGGATATGTATAGGAGGTTCCGAATAAGAGGTTATAAGAAAGATTTGGATAATGCACTTTCAAAGGTTAATAAAATTCACAGGAAGGATCTTCTACAAAAAACAAAAAGACAACCACGGAGTTCTTCAATATTTTTCTCTACACAATATGGAGACCTTTCCTATAAAATCAAAAACATAATACAAAAGAATTGGAGCATTCTCCAAAGTGATCCCAGTTTGGCTCCTGTTTTTCAAAACACTCCGACTTTCACTTTCCGTAGGGCTCCCACTTTAAGAGACCGTCTAGTAACTAGTTACTTACCTGCCCCTAAACGTTCTACCTGCTGTCACAGACACAAGGCACTTCTAAATGTGGCTTTTGCAACCACTGTAATAATGGGGTAAAAACAAATACATTCAGAGACACATTCACTAACAAGATCTACAAATGCAGAGGTTTCGCCACATACCATACTACATTTGTTGTGTACAGGTTGGAGTGTGAATGCGGCTGCTTTTACGTTGGCAGGACTAAACGCAGATTTAAAGAACGCCTGGCAGAGCATAAATATGCCATTCGTACACAGAATATTGACTATCCTATGGCAAAACATTACAAACTGGTTGGACATAGTAGCCCGAATTCCTTAATGGCCATGGTGATCGAACATGTACCACAGAACCTCAGGGGAGGAGATCGACTAAAGCAACTTTTACAACGTGAGTCTTACTGGATCCATGAATTCAGAGCCACAACCGATCCAGGACTAAATGAGGAAATGGACCTCTCACCTTATCTTTAATCTAAGGGTTGCCTGTTTTCTCATTTTGTGTTCTTGCCATTGTCTATTATACTGATGTATAATCTTAATTGCACAAATGTATGTCCTGCTGGATTTTCTATATATGGGCATGTGCCATTCTGTCCACAGGCCATGGGCTGCTGGTGATCTGTGTCCAGATTGGTACACGCCCATATTATGTGATGCATCACTGTGTTCCCTATAATGTATGTGTGTATATACTTTTGTATTTGTGTATGGGTGATTTGTCACATGACAGTGTTGTCATGTGATTCGTACATTTAAATACCATCTACACACCTGTGAATTTTACGTGCCCTGATGAAGACGCAAGTCGAAACGCGTTGGCGTTTGACTATGTAGAAATAAAATAATAGCAACGCATATCGGTGTGCTTCGGATCTCTTCTGTTATCACATAATAAAGATATCGTGTTCTTCAAATTATTATAACTTACCTATTCATTTTTTTTGTTTAAAAGTTACGTTTCACTAGTGATTGTCGTTTTGGAATTTCATTTCCATGCAAAAATAAGCTGTTTTGTTCTTTAACCACATCTTGAAACTGTTACGTTGTCTTGCCCAATGTCAGTGACACAACAGGAGAGCGCTCACAGGCAGAGTACCTGTAGGCTACTGTTACAAATGAGTGTTGGCTTTCACTATTTAGTTACATTATCAACAGATTTCTGAACAATTGAAACAAATACAAAACAAGATTATCTTGAGCACTAATAGATTGGAGTTTAAGGTTAAAAAAATAAAAAACATACATGTAAGAAAATGACATTTATTTTGTAAAAAGGCAACACTATAAGGACTGAGCCATACATTTACACACTTTAATACATTTGAAAGTGCCTATGACGGGTTGGATTACTAATTTTACCAAAACACACTAAAGACCATTATATTTAAGATTTAAGAAATGGTTGCTAGGTGGGGAAAAAATAGTACCATGATGCACACTGGGCCAAAACTCTTCTAATGTACACAGAAACGTTTAAATAAAAATACAAGAAAATCCATTTATTTTGTTGAAATACTGTTCAGTGAATCAGAAAAATGTATTTGCGTGAATTGTGTGAAACTTTTTGGACAGAATTCTCCCAGTGTGTCAACGTATTTATCAACTTTTCTTTGCAATCTTTGCTTTGATTGGTGTAAAACTATTATTCATATTTACAACTGTTATTGTTTCACCAAATTAAGTCAAAATTAGAGAATCATAAAACCTTGTCATACACATTTTAATTGTAACAAAGCTCTTTTGTTTGTTGCATTTCACATGGTCTTATTCCATTGTTGTGTTGTGTTGTGTTTTATTGTTGCTATAGAACTGCACTGGATGTTCCTGGAGCGAAGAACGACGCGCCCTTGTCGTGGACCTTGAACTGAAAGAGTTTGTGGGGGGAGTTCTGTCCATCAGCCTGACGCCGTCTCCAGCTCACCTCCATCTGCAACAGCACAGTTAGAATGTCAGGGTCATTTAGTTCTGCTCTTTTTATTAAAGTAATGCAGCCAAATAAACCTTATTATCAGCAAAGTAAAAGCAGCCCAGTACTGTACAACAAAAATATACAAATAAAACAAACAGCTAGGAAAAAAACTCTATTCTAACTCTATCTATCCAATTGTTTCTGTTGAACAAAAGCTTTATTAAAATCACTACACTTGAAGCCTTATGAAATCTCCAAAACTGTGCAAAATACTTTCTTTTTACTCTTTAAGTATATTTTTTCATGTGATACTTTTACTTTTAAGTAACAAAACCGGGTACTTCTTCCACCACAGCTTATTATATGTGAGATTTACTGTTACAAGGACGGAAAGTAGCTAAATAACAAATCCCCCCATGCAGATTTAATGGGTAATTGTACTTTTTCGAGTCGAGTTGTAAACACGTACTTGTACTGTATTTGAGTATAATTCCATAATTCCATGTAAATATAACACTGGGGAACACTCTATATGTTGCATTTAAAGAAAGACTTGTTTTTAGTCAATTTAAGCTGAGTTCAAATCTGACGTTTTATGCAATCTTTTATGAAATTTAGCAATTTTGCAATTGATTTTATGCAATCAGGCTTGTTTCTACAGTGATGTCTCGATGAGGAAGCCATGTTTGATCTGGAAAAAAGAAGCATGATAAAAATATTAGAATCTATCTACGTATATAATCTCAAAACGCTTAGATTTGGGTTACGTAAGTTCATATTTAGACTATGTCATCTACCTCAAATTGCATGAAAACTAGAGCTTATGGAGAAAAACTAATTTCAGATTTGAAATCAGCACCTAAAAATCCTTCAGAATCAGTTAAAAAATCCAATGCAACAGGAAGTTAAAATTTTAGTGTTCCCCTGTGTAATTTGTTTAGGATGTCTCAGCTCTCCTCCACTGCTGAATTGCCTGCTCTCATTGGCCAGAGCTCAAAGAATGAGACTGGCTGATCTAAAATGCTACTAAACTGCCTACAAATGTAACTGTACTTGTACTTTGAGAAATGACAAAAATGTTCCGCATTCTTTCCACCATTGCTTGCATATAGAAAGTTTTGTTCCCACGTTACCTGTCCGTGTATGTCCCTGCAGTAGCCGGTGGGGAGACCCTGTACATGAAGAGCGAGCGAGCACTGGTGAGTTAGGCCTCTCAGGAGCTGTTCTGCACCTTCATCGTCTCCGTCATCCTCCTCTTCCTCACAGTGGAGTAACATCACCACGTTTCCCTGACGTGGATACACGGCAGTCACAACACAGCTGACTGGTTACTGATCATGACTGATTATGTAAAGGTACATGTTTGTGTGTCAAACATGTGTCAATGAAAGAAAACACCACTCCAGATATGTTTTTGATGAGGAAACAATATTATAATAGATCAGTAGACACCATAATATGGACCCTTTAAACTTAAGAAGAGGCAGGTCTGATCTGAATCGTCACTACATAAACCCCAGCACCGGCAGCCAATCATTAGGTGTTGCATAAATACGAATATTTAGTTAAGTAGTTGGTCACTGGTACTCACGACCTATTAAAAACTATATTATTAACTGTATATTGATGCTGCGCAGCTGAAGCTCTGTTACATGAATTAGACTTTAATCTGACCATAAAGAACTGACTTAGCTGGAACTACAACAGATGAGCTGATTTGTGCTGTTAAACGCTCTGGTTTTTGTTGAAATCAAACACCTAAACAGGACCATAACTTAAAGGTGCACTGTATAACTTTTTGCATGGGGGTCCGTCACCAGCTTGTTTCTATGGATAGGTCATTGCTCTGCCTGGAATGTTCCACAGTGTGACATTAAACTGCTCTACTTTACATTTATTCAATCACAGGTGGTTTTATAGCTCAAAAATACCTAGAAAAACAGACATTCTGACTATGAACGGGGTCGCCTCTCCACAGATCTGACCTGTAACTTGGTCTGGTTTGGTCTCCATGAAGATAGAACGGTTTAATGCCACACTGTGAAACATTCCAGACAAAGCAATAACATCTCCATGGAGAAAAGCATTTGACGCACCCTCCACAGGCTCCTGAAAATGTGCTGTTTCAATCCATTTTGTGTTTTGTATATCTTAAAACTTTTTTGTCTGTTTGCTAATGTGTGCACTGTGTCACCATGGTAACTGATAATGATTCCGCCAGTAGAGGTACATGTAGAACACCCCAGCGCGATGTCACTGCAAAGCATGAATACAAAAGACAGTGATGCACAGATGTGAGGTACCTGGAGCCTGGAGCAGACTGTGGCTCTGCAATAGTGGCTGAAGTCCAGGATGGGCCCCACACTCACACCCAGACTGAGCAGGAGGCTGAGGTCATCCACCAGCAGCACCGGGGGGCCCCACTCCTCTGACCCCCCACCACTGTCAGGAGCACCCGAGGGACCACTGCAACTGGAGCGCACAAACTGGAACAGATCCTGGAGGCCCTTTGTGGGGTCCCTGTAAATAGTTAATATTCCAAGTTTTAAGTGCAATAAAAATGTGTAATTCACTGTACACAATGGCCACATTTACATCGAATTAATTGTTCTGAATTACATAGTTTGATATTAAAATATTCTCCTTCGAGTTTACATGGAAATAATAATTCCGAATTGAGGTTTACATGGAAAACACATTAAATTGCCTTTATTTAATTCCGCTCAACGTCTGGGTGTTGGGAAGGGTTCAGATTGGGCAGGGGGTGCATGAACGTATTTACGTCGACCAGAAGAAAACACACACTTCAGCTGCTACCAGCTTTTTTGTCATCTTGATTTGTCATTACGCCGTGGACACAAACATGATATAAACATTTTCCGCAGTCGTTCCGATGATAATTAAGCAGCAGCTGGAGAATTCTATCATCACACTTTACGTCTGTCAGCTGAGGAGAAGGAAGAGTGTCGGAGAAGGAGGAAGAAGACAAACTGAGTCAATGGCTGCTCTACCTCAGCCCACTCCCACATCCTGCTCCAAATCAAAAGAGCAGTGGATGAAAGTCCGAAGAGAGGACTGGTGGAGCTGGATCGTCCAAACAAGCATGTGCTGAACGACCGGAAATATTTTTAAGAAGAATAAACTTTTACATGGTTAGGGAATAAATTAATTTGGTTTTAAAATCAGAATAAACCACCCACTTACTTTGGAATCAAGTTTAATTCCGAATAATCATTTTCATTAGGGATTAAGTGTTTACATGGTCTTTTTAAAGCAGAATTAATTTTCATTCAGAATTAAATTATTTTTATTCTGAATTAAAGCTCTCATGTAAACATGGCAAATATAGCATCAAAATGTATGGATGTCTTTGATGTTGGGCTAATTAACACAATGAGGACAAATGTTATTTAGCTTGGGTTCTCTTCAATAAAAATTATTTAAAGGTTCTATATTACACAAAATTGAACTGTCATGTTATAATCCTGTTACCTCCTCAAAACAGACCTGGAGTTGTGTTTTGTGTTTTCACACGTTTGAGTAACCCTTTATTATTAGTCTGGCTACATCTGCATGGTTCTCTGTTAAACCTTGTGATGTCATGAAGTGGTAGTTTTCAAGTTAACAGCTACTTTTACCTCAGTAGAGACTGACAGTTTCAGAGGTAAAATGATCCAAATGATTCTAGTGAAGCTGTACGGAGTTTGAAGAGCCACTAAACACTAATATCACTTTTTTTCTACTGATTAGTTGTGTACATTGGTCTAAAATATAAGTGTATACCTGTCCCTGGCCTTATTTTGGCATTTTAGTGCATAATTGTTAAAAATCTGACTTTTGGGTCAAAAGCCGTGTCAATAACGGCCTCTTTAGGATCAACTACGGCCAGAACATTTGAATTTCAGATGAGTCAGATGCTGCTCTAAGGTTATAAAGTGACGAGCGCAGCCTCTGGCGGTCTACGGCCGGTACGTGAGGTGCCCCTCTCAGCCCCGCCCCTACCTGGCACCGCTGGTCACTGCGATGTCCCGCCGTGTCTGGAAAAAAGGGAAACCGTGTGATCCGAGCACAAATGTCCGCTCTGTTTCAAAGTCTGGAGCCGCGCCATGTTGGATTGTTGTGGCTGTCGGTCAGCTGTCAATCATCGATCCAGAGCCCGCCCCACTCCCGCTCCCCCCAACCCGTCGGGCAGTAAAGTAAAGCTTCAGGAGGGTGTTTCATGGCTCTTTAAAAACACAGTGGAGCATTTCCTGGATTAGCACATGACATCACAAGATGGAACGGAGTGTTTTCTGTTTAAGAGAACTGCAGGGTTCGTGTGTTAAAAATGTGTGAATGAAACAAAAAAACAACTCCAGGTCTGTTTGTGATGAGGAAACAACATTAGAACAGAGATCAGTAAATAGAGTAATACAAGCCCTTTAAAAAGTAGACACATCTCACGGCTGTGCAGCTTTGATCATTTGAAACAGAGTCAAATGAAGCAAACTCTAACCTGAGAAAGTTAAGCGGTTCACTTCCTGCTTGTCCTTCTTGTGGAATCAGATGTGACAGAGACTCCTGCAGACCCTCCAGAAACACCAGCTGCCCTTTCTCCTTCGCTTGGACCAGACTTATGCCCTGCAGGAAAAAAACAAACATTACATGGCACTTAAACGGTTCTCATTTTCAGACGTTATGGAGGGTTAATCACAGGGTTGTGCACAGGTCTTCGTACATGTTTCTAAGATTCTTTCTACACATTAAATTAAAAAAATACAGCCTGGCCCAATTTTTAGAAAAAGAAAACTGATGAAGAAAAACCAATGGGTGCTGATGCCTCTGTAAACGACATCGCAACAAAGACTCCCCTCTGATGAATAGCTGCACGTCACACTAGGAAGTAGCAGATTTTTTTTTCCATTCGTGCCAAAATGACTATGAAACACGGCCAAATCCTCTGGATGCTTATCACGATTAAGAACAAAAACAGGTTGCTAAAACATGCATGAATCACGCTAAATACAATTCTGTGTGGGTAAATGAGAATGGGAAACAACTATAATAGGGTTAAAAGGTGTAGAGGTCTAAAATCTAACTTTAACAGGTCTGACAAGGACTGTGCAGGACGCTTACTTACCAGTCGTTGGCTGACTGCATTGTAATGACTGAAGGACTGCACCAGCCCTAGAAAACACACTTTACAGCGAGCTACAAGAGACAAACATGTGTGAATGAAACAAAACACCACTCCAGGTCTGTTTCTGAGGAGGAGACAACATTCTAGCACGGCTTAAACTTAGACTTAGACTTGGCTCACAAGAGTCAACTTTGCGTGATGTAGGAGCTTTAATTCATTCCAATTCATTCGCAATTGTGCATAACTTACCTCGAAGATAAAATGAAAGAAAGTGGTGGATGAGAAACGAGGCGTCGCATCTTCTCTCGGAGATTATGATGAACTCTTCCTGTGGAGGGTGACCAGATATTCAAAATTCAAAACAACTCAATAACGCAACAGCAACTTAATCTTAAGTAATGGGTAATGCCCTGTCAATCAGCATATTATTTGCACTGTCATTCTTGTCTCTTGTATATAGCTGTGATTTTATATTTTATTTTATAGTTTATTACTTATTTTTTATTTTATTTTGACTTGTACATAACCATTTATTTTTATAATTATGTCTCATTTGACTCCTGTCTCTTGCTCTTTTTTGCTACACCATCTATTTTTATTACTCTCTGTTATTATATTATATTGTGATGAGTGAGCTACTGTGTCCAAATAATTTCCCTTGTGGATCTATAAAGTTTGTCTAAGTCTAAATCTAAAAGTGGGACACACTCGGGTTGGGATGGTTGATGTAAATAAAATATGAAAAGAAGCATAATCTGAGGGACTTCTGTCAGTACCATTTTCAATTAGTTTTCTGTGTTTTATCAACAACAAATGACAATCCATTCCCCTCTCTGCTGTTAGTGGATAACAAATTGGTCAAAAATAGGGACAACTGAGACATTTCTTGTATAAAACTAGGACTGTCCCACGTCAACAGGGACGTCTGGTCACCCTTTTCCTGTGGCACACTTTGGAACAGCTGATATTTGTAAACAGAACCAATGCTAATGCTAAGAGCTACAGCTACAAACACACATGCCTTTTTAGGATCTCACAGCTGTTATTCAAAATTTGACAAGCCTGTGCGTACGTGTGCTTTAGATTACAACGATTTCTTAAAAAGGTGAGGTTTACCTGCGAGAACTTCTCCGGGGAAAAGCCCAGGATGCTGTTGAGCTCTGCAAACATGGCTAGCTACAAGAAGTGAGCTAACAATTCGGACATGAGCAGCGATCGGAAAAATATAACACGAGTAATGTTGAATATATTTGTAGTTTAGGTCTGCTGCGTTCATATATGTGCAGGATCTGTGGAGAAAAGGATTGTTTCAAGGCGAATTATGAATCGGGTAAGTTGTGCGGAAAAGCCATGTGCGCTGTGTGTGTGTGTGTGTGTGTGTGTGTGTGTGTGTGTGTAACAAAGATCAGATGAGTTACTCTGCTGCGCAATATATGCATGTATGTATATATTATATTTATATATTTATTTCATATTATTTTATACTACTTTGAAGATATATTGAAAATGAAGTAATATGAATTTATTTATATATATTGTGCTAAATGAATATGATGTTTTAAATTTGAGGACAAACTGAGTGTATTTCGTGAATAAAAGCGCTACCTGTGTACGTTTTTTTGTTATTTTTATTTTTTTATTATTATTATTTTTAATTATGAACATGTATTTATTTAGAATTGCTTTTGAAATTAATTAATTAATTATTTTTTAAATGAATCCACAATTTTTAAAAAAAAGTAAAAACAAAAAAAACATAAATAAACGTATTACATTGCACAGACTTTATTCTGACAACAATACTAGTAAAAATAAATTATTCATAATAATAATAATAATAATAATAATAATAATAATAATAATAATAATAATAACCTATTGTTATTACATTGATCAGATGTGGATAAATTGTGGTAAAAGAAAGCGACCTCTTTACAATAGAGGATCTTTGGAGTGGCGTACGTGTGACGTGAATACGTGCGCAGCGCCCTCTTGTGGTGGATTTTTAGTTAATGAGTAATGAAGGCACCAGCTGCAGTGATGCGCAATCATGGGTCTATAATAAAAAAAAAAATAAACTTTTATTATTTTATTTTATTTATTTATTTATTTTAATTTATTTTATTTTATTTTATTTTATTTTATTATAGTTCTATGTGCGCAACACATTAGTTTGTATTTATAAATATAATGTTTTTATGTATATTTGTATGTATTTATTTTTAGATTTGTTATTATAAGAATAATAATCACACCTCACTAAATGGAGGGTGACCACATTTTCAAGATTCAAAACAACAACTCAACAACTCAATCTTAAGTAACGGATAACCTTATGCCCTGTCTATCAGCATATCATTGCACTGTCATTCTTGTCTCTTGTTTACAGTCCCTGACAAAAGTCTTGTCGCTTATCCATTTTGTAGAAACAAAAGCTTATAACCTGACTTTAAATTAATCGATTGGTTTTAGAAATGTCTCATATGAAAGCTAAAACCCTCCCAAATTATGCTCAATATACTAAAATAAATTTGCTTCACTGAAGAAAGATTGATCATTTAATGAACACAGAAAGGTCAGATTTTGGCAAGACAAAAGTCTTGTCGCCTTGTCATATGATGCACCCAATCCTAGATTACAGCCTCACCTGTGATCAGTTACTGATCAATCAATTAGTGGGTGTGTATAAAAAGAACCCCAGCACACCAGACCTTCACATCAACTGCAACTTGACCTCTGACAACATGCCTAAGATCCACCCTGAGACCAACGCGTTAATTATCAAGAGGCTGAAGACCAGATCCACTGCTGAGGTGGCTGACACCTTCAATGTGTCTCAGCGTCAAGTACAAAGAATAAGAAAAAGATCTGAAAAGACTGGAGATGTTTTTGACAAGCCCAGGTCCGGCAGACCCCGCAAGACAACTGCTCGGGAGGACCGTTTGTTGATTCGAAAATCCAAGGCCAGCCCCTTTTTCACTGCAGCAGAGCTCCACCAGGCCTGGTCACCTCAAGTCCCTGTGTCAACCAGAACAGTTTGTAGAATTCTGTCTCGAAATGGCCTCCATGGTCGAATCAGTGCACAGAAACCAGCACTAAACAAAAGGCAATTAAAAAACCGTGTGGCATTTGCCAAGGCCCACAGCCTGCTAAAAGGATGGACACTGGAAAAGTGGCAGAAGGTGGATTTCTCAGATGAATCCTCGGTTGAATTACATCACAGCCGCCGCAAATATTGCAGGAGACCTACTGGAGCCCGCATGGATCCAAGATTCACCCAGAAAACAGTTAAGTTTGGTGGCGGAAAAATCATGGTCTGGGGTTACATCCAGTATGGGGGTGTGCGAGACATTTGCAGGGTGGAAGGCAATATCAATAGCCTAAAATATCAAGAAGTATTAGCTACCTCTTACATTCCCAACCATAAAAGGGGTCAAATTTTGCAGCAGGATGGTGCTCCATCGCATACTTCATATCTCTACATCAAAGTTCCTCAAGGCGAAGAAGATCAAGGTGCTCCAGGACTGGCCAGCCCAGTCACCAGACATGAACATCATTGAGCATGTCTGGGGTAGAATGAAAGAGGAAGCATGGAAGGCAAAACCAAAGAATCTTGATGAACTCTGGGAGGCATGTAAGACTGCTTTCTTTGCTATTCCTGATGACTTCATCAACAAATTGTATGAATCATTGTCGAACCACATGGATGCAGTCCTTCAAGCTCATGGAAGTCATACACGATATTAAATATGGATCTCACAGCACCACTACTTAATTCACTGACGTTATGCAACATATTTTTGTATTTGAAGTAAATTATTTGTTCAGTTTTCTGTAGGCGACAAGACTTTTGTCTTGCCAAAATCTGACCTTTCTGTGTTCATTAAATGATCAATCTTTCTTCAGTGAAGCAAATTTATTTTAGTATATTGAGCATAATTTGGGAGGGTTTTAGCTTTCATATGAGACATTTCTAAAACCAATCGATTAATTTAAAGTCAGATTATAAGCTTTTGTTTCTACAAAATGGATAAGCGACAAGACTTTTGTCAGGGACTGTAGAGCTGTGATTTTATATTTTATTACTTATTTTTCTATTTTATTTTGACTTGTACATTTATTTTTATAATTATGTCTCATTTGACACATGTCTCTTGCTCTTTTTGCTATACCATCTATTTTTGTTACTCTCTGTTATATTATATTGTGATGAGTTATTATTAGTAGTAGTAGTAGTAGTAGTAATAATAATAATCACACCTCACTAAATGCGTTCCTCAAAAATCTGTGCATGTTTGAGTGAGCACACAGCTTGTAATTGTAATGTAATTCCCTGCCTGCAAAATGAAAGTCAGTGGACCTCAACAGTGACCTCTCGCTCCGCTTCCAGAACTACATTTTCCATTCATTGTTCCCATAGACATTGAAAAATTTTATAATATCCATAGCGTGGCTGCTTTAAGTTCAAAAAAGCCATTTAAAATGCAAGATTCTGTGAGTTTTAATAACTAAGTTTTTTAATAACTTAGTGATTTATAAAGGGGAATGGGAAATTTAGTTCCAGAAGCAGTGGTGAGCGGCTCCATGAAACAACAATAATCAATTAAACAAGAAGTATGTAAAATCCCTCAGTCGTCCAGGTAGAATCCATGGCAAAAAAAGGAGAAAATTTAATTTGTCAACTGGACATAGTTTATTTGGTTGAATACGTTTCGCAGCTCATCCAAGCTGCTTCCTCAGTTCTAAACAAGAACAATAATCCATTGAACAAAACAATAATCCACTGAACAATAACAATAATCAATTAAACAAGAACAATAATCCATTAAACAATAACAATAATCCGTTAGATTTCAAAGAGTCACAGTGTGTCGTGTTGTTTGGTGTTGCGCAGAGTAATGGCTCAGTGAATGTGCACATCGACATGGAGCAGCCGGTGCAGAGTGAACCACGACTGAGGCTTGTTTTGGCTGAAAATCTGCTGCGAGACGTCAACGAGATGATCAGTCGAATGGAGGTGAGACAGAGACTAAGCTGTGCTTAAAAACGTGAAAAATAGAAGCGTTCCATTTTCAAGGATTTGCAGTGGTTATTCCACACTTACCTTATGCAATCTGAACATCCTAATTATATAATACATTTTTTTTGTAAATATAAAATCTTTTGACTAAAACTATGATTAAGAGTAACTATTTTTGTCGACTGTAGGAACTTCTGTAAGATTGTGACTGACACTAATAACAACTTTAATGCTGATTTAGTCTTAATTGCAGTAGTAGTAACAGTAGTACCTGTATAAAAACATTTAACATAAGTTATTCACATTATAATTTGCTTTTTTGGTTCAAGGTGATTATTATCTGATTATTATTATTATTATTATTATTATTATTATTTGGTTTAAACCTAAAATGGCTCTCTCTGATCTGAATGGTCACTACCTAAAGCTCAGCACCTACAGCCAGTCAGGAATCAGTGCTAGTGCAGCCTCTGCAGCTCAGGGAGGGAATTCTGGAGGTTCTGAGCTTTCATATGAGGCATGTTCTGTCCATATACTGAGAATGAGAAAACCTGTATGTGTCCTCTGTCTGCAGGTTAAGGCTCTGGGGACACAGATTCAGGTGTGATTGCAGTACTTTTTAAAAAACAGTAAGAGTGCAGGCTGCATACAGCTCTTTTAAAGTACTGATTATTTTATTGAATAAAAGAAAACTAAAAATATATGAATGAAACGGAAAGTGGAGACTAGATCCAAGTTCCTCTTTCCTAGAGCTCCAAACCATAGACAAACTCAACATCCAGAATAGTTTTAGTCGACTTGTTTACTAAAAAGACTAACACAATATATACATGATTAAAAAAGACTAGGATTAAAACTGTATTTGAATTTCTTGTCAAAATGAACCCTGGTCATGATTAAATGTGAGCAGTTTATAACTCCGTGTACAGGTTCTGTCTCTGTAACACCTCTGTGTCCTGTCTGATTAGAGCCGCTCCAGTGACGCATCCTCTCAGACAGAGGCAGCCACAGCGCCCTCTTCAGTCTCGTCTCCTTCAGTGCAGCCCATGGACACGTCTCCTCCTGCCTCCACCCCCCCTCCTCCACCCTCTTCCACTGCTCCATCTGAGGGACCCATGCCTCAGCCAGGGCCCAAGTAAGACACACCCTGTGCGCCATTTACATGAAGGTCAAAAGTTCTGACTGTTCTGATTAGAACAGGATTTATTGCATTCGACCATGACTCAGATTTGTAGCCCTTCATCCAGAGAGCACACACTATTCTGGAGACAGCCACCAGCGCAGAGTACACCAACAACACAGTATGTCCTGTCTACACACACATACATACACATACATACACACACATACATACACATACATACATACACCAGTCAAAAGTCATTCAGTGTTTTGTTTTGTTTTTTTTCCGACTACTTCTACTTTGTAGATACATACAAGACATCAATTATATGAAGCAAGAATTATGGATTATGATGTGAAGAAAAAGGTTAAAGTTATATAAGCAGCACCATATCTTTCTATAGTCCAGTCAGTACGGTTATCCAGTTTTAAAGGGGTACTATGTAACTTTTCTGGTGGAGGGTCTGTTTTCATGCACTGTGTGACAGTGCTCTTGACCATAAAAGTCATGTGACCTGTGTCCTAGTTTCTATAGTCTGCCTCTGGAATCAGTCACATTATCCAATTTTAAAGATACACTAAGTAATTTTTCTGGTGGAGGAGCTGTCGTTCTGGGTGGCTGTCGGGAAGAGAAAGTGGCGTGCCGGGGCAGCCGGAGGTAAGATAAGATAAGATAAGATATGCCTTTATTAGTCCCACAGTGGGGAAATTCCAGTGTTGCAACGCACAGTTCAGCAGGAAAATGGAACATGCAATAAAACAAGATAATAGATAATGGCTAAAATAATAATATAATTTAGAAATAGACTTAAAGATAGACTCTAATTTTGTTCCGGTGGAGCAAAAGTATAAAATACAAAATACAAAATATAAAATATAAAATACCAAAAAAACTATTATGTACAATAAAAGTAACAGTGCAGCATATGAACAGAGTAAATCTCAGTAAAGTGACTTCAGTATATTATGTTATTTACAGTAATGACTATGTTTATGTACAGACAGGATAAATATCAGTAAATGACATGAGTGAATTGTACCAGAGGTCTTCAGTATTGCACATAGATAGAGTTGAATGACACGTGTTCAGTGTTAACAGTGTTCATTATACAGTCTGACAGCAGCAGGAAGGAAAGACCTGCGAAATCTCTCCTTCACACAGCGAGGGTGAATCAGTCTGTCACTGAAGCTGCTCTCCAGAGCAGACAGGGCGTCCTGCAGGGGGTGAGACTCATGGTCCAGCATAGAGATGACCTTAGCCAGGACCCTCTTGTCCCCCACCTGCTGCACTGAGTCCAGAGGACAGCCCAGGACTGAGCTGGACTTCTTGATGACCTTGTCCAGCTTCTTCCTCTCCCTCTCTGTGATGCTGCTGCTCCAGCAGACCACACCGTACAGGATGGCTGATGCCACCACAGAGTCATAGAAGGTCTTCAGGAGTGGCCCCCTCACTCCAAAAGACCTGAGTCTCCTCAGGAGATAGAGCCGACTCTGGCCCTTCCTGTACAGTGCATCTGTGTTGTGAGTCCAGTCCAGTTTGTTGTTCAGATGAACACCCAGGTACTCGTAAGAGTCCACTCTCTCAATGTCCCTTCCCTGGATGTTCACTGAGGTGACAGTAGAGTGGCGTCTGCGGAAGTCCACCACCATCTCCTTGGTCTTCCCTGCATTGATGATGAGGTGGTTCTGCTGACACCAGTCCACAAAGTCCTGCGCTAGTCCTCTGTACTCCACATCGTCATCATCCTTAATGAAGCCAATGATGGCAGAGTCATCAGAGAACTTCTGCAGGACGCAGCTGTCCGTGTTGTGTCTGAAGTCTGCAGTGTAGAGGGTGAAAAGAAAGGGCGCGAGGACCGTGCCCTGGGGCGCCCCCACACTGCAGGTCAGTAGGTCAGACACGCAGTTCTTGGCTCTCACAAACTGGGGCCGGTTTGTGAGGTAGTCCAGGATCCAGTCTGCCAGGTCACAGTCCACACCGGCGGTCTCCAGTTTGTCCCTCAGGAGCAGTGGCTGGATGGTGTTGAAAGCACTGGAGAAGTCAAAGAACAAGATTCTCACAGTGCTGCCGGGGTTCTCCAGGTGAGACAGTGAGCGGTGCAGCAGGTAGATGACGGCGTCCTCCACTCCGATGCCAGGCCGGTATGCAAACTGCAGCGGGTCCATCGCTGAGCTCACGGTGGAGCGGAGGTGGCCAAGGACCAGTCTCTCCAGTGTCTTCATCAGGTGCGATGTTAGAGCCACCGGCCTGAAGCTGCTGGGGTCTTTAGCCTGCGGTGTTTTAGGCACTGGTACCACGCAGGAGGTCTTCCAGAGTTGTGGTACCACCCTCAGCTTAAGGCTCATGTTGAAGACATGCTCCATAACTCCGCACAGTTCGTCTGCACAGGACTTAAGGAGCCTGGAGCTGATGCCGTCTGGTCCTGCTGCCTTCCTGGGTCTGATCTTCTTGAGCTCCAGTCTCACCTGGGCTGTAGAAAATGACAGTGGCAGGCTGGGGGGATGGGTGAGTCCATGTGTAGTGGTGTGCTGAAGAGCAGAGGCAGAGGTGTGAAGAGGTGCAGGAGTTCCCCATTGTCCAGCTGGGGAGGTGAGAGCTGGCAGCTGGGTGGGGGGAGTGGTGGGTGATTGATCAAATCTCAGGAAGTGAGAATTGAGCTCATTTACCCACCGCAGATCCCCCTCCGTCTGGGCAGGAGGCGCTTTGAAGCCTGAGATCGTCTTGAGGCTTCTCTACACCCCCTGGATGTTCTTCTGCTGCAGCTGCTGCTCCATCCTTCTCTTTTGGCTGGCTTGGCTCGTCCTGATTTTCCTCCTCAGCTCCTTCTGTGCAGCCTTCAGCTCCTCCTTGGTCCCTGACCTAAAGGCTCTCTTCTTCTCCTTCAGCAGAGCTTTTATGTCAGGGTTAATCCACGGCTTGTTGTTTGAAAAACACCGCACCGTCTGGGAGGGGACGATGTTTTCGAAACAAAAGTTGATGTAGTCCGTGATACACTCTGTCACTGCATTGATGTCCTCCCCATGTGGGTCACAGAGCTCTGTCCACACTGTGGTGTCAAAACAGTCTCTCAGAGCCTCCTCACTCTCAGCAGTCCACTTCTTCACCACACGGGGCACCACAGGCTGTCTGTGCACAATAGGCTGGTACACAGGCCGCAGATGGACAATGTTGTGGTCCGCTCTACCCAGGGGAGGCAGTGGGGATGAAGAATAAGCCTCCTTGCCGTTGGCAAAATATAAATCCAGTGTTTTATTGTCTCTTGTGGGGCAGGTAACATACTGGGTGTATGTAGGCAGAACAGGTGCAGGAGATGCATGGTTGAAGTCTCCAGAAATCAGGAAGAGAGCCTGTGGATGCTTTGTTTGGAGTGTGCTCGTACAGGAGTGCAGTGTGTCACATGCTGGTCCCCGGCGGTCGCTGGTATTTATATGTTTTTGCCTTACGCTTGTATTTATTTATTTTGTGTATTTTCTTCCAGGAAGTGCTGCCCCTGGTCCAGTGCCTAAAGGCCAGATTAGACTGTACAACATGAGGTTCTGCCCATTTGCCCAAAGAACAAGGCTGGTGCTCAACGCCAAGGGGATTAAGTATGTGATTTATTTATTTTTTAATTCTATTTATTGACTAGTATTTTAAATGATTTGTCTTCTATAAAGGCATGAAACCATGAACATCCATTCTGGACCGGTAGCTGAACTGAAAGAAAAGTTTGATCAAATGGATAAGGTGTGCACATTTTAATACATTTAAAATCAATTACAGACATAAATGAAAATAGGCTAAAGCTTTGTGTTTTCCCCAGGGTTTGGTTAAAAAGAAGACCAAATTCTTTTGTGGCGACTCCATTACAGTGACTGATTACATGATTTGGCCGTGGTTTGAAAGACTTGAGTCCTTTGATCTCAAGCAGTAAGTTTTTTATTACCATTCTGTACAAATGTATAAAAGCCTATATTACAAATATATTACAATACATAGTACAGTGACGGTGTTTACTCTGACAATATCAAAACTCATGTGCTGATGTGGTCATTGTATTCTGTGGCCTTGTCTTTCAGTCTCCTGGACAGCACTCCTGAGCTAAAACAGTGGTACGGCCGAATGTGGAAGACCCTGCGGTCAAAGCTTGTGCACAGAGCACCGACACCTACAAGGCGTTTTTCTGCTTTTATTGATGGCAAACCAAACGCTGACTATGGCCTGTAAACACTGTGGTCGACTTGAAAACCCATTCACTTCTATCAATTGTTTTTGACAGCAAGATCCACTGGACTTCTGCTATTTGGAATAAAAATGTAAAACACTGACCTAACTGATAATTGTCTCTTATTTTCTGTAAGGGTAGAGATGTAAGGCCTTAGTCTTAAGTCTTTTTCTTGATCACTAAAATAAAGTGATAATGTATTGATTACTCTTATACAGTATCGCTTAGTTTTACAGTATTTCATTAAGGCTGGAAAAAGAGCAGATCGATTTATGAAATGCCTCTGTCCAATTGTTGAGAATGAAAAATTGGTCTGGAGGGATGTGTTTTTGAAAACACTGGGAATCAAAAAGTCCTTCAGGAGTTTTTCATGAAGGAATTTGATTGTTGGTTGAATAATTTAAAAATAACCAAAGTTTAAGCAGGCCAAATAATTCTATATAATTACAGAATCATCCAGTAGTAGTAACTCTGTGTTAAGCACCTTGAGAATACTCAGGACAGAGAAAAGTTGAGACAGTAAAGCAAATCCTGTGTGAAACAAAAGGGAGATCTCTTCTCCTTACAATATCCTATGAGAATTTGTCACCCCAGATAGCGTCAATATTTTTTCTACATTTTACCCCCCCCCCCCAAAAAAAAAATAAAATAAATAAATAAATAAAAATAAATAAATAATAAAATAAAAAAAATAAAAAGTCTTTGAAGTGTTTATTTGCATTAGTCTTTATTGATGAGGAGGGTCTGGCTGGATCAGAGGTGGAGCAGGCTGGGTCTAGCTGGAGGAGAGATGGAGGAGGCTTGGTCTGGAGGGATCAGAGGTGGAGGAGGCTTGGGATCAGATGTGGAGGCCGGGTCCTTCTCTTTCTCTATCCTCCGTCTCTCTCTCTTCTCTCCAGACCCAGCCTCCTCCTCTTGTCCAGCCAGACCCAGCCTCCACCTCTTGTCCAGCCAGACCCAGCCTCCACCTCTGATCTGACTGAATCAGTGAAGAAGAGAATGAGGAGGAGAGATTAGAAAAGAGATGACAGAGGGAGAGAGAGAAGGCGGAGAGAGAAGTCAGAGGGAGAGAGAGAGAGAGACAGAGGGAGAGAGAGAAGAGTGAGGGAGAAAGGGGGAGAGATAGAGAGGAGGAGAGAGTGGAGAAGAGATTAGGAGAGAGATGAGAGAAATAGAGAGATAGAGAGAGAGGGAGAAAGAGAAGAGCGAGGGAGAGAGTGAAAGAGAGAGACCAGAGATATTGAGAGGGGTAGAGAGAAGGAGGAGATAGATAAATGGAGGGAGAGAGTGAGTGAGAGATAGAGAGATGGAGGATAGAGAGAGAGAGGGAGAAAAAGGGAGAGCGAGAGGAAGATAGAGAGAAGAAAGAGGGAGCGAAAGAGAGAAGAAAAGAGATGAGAGAGAGAGTGTGCAAGTTTGTGTGAGTTTGTTTAACTGACTTTGTGTGAGTGTGTGAGTTTGTGTGAGTTTGCGTGAGTGTGTATGTGTGAGTGTGTGAGTTTGTGTGAGTGTTATGTGTGAGTGTGTGAGTTTGTGTGAGTGTGTGTGAGTGTGTATGTGTGAGTGTGTGAGTTTGTGTGAGTGTTATGTGTGAGTGTGTGAGTTTGCGTGAGTGTGTATGTGTGAGTGTGTGAGTTTGTGTGAGTGTTATGTGTGAGTGTGTGAGTTTGTGTGAGTTTGCGTGAGTGTGTATGTGTGAGTGTGTGAGTTTGTGTGAGTGTTATGTGTGAGTGTGTGAGTTTGTGTGAGTGTGTGTGAGTGATTGAGTGAGTTCGCGTGATTGAGTGTGTATGTGTGTGAGTGAGTGAGTGAGAATGAGAGGTTGTGTATGTGAGTGTGAGTGAGTATGTGAGTGTGAGTGAGTGAGTTAGTGTAAGAGGTTGTGTATGTGAGTTTAAGTGTGAGTGAGTGAGTGAGTGTGTGTGTGTGTGTGTGTGTGTGTGCGTGTGTGTGAGTGATTGAGTGAGTGAGTTTGTGTGAGGGAGCTTGTATGCGTGAGTGAGTGTTTATGTGTGAGTGTGTGAGTTTGTGTGAGTGTTTATGTGTGAGTTTGAGTTTGTGTGAGTGTTTATGTGTGAGTGTGTGAGTGTTTATGTGTGAGTTTGAGTTTTTGTGAGTGTTTATGTGTGAGTGTGTGAGTGTTTATGTGTGAGTGTGTGAGTGTTTATGTGTGAGTGTGTGAGTGTTTATGTGTGAGTGTGTGAGTGTTTATGTGTGAGTGTGTGAGTGTTTATGTGTGAGTGTGTGAGTGTTTATGTGTGAGTGTGTGAGTGTTTATGTGTGAGTGTGTGAGTGTTTATGTGTGAGTGTGTGTGTGTTTTTGTGTGTTTGTGTGTGTTTATGAGTGTGGGTGTTTAAGTGTTTTTTCGACTGTGTTTGTCTGTGTTTACGAGTGTATGTTTGTTTATGTGCTTTATGTGTGTGTGTTTCTGTGTGTGGGTTTACGAAGCTGTGTGTATTTATATTTTTTAAGAGTTTGTATGTGTGTTTACGAGTGTTGGTGTGAGTGAGTTTGTGTGAGTGTGTGTTTGTAAGATTATGTGTTGTATGTGGGTGGGTGTTTGTGTAAAAGTGTCTGTGTGAGTGTGTGTGCTTTTACAAGTGTATGTTTGTGTAAGTGTGTGTGTGTGTGTGTTTATGTGTCCGTGTGTTTGCAAATGTGTGTTTGTGTGAGTGAGTGCTTTTGTGTGTGAGTGAGTGTGGGTGTGTGTTTGTGTGGGTGTTTTTGTGTTTACGAGTGTGTGTTTGTTTACGTGTTTTAACGAGTGTGTGTTTATGTGTGAGTGTTTACGTGTGTGTCTGTTTATGTGTTTTTATGAGTGTTTGTGTGAGTGTGTTGGTGTGAGTGTGTGTTTGCAAGTATGTGTTTTTACGGGTATGTGTTTGTGTGTGAGTGTGTGTTTCTGTATAAGTGTCTCTGTGCGAGTGAGGGTGTGTGCTTTTACAAGTGTGGGTGTGTGTAAGTGTAAGTGTGTGTGTGTTTATGTGTGTGTGTTTGCAAATGTGTGTTTGGGTGCTTTTGTGTGTGAGTGAGTGTGGGTGTGTGTTTGTGTGGGTGTTTGTGTGTTTATGAGTGTGTGTTTGTTTACAAGTGTGTATTTGTTTACAAGTGTGTGTTTGTTTATGTGTTTTTACAAGTGTGTGTTTGTGTGTGTTTACATGTTTTTACGGGTGTGTGTTTGTGTGAGTGTGTGTTTACGAGTGTGTGTGTGTGTGTGTGTGTGTGTGTTTACGAGTGTGTGTGTTTATGTGTTTTTATGGGTGTGTGTTTGTGTGAGTGTGTGTGCTTATGAGTGTGTCTTTGTGTTTACTTGTTTGTACGAGTGTTTGTGTGTATTTGTGCGTTTGTGTGTGTGAGAGAGTGCGTATTTGAGTGAGTGCTTTTGTGTCTGAGTGTGAGGTGTGTAAAAACTGAAAGAAAGAAAGTGCCAGACGACTGTACTTCGTGGGTGGAAGAGAATTCATCAATGGTTATGAGATATCTCCTTGAATAAAAAAGTGTATAAAGTCCGTTCCACTTTAGAGGACCTCTGGTTTGGTGCTTCATGTTCTCAGGTTCAACTACATTCTTTTATGCAGATATGACTGTTGTTATTGACTGATTTAGAGTCTTATTAAAAGAAAAGACAAAACAAATGTTCCATATTAAATTTGTTTACAGTGTTTAAATGACTTTATGATGCGCTGATCTTGACAGCATGTAGTTTGAGCTATAGTCTAAGGGTTTACTTAGAGCATTATCTTTTGTTTATTTCTATTCATTAGAGTTACTTTAATCTGCCTAATCTTTCTATCTTCTCTCTTAATGATGGGGGTTTGCAAAACAACACTAAACGCAAAGCTTTATTTCTTTTTGCCACACAGTTTAAATCTGATTTTGTGTATGTTCAGGAATGTCACTCTATTACAAATGACGCGACTTTTCGGACATTTCACTGGGGTAAAACCTTGTGGCTGTGGCATGGCACAGAACAATCAGCAGGGGTCGCTACATTCAAACACAAATTCAATGGGTGGTGGTGATTTTAACTGAACTTTTCTGCATTTATGGATCAATTTAAAAGATACAACTCTGATCGATTAATTGGGCTCCAGTATCTTGATTGCATAATGACAATAAGATATTTGCTACAATTTTTGCTAAAAGGCTGAAAATGGTATTGAACTCAATTATTGAGGAAACTCAGTCAGGTTTTATGACCAAAGACAAATAACAGATGATATTATGACATTCTGGATTATTCTGATATTTTGTCTGATAATAGTTTTATCTGGTTCCTACATTAGGCGTTTGATACAGTTAAAACACTGTGCACCAATAGTAACAACTCCACCTAGCGGCCAGGGGGCACATCCCCACAATATCTCCATTACTCGTGGAGATTTTGCACAAGCATCTTGGGCCATCCCCTCTGGTGTCTGCACACTGTTTAAAAGTCAGTGTAGGTTTGATGATGATAACAGACTTCATATTGAAGCTGTCAAAGACACACCAGCGGGGAAAATCTATTTTTCAAGTAACAACAAATAAAATCTAATCTTTGCTGTTTCAGATAAAAATATTTCTCACTGACTTTTCTCACTCACTGACTTTTCTTAAATTTAAATTTTATTTGAACACAATGTTCAAATAAGAAGACTATAGAAAATAATAATAATAATGCAATAATGCAAGATGACAGGAGGTACCCAATTACTGAATAAATCTATTTTTCAACAAACAATGGCTATTTACCAGAGGTGGGTATAGTAAGAGTACTGTTACTTCAGCTATGTATGTTACTCAAGTAAAAGTATGCTACTAGGTAAGTACTCTGAAAAGTACGATTAAAAAAAAAACAAAAAAAAAAAAACATCACTGAGCCTAGATGTAGCCTGAGTGTTCTAACGTTAGTACTCTCTGTCTCTGGCTGTTGCCTCATGGATTTAATTTGGCATTAAAAGGAAAGCATGAATGCACAAGGGCACATTTCTTTGAATAAACTCACCGTAATCATGATCTAGGCATTGTTAAAAGGATAGTTTGCTCAGATATTGTTTGCTGTTTGTGTAACACGTAAAATCCCAAAGGGATTAACATATGAACATGGAAAGTCACAAACCTCACTTTTTTTTCCTCTCAAGAGTCTTGAAGTCCGAGTCAGGGGGCGGTCAGTAGCAGTCTGTGTGAAAATGTCCCAAAGTTCTGTCTGGTTTAAGCACAAATCGTCAGATCAAGTTCACGAAGCAGGTTCTTGTCTGAGCCGAAGTTTATGCTGCACGTGCGTTTGAAACACGCCCTTAGCAACAAAAACAACAACAGCACGCACGTGCGCACTGACGTCAGCACGTACGCGTCGTCACGTGATTGAACCCCAAACCCTCCGATCTGTGGATCTAACATACACAGGCTGTAAAATATCATCTATAGCTTCTATTACCGACCTGTATTCTGTAGGTTTAGCGGCTCCTCTTTATAAATGATGACTTATTAAGCCATTGTATTCTCTTATTGTGAGTTATAAACGATGAATGCCTGTGTGTTTTAAAGCTAGGCTAATTCTGCACTTAGAGTTGCCCTGCAGTAACAGTCAGTCGATTGACCTTGGATCCGACCTGACTGACAGCCTGACAGATCAGCTCATGGTTCTTATAAAAGTCAATGAGACCTATGTCCTAGTTTTTATATTTTTGCCTCTAGAATCATTTACTTTTTAGAATTTTAAAGGCGTACTATGTAACTTTTCTGGTGGAGGGTCTGTTTTCATGCACAGTGTGACAGTGCTCTTGACCATAAAAGTCCCGTGACCTGTGTCCTGTAGTCTGTCTCTGGAATCAGTCACGTTATCCAATTTTAAAGATACACTATGTAATTTTCCGGTGGAGGAGCTGTCGGTCTGGGAGGCTGTCGGGAAGAGAAAGTGGCGTGCCAGGGGGCCGCGAGTACTCGGCAGTTGCGTGGGGGTTTGCGCACCGGGGCGAGGGCCACCATCGCCGCGAGCTGCTTTAATTTACATTATACTTGAAAATGTATTATCGTCACAGGCCTACTTGAGTTTACTTGTTTACTCGTTTTCTTCCTGTTTTCTCTTTCAGGCGTCCCAGCCGGTGTTCCCCCCTCCCCCCTCTGCTGCTTCTGGCCCGGCCCCCACAGCGCCTCCCGCTGGTGCCCCTGGTCAGAGCCCGGGAGCAGAGGGCTTGAACCCGGAGCTGTTCACGGGGATCCTGGGCGGAGTGCTGCGGACCATGATGGGCTCATTGGGACAGAACCAGAACGACACAGAAAGCATTGCTCAGTTTATGCAGCGACTGTCCCAGGCCACCAACATCTTCATCAGCCCCGAAGACCCCTCTGGTGAGCCCCTCGGAGCACGAGCCAGGCTCCTGTGGCAATTTTCTATAAATATATAAAAGCAAACAATAAACTACAACTTCACAGACCTGGTGCGATGTGCTTTAGTTTCATTAGCTGGATCCACGCTGATTGTGTTGTGATAGCGCTCTAAAGTCAAATGTATTAAACATTTGAATAGGCTGTTTTTGGTGAATACAACATTTTCAAGACAGTAAACGGTAACATGTTGATCTAAATATGTGTGTTAACAGTTCATAAATGTAATAGCCCCTCTTTACATTTACCAAAGTCATTCTTTAGATTTGGTTTAGTTTTGAGAATGGCTTAAACAGTTTTATTTGGTCCAGATTTGTCCTGGTTTAGTTCAGTTCCGTTTTCATTTCAATTCCAGGCATAAACAGATGAATATTTTTACATGAATAAATTCAGTTAATTAGTGTATTGTGTTACTCCATGTGTGGTCAGGTTTCTTTGGAGAGCTCCTGATGCTGGTGTGTCAAACCTTCACTATGTCTGACCTGGTTCTGCTGCTCCACGGACAGCACCAGCCTCTGGGCCGGATCCAGCCTCAGCTCGCACACTTCTTCAGACAGAACTACCTGAACGGCCGCGAGCCCACAGAGCAGAATATATCTGTAAGTAACTGGAAATAATACATAAGGGGTTGGGATCAGATTTGCGATGTATGTGTTAATAATAGGATTCTGTTCAAAGTTCACATTACAAACACAAAGAATTGACTAAAAGAATGAAATATGACCTGACAAACTAATACAAGAATCACATTTCAGAATATGTTTGTACAGATTTAAAGTCTACATTTAGGGATGTAACAATAACCGAAATATTGTGATATCGAATTGTCAAAAGTCTCACAATAATATGAAGAGTTATAGTGCAGCAATAGCTAAAAAAAACAGAGGGAACTACGTACATAGACCATGATCAGACTACATAGACCATTTCAGTGCAGACTACATTAAGAAATAAATGTTCTAAGCGCTTTTAAATCTTAGTTCTTTGGATTAAGTCTTGTCAAGGCATTTTAAGAGGGAAAAGTAGCTTATTCAGTTTTGTTAGCCTCTACAAAATATGGCAATAAATATCATGCATATCGTGAAAATATCGTTCTGAGTGATTTGGATATCGTTTCATCCCTAATGTTCTCCCAAGTGTCTTTATAAAGCCTTGGAGAAATAAATAATATGATCTGCTTGTTGTAAGAGTTCATACTTCACTGTGATTGGGTAATTCCAGCTGTCACTCACACGGAGCCTTAGGGACGGTGAACAATAGAAGGAGTGGGTGGGAAAAATGCATGGACGTGTGTTAGATAGAAAAGCACTGGAGCACAATCTGACCATATGAACAAAACAGCACAAAATGAACAAATGTTATTCTTTATTCATGTTTATTTTATGTCTTTTTCAGGAGTCTGCGGAGAGTTTAATAAACGAACTGGAGGAATACATCACTGAGAAGGAACTATAACACACCCTCCACCGCACAAGTACTACACACACACACACACACACACACACACACACACACACACACACACACACACACACACACACACACACACACACACACACACACACACACACACTGATGTATTGATGTCTGCTGGTATTTGAGTCTGCTTTACCAAAGCTAATCTCTAATTTGTGAAAAACCTAGTCAGCTAAAAGTAACTTAAAGAGTAACTGTAGGAACATAACTTTTGATTTATAATTTGAAGTTAATGTAGTTAAAAGAACTAAACATGAAGTAATGCACAAAATCTAGTCAGACACATAAATGAGATACACTAAACCATATTTAAAGTATGCTGCTAGAAAAGTACTCTGAAAAGTACAATGTTTTATTTTTTATTCATGTAGGTCTAAAAATGTAACTGAGAATACACACTAGCCTTGACGATTACAAACATATTTAGTAAGTCATAAAATAAAAACCCACTTGCAATATGAGATGCCAGTCATGTTGTCCAGCAGAGGGCAGTATAGGAGCGCCTGTAGTTGAGTTAACCCCTGCCTTCAACTACTGTGACTTTCAATATTAAATGTAATGTTTTCATGTGAATCTGTAGACTAGCTGAGTGAAGTAGCAGCAGAATCTTGTTTACATTCACACTACATTCAGGTTTTTTTTTTTTTTTTTTTGTGGTTTAAAATATCAGGCTAATTATCTAAAGATTTATCACAGACGTTTTAACCTTTGACTCAATTATGGTTGTGTTTTGTTTCATTCACTCATGTTTAACACACAAACCCCGCATATTTAGGCGGCGTTCTTCCACCTTGTGATGTCATGTGGTCATACAAGAAGTGCTCCACTGTGTTTTTAAACTCCACACACCTTCACTGGAATCCTTTGGCTGTTCACTTGAAAACTACTTCTTCATGACATCACAAGGTGGAAGAGGGCATTTTGAGCTTTGAAGACGTAGACAGACTAATAATAGAGTTACAGTATAAATGAAACAAAACAAATAAACAAATAATTAAATGAAACAAACAAATGAGGTTGCAATTTTGCGTAATATTTTTATTTATTTAACCTTTATTTTACCAGGCAAAACATTAAGAACAAATTCTTATTTACAATGTTGGCCTGGGCCAGAGGCAGCCAAGGGAAGGGGAAGGGGAGTTAAAACAATTAAATATTAAACATCATTCATTAGTAAAACAACATTTACATCAGTCTCTAAAAATCTCCTTTAGTTTCATTAGTGAAACATTTACACACATCTTTAAAAATGACCTTCAGTTTACATTTAAAAGCAGAAAGAGAAATGAAAGAGTCCAGTTTAAGTGAGCTTTGAGCCAAATTCCAATCATTAGCAGCGCTGCATCGAAAAGACTTGAGGCCGAGAGAGGACCTGGACTTAGGAACTTTCAGTTTGATGAGCTGTGAGCATATTTATATATTGCATATTTAAAATCAAAATCTTACATACAGTTCCTTTGTTATATGCAAATCGAGGCTTGACACTCCCCAACATAATTTTACTACAATGCACGCCTTCATTCATTTGCATATTTACTAAACATGTCATCCACCTTGGGTTTAGTACATAAACAGTTTAAAGTTTCAATATTGTGCAAAAATGAAAATTCCTCATCAGAAACATACCTGGAGATGTGTTTGTTTGTTGTTTGATTCACAAGTATTTATTATTAGTCTGTCTACATCTCCAAAGCTCAAAAAATATCATGAAGCTGTAGTTTAACACCCCCATTTTATCTTTAGTTGAGTAGAGATTGGAAATTCTGGGGCTGAAATGCTCCAAATGTTTCTAGTGAAGGTGTGTGGAGTTTAAAAACACAGTGGAGCACTTCCTGTAGAGCTCAGCCTAAATCTGCAGGGTTTGTGCGTTAAACATGTGTGAATGAAACAAAACACAACTCCAGGTCTGTTTTTAATGAGGAAACATTATAACAGAGGTCAGAAAATAGCGTCATATGGGCCCTTTGACTACTCTACCACATACTTCAACTGAATTACCCATAAACCAAAACATTCCTAGTTTGTTTTTTTAATCTACAAAGGACAAAAGTGCCCAGCTAGCTAAACTAACTCCCCTCATGCTAACAGGACCCCCTCTGCCTGTATATTTAGACTGCAGGCCCCACATGGTTGACCTGGGCTCGGTCTATTCCCTGGAGTATTCATTTCAAAGGCCTTTGAGGGTTTGTTATGGTGCGGTCTATAATTGGGTGCCATTACACACGTATACATAAAGCATGAGGAGAGTCTGCAGGGAGCGGGCTAATATCTGAAATAGTGCTCATTAGATTATCACAGGTTTGTAAAAGTATAAACGTCGCCATGGTAATACGGCTAAACACTATATCAACTTTTTGTGCTTAACTGTGTACATGGTTCTTACTGTTTTTTTTAGTCCAAACTAGGAAAATTTGCATCTTTCTGGTCAAAAAAGTAAAAAAAGCTGAGTGTGTGCTGCCTCCAGTAGCCACTGCAATTTCAAGTACTATGTGACATCACAGAAGACTGCCCTGTTTGCAGCCAAATGTTTCTGATGCAAACAGAACAGAAACAGAAAAAATAGAATAGAAAATACAAAATAGAAAAATAGATTATTCTTAAAATCTCAGAGCTCCCTCGTGGCCAAATTAAACCCTCTGGAGGGCCAAGTTGGGCTTGCGGGCCCCACCTTGGACACCCCTGCTCTATGTTCTCTTGTAGTTTCTGGGTGTTGAGCCGGACTCTGTGACATGTGCAGCCTCCTTGTTTAACCCACAGGTCCGAACAGGCAGGATAAGCACTGTTTTTCTCACCTATGATTATGAGGGGGCTTATTTTAAGACAAAACAGACCTCTGTGTTCAGAACAACACATACGATTTCCAGGGATGATTATGACGCTGAGATAAGACATCTCATGTATTTGAGCACATTTGAGATCAAAATATGTCTGCATCATCATAAATTGTCTGATTATCAGGAAGTGCACATACGTGTGATAGTTGTTAGCTTTACAGTGACGGCAAATCTCCGCTCTGGTCTCTGAAAGTTGTGAAAAGCTCTTATAAACTCATTATTAGGATGCTGTGAATGCAGAAGGTTAGTGAGGAAGAACTTTGAACCACTGCAAACTGTTTTTCATTTTTCAGACAAATCAGGTGCAGTGCTTTAAGATAACATTATTTGTACCTCATAAACATACCTTGAGTAATATTTTGTTTCATTGACACGTTGGCAATTTTAATTCAAAATTCTATAGTGAATTTCTCCTCTGTGAGATCAATAAAGTCTTATCTTATCTTATCTTATACATCTTGAAATAGGCATACACAGTTATATTTTAGTTTATTCCATTTTTCGATCACCTCAAGCCTGGATGAAACAATGATTCTATGCATGTTGTTAATAACCATGCTGCTAATTTTTCATTTCAACAGGCATCACTTCACACTGTTGCCAGCAGAGGGCGTCGGACTCATGATCCAAGCATTCAAATAAAAAGTGAACATTGTTTCGTGCTTTCCAAATTCTGCATTAATGTAAAAAACGAAATATACAAAATCCAGAACAAAGTGTGTGTTGTTGTGAGCAGCTGTTTGGAGCAGGTCTGAGCCTGTAGAGCTGAGTCAGGGCCCTGGTATGTGCTCAGATCAACATTACACACAACACACACCAGAATGTCATGAATACAACATCATATTAGAACAGGATTAGAATACAGACTAAACAGATCCATGCAAACATACCGCACATTCCACACTAATGTTACTGCGCATGACAAAGCCTTTGTTTTGGAATCATTTGTGTCACAGACCAAAAATTAACTAGGTCATGCATTGTGCAAGATCTACTTTTTATTTGAATGCTTTAGCTCTCATAATGTTATAATGCTGATGTTATAATGTTAAAAAAAAATGTGTTTTTGTTTGACACATATTGCTGGGTTTCAGATGACATCACAACATTCTATAGGCCAGTGATAATGAATACACATGGGGGGCACGTACAGATTTTTGTTGAAATACAATGAGTTCTAGGGTCTTGTGATTAATAGAAGTGATAAGGTTCAACATTTGTGAATTTTCGTTTTGAATATTTCATAGCAAAGTACAATGTGATCAATAGGAAAAAACTACCTCTTGCCCCCATCATTCTGGAAGCTGAAAACTACCAGTTGTCGTCATCAGGGGCCAGTGTATGGGATTTGAATCTGAAATTGGACATTCCTTTTCAAACAGGAGTTCATTCACAAGATTGAAATCCAGATGTGTAATCAATTCCAGTTCTATTTTTAACACAGATCTGAAACCCGTTTGGGTTTTTTAAAAACATTAGAGCCAAAAGGATCATTTTGATACTGAAAATATGGATTCTAGTGCTCCCAAGGTGGCCCCAGAGGTGGATTTGTGTCTAATAAACCTAATATTTTGTTTTAAATGCAGTTTCCGTATTTCTTTTGAATGCGTCTCACATTATTAAATCATCCCCGAGGTACATATGAGGCAAAATGGGTGTGACAGCTCATTTGAGCTTGAATGTAGCAGTAAGTGCACTGCTCCAGACTGATCATGGCCCCTTTGCATTGACTCCAGTGGAAACATGAAACACTCTCCGTGGGTCGCACATAGACAAACCTCTCACTGCTTTCATTTTGTTCCACATCTCCACTTCAGACAGGACGGAAAGGAAGCCACAGAAGAACATTAACATTTCATATAGACAGTGTCCCCCAGAGGCCCTGGGACAGGTGTCTGCGCAGATGTCTGTGCGTCTGTCTGCAGAGGGCGCTCTTCTGTGGCGTGTGCGCTATGAGCCATTTACACACTGGCCTTAACACCAACTCTGTTTGTGATGATGTTTATGGCAATGTCAGCTCCCACTGGGCACCGCATCTTTCTAAAGCGGTAGTCTGCAGACGATCTCTTTAAATCATTTTAGATAAATACTGTGATTTCAAATGTGTAAATAATAACAATGATCCACGGGTGTTGTACATTTAAACTATAGCAGGCTCAAGCACAATATGTGAGCTTTAAAATGTATTTCCCAAAGCACAAGTCCTACTTAAATGAGTGAACAGTCGAGAGTGAAGCAGGAGTTACTGACTGATATGAGACCAAAGGTAAACCGCCTGTCTGTGGAGTCCACTACAGTCAGAATTCCAATGTTTATTTTGCTCCCCAGTTATGAATATGGGATAAAACTTTAAAGGGCCCATGTGACACTATTTTCTGATCTACGTTACAATGTTTCTTCATCACAAACACACCTGGAGTTGTGTTTTGTTTCATTCACACATGTTTTAGGCTGAGTTCTTCTCTCAAACAGAAAACACTCTGGTTTTAAAAGTGAAATCTCTAGTCTGAGGCGCCTCTATAGAAAATACAAACCTGCTGAGTGGATAATATTGGACTTTAAACCAAACGTGAGAAACATAAATGATCTGGATCAGGGCCACACACTTTTACAGGGGAAAAAATCATCTCTTTTATGACCTCTGTTCCAGGTCTAGTCTGCACCTGAATCGTTCCATGCACACACTGGCACCTCCTCCCCCTACACCTCCTCCTCCTCTCCCTCCTCCTCCTCTCATTCTCTCTTGCTCTTACCCCCTCTCTCCTCCTCCTCTCTCTCTCTCTCTCTCTCTCTCTCCTTCTCTTCTCCCTCCTCTCTCTCTCTCTCTCTCTCTCTGTCTCTCTCTCTTTCTCTCTCTCTCTCTCTCGGGTGTTTCCCAATTCCCAGAATCCTCGGCTGCTGAACCACTTCTGAGGAATCCACGTCATCAGAGCTCCCTCAGGTTGTGTTCCAACTCCCCCAAGGCCCTCACCTCCTCCTCATCTCCACTCCTCTGTTTGGCTCATTTACCCAGAATGGATCCTTGGCCTCCTCGGTAGTAAAAATACATTAAAATACAGTAAAATACATTAAAATGCAGTAAAGACACATAAAGATACTTGTGAGACTTTTCATTTGTAGAAGCATTTATGTTTATTAAGATCAGAGTTTTATCTCGTTCTACTCCTCCCATATCTCTCTCTTCCTCCTCTTTCTCCTCCCCTCTCTCTCTCCTCTTATGCTCATTTCCTTCATTTTCTCTTCTCTCATCGCTGCTCTCTTTCTCCTTGCCCTCTCTCTTCCCCCCTCCTCCCTCTCACATCAGACGGTCATGTGCACATTCTAGCGGATTACTGTAAACCTGTTAACCAGAGGTCAAAGGTCACAGGAAGTGCTCACGTTTGATCTGCGTCGGACCAAACAGCAAACTTTGATGCACTGACTCTTCGGCCGTGTTCCCTCGTGATCCGACTGAATCAGAGTCTGATGCCCTTCCTGGTAAAGGTCCTCTATTACACAAAAAAATGTTTCTGTTAGGATAAAGAACTAGGCTCAGCTATTTTGCATAACCACTGCTGCAGTTGATGATTGTACTGAGGTCATGTGAAGATCAGGGCTCTGATGTGAGACTCAGAGATTTATGTCCAGAGAAATGCAGGATATTCTAATCTATCTAATAGCAAACTAACTAAGTAGGACAAGAACTACTGACAGGGATGATGTCATGACTTGTTACCCAGACAACACCCCGGATGGAGTCTGACTGGACTGTGCAACATGCCAAGAGACCTGGCTGGTCCATGCACCAACGAAGAGGCGCTAAGTCTAAACCACAGTCGCCTCCCACTGCAGTTTGTGTATAAAACTCATTGTACAGGCGTAAACATTGAGTCTCTGCGTGGGGATGTCCACAGTCTCCTTGTACAAGTATTGCTCTATATTTGAATAAGTAAATTGTCTGGACTTTATTTCTGTATTAGTGTATTCTTTATCTAAGCAGAAACGAACAAAACAAACATGAGAGGAAAAGGCTGTTTTCAACATTTCCTCCTCAAAAACAAACCTGAAGTTGTGTTTTGTTTCATTCACACATGCTGGGCGGTTGTGGGTGAGTTTAGGTGTTTTTCGAGGGTTCATCACCTGCTTCTCTCCATGGAGATGTTGTGTGGAATGTTCCAGAGTATGGCGTTACACTTATATATCTCTACGGAGATGGCATGGAGAGGAGAGCCCACTCACAGTAAGAAAATTAGATGAATAAAAACCCATGTTATTGAGTAAATGCAAAATATGCAATTAATGCTATACTGGGACATTCCAGACAAAGCAACAACATCCCTGTGGAGACAACCAGATGGCGGACCCTCCACTACAAAAGTTACAAAGTGCACCTTTTATTTACATTTTAAATTCCATAGACATGACCTACCCTGATAACATGACGACGTCATGCCAACGTTGGGCCAACGTATGTGTATACGTTGGGCCAACGTTGGCAGTTGACGTTGGGCCGACGTCATTTTGCTCATTGGCAAGTGGTTGGGCCAATGTCATCAAAAGACGGTTGGCTAGACGTTGGTCCAACGCCTTGCCAACATTCAATAGGTCAGTTTCAGACGTTGGCCCTACGTCGGGCCAACGTATGTGTGGACGTTGGTAGTTGACGTTGGCCCAACATTGGCAGTTGACGTTGGGCCAACGTTATTTTGCTCATTGGCAAGTGGTTGGGCCAACGTCATCAAAAGACGGTTGGCTAGACGTTGGCAGTTGACGTTGGGCCAACGTTAGCAGTTGACGTTGGGCCAACGTTAGCAGTTGACGTTGGGCCGACGTCATTTTGCTCATTGGCAAGTGGTTGGGCCAACGTCATCAAAAGACGGTTGGATAGACGTTGGCCCAACATCTACCCAACTATTAATTAGGCTTTTTATATACTGTATATATTGTACTACTAAATTGCATACTTTATGGAAAGTAATCACAGGTGAACAGTGCATGTAGGTTTTGTTGCAGTATTGCAACATTTATTGATAATACTTGAATTCATGTACACACATATTATCAAAATATAATGTTCAAGGGTGGTTCTTAATTACAATGTACAAAAAATGTTACCAAAATATATTGCTGAAGGCTGATTTACAACAGAAAAAGTTAACTACATTTCAAATGCATTAAAATGCACTACAAGTTTCTGTGTACCTATATAAGTAGATGGAAATAAATGTAATGAGATCAACTTCTGAATGTAAAAATAAAATACTAACAACATGTCAAAACATACCTGAACAATCATGAGAAATCATAGCACCAAAACATAGCATATTTTCATACTTTTATCAACTAAACACACCCTAACTATGCATACACCGTGCGTGTGCCAGCACTGGATGGAATTACTAACAAAATAACAACCAAAATTACGAACCCAAATCTTAGACAATATATCTAAAGTGAATTTCAAATACAAGCCGATAAACCACGTGGGACAAAATCCAGTTGGAAAATGGATAATTAGTCAATATTCAGTGAGTAATCTAGCACTTTTCACGGGTGACGGCACATACTTGAAAACCGATGGGATGTAGTCAGGTGAAAGCGGGTTGTCACTCTTTTTACCTAGGACACAAAATAAGTAACGTTAAGTAAAGAAACCACTAAGATTACACTGAGAAAAAATATTCACTAATGATACAGGCAGTTTAAAATGTTGTGATGTCACATGAATGCAACCCATTAGCTAATACGTTTTTAGGTCTGGACATTAACCACCGTAGTGAGGTTTATATCGCCAACTAGACTGGGTTGGTAGATTAGGTAGAGGACGTTTTGGCTCGTCCGACTGAAATACAATCCACCCAGTTTAGTCGGTGATATTTATTGTCCAAAACAATAACTATCAGCACCATTTAAGATAATATTAAATGTATAATGTTTACGTGAAATTACCTGATATGAAATGGTCACTGCACAAGCGAAATCCATTAGGTGACGGGTTCCAACGCTCGGTTTTCTTCAGCGCGCTTCTTGTCCGTTTTATCGCAGAAATCCATTTTCCCCTCCGAGCTGGATCTTTGGGATTGCGATAAAAGGCTTTATCTTTAACTTGTCCTCGGTGGTTTGTACATCCAGGGGCACAGCATGAGTCTACCATCGTTGTAAGCTGGAAGTTTTGTAGGCTAGTTAGTTAGTTTGTTTACAATAATAGATGGCGCCCGGTGGTGCATGCTGGGATAGCGTGACGTCATCTCCCGGAGCTCTATTGAAACGAATTGTCATTACAAACGTCGGCTCGACAGTCGCGCCAACGTCGTTAACCTGTGTCAGATATGACGGAATACCGAAAAATCGCGAACTTCAAACAACGTCGGTTCGACGTTGCGTTGCGTCATGTAGACGTCGGCTCGACGTCTAAGATTATACGTCGGCAATGCCGACGTCGGCAAGACGGATCAATGTTTTCAGGGTATTTGTGTCTCCAGATGTGAGGTTCACATGTTCAAATCAAATAGAGCTTTTACTGCTAACAATTATGATTTATTCTTAATGACAAAAACATCGGACATGATGGAAGTTGTTTATGTTATAATTTGGTGTTTTGGTTCAAGATGATTATCCAATCAGAAAGCAGAATGAGCCTCACATGAGTCTCTCATTTGCGTTGCCAGTTTCAATGCTGAAATCCAGTGTGTTTAACTCTAAAATGCCTCTCTCTGATCTGATGGTCTCTACCTAAACCCCA
The DNA here is from genome assembly GCA_029959045.1 of Taenioides sp. WSHXM2023. NCBI lineage: Eukaryota > Metazoa > Chordata > Actinopteri > Gobiiformes > Gobiidae > Taenioides > Taenioides sp. WSHXM2023. The sequence continues at coordinate 4,648,580 of CM057088.1, forward strand.
GCACCTGCACCGGTCATGAGTCAGTGCTAGTGCAGCCTCTGCAGCTCAGGGAGGGAATTCTGGAGGTTCTGAGCTTCACATGAGACCTGTCCATAAACTGAGAATGAGACAAACTTGGATGTGTCTCTATCTGCAGGTTAAAGCTGCATTGTGTAACTTTTCTGGTGGAGGCTCTGTCAAATACTTTTCTCCATGGAGATGTTATTGCTTTGTCTGGATGGTTTCACAGTATGGCATTACACCTTTCTATCTTCATGGAAACCAAATCAAGCACCCGAGCACCATTGGGTGCTTGAGGGTTCATGGGAGTTTCCCCAACCAGTCCACATGTGCTTTGTGGATCTGGAGAAGGCATTCGACCGTGTCCCTCGTGGGGTCCTGTGGGGAGTGCTCTGGGAGTATGGTGTCCGGGGCTCTTTGTTAAGGGCTGTTCGGTCCCTGTATGACCGAAGCAGGAGCTGTGTTCACATTGCCGGTAGTAAGTCGGACCTGTTTCCGGTGCATGTTGGACTCCGCCAGGGCTGCCCTTTGTCACTGGTTCTGTTCATTGTATTTATGGACAGATTTTCTAGGCGCAGTCAGGGGCCGGAGGGGATCCGGTTTGGAGACCACAGGATCTCATCTCTGCTGTTTGCAGATGATGTTGTCCTGATGGCTTTATCGAACCGGGACCTCCAGTGTGCACTGGGGCGGTTTGCAGCCGAGTGCGAAGCGGCCCCTCCAAGTCCGAGGCCATAGTTCACAACCGGAAAAAGGTGGCTTGCCCTCTGCGGGTGGGTGGAGAGTCCTTGCCTCAAGTGGAGGAGTTCAAGTATCTCGGGTTCTTGTTCATGAGTGAGGGGAGGATGGAGCGTGAGATTGACAGGCGGATTGGTGCAGCGTCGGCAGTGATGCGGTCGCTGTACCAGACCGTTATGGTGAAGAGGGAGCTGAGCCAAAAAGCAAAGCTCTCAATTTACCGTCAATCTACGTTCCTCCCCTCACCTATGGTCATGAGCTTTGGGTAATGACCAAAAGGACAAGATCGCGGATACAAGCGGCTGAAATGAGTTTCCTCCGTAGGGTGGCTGGGCGCACCGTTAGAGATAGGGTGAGGAGCTCAGTGACACGGGAGGGGCTCGGAGTAGAGCCGCTGCTCCTCCACGTCGAGAGGAGCCAGCTGAGGTGGCTCGGGCATCTGTTCCGGATGCCTCCTGGACGCCTCCCTCGGGAGGTGTTCCGGGCATGTCCCACCGCTGGAGGGACTATGTCTCTCGGCTGGCCTGGGAAAGCCTTGGGGTCCCACCGGAGGAGCTGGAGGAAGTGTCCGGGGTGAAGGAAGTCTGGGAATCCCTGCTTAGACTGTTGCCCTCGCGACCCGGCCCCGGATAAGCGGAAGAAAATGGATGGATGGATGGATGGAAACCAAATCAGACCAAGTTACAGGTCAGAGCTATGGAGAGGCAACCCCGCTCACAGTCAGAATGCCTGTTTTTCTCAATATATTTGAGCTATAAAACCACCTGTAATTGAATAAATTTAAGGAGCTGTTTAATGTCATACTGTGGAACATTCCAGGCAGAGCAGTGACATCTCCATAAAAAATAAAAGTAGGTGACGGAGCCCCCACCCAAGAATTTACATAATGCTCCTTGAAGGTTCTGGCCACAGGTCCAGTTGGGATCAGTGCATTCTTTTAAAGTGGAAGAATGCAGGATACATACAGTACTCTAATAAAGACAGATCCACCATAAACAGGAACACAATCACAGGATAAAGCCTCACTGTGGTCCTTATCTGTGTGAGGTCTGTGCATTACCTCATCTCACACAGAACAAAGCCCTCACTGATACTGCAGAACTTCCTGGTCTGCTCTGGCATCCTCCAATCACAGATTAGAAAAGGTATTGATCCTGGAAAGACCTCCTTTAATGAATAACCTTAAGGAATAGAACAGAAGTACACTTGTCAAAAGTTTGAATACACCATGTCATTCAGTTAACATAGACGTAGAGAATTAGGGTCATATCTTGCCTCTGGTCTTTGCGCGAGCGCAAGTGTGGGGCATGGAGCTCTAAACAAGAGGTGTGCAGTGCAGGTGTGCAGTGCCGAATATCAGCTGGACTGGAGCAGACTGAGGGTGTGGTGTGGTGCGTTCAGTGAATTGACAGAATCTTAAAATATCAAACTAGTCCACTGAAAAACATTACACGTAACATATTCAAGGCACAAAAAGCCTTCTTTTATTTTTAAATATATGATAAATGCATTTTCATTCGTGTGCTCTCCGAGATGTGCACCGTCCGGATGCAGAGCGCAGGCCCATGCCCGCTCCCTGTATCTGCTCAGCACTGCTCTAGGAGAGGCCATTTACAGCGCTGTCCAAAAGTGTGTTTTCTTACCCTGTCTGCAGGGTACTGCTCATGGCGCACCACCTCCTTCTACAAGTACAGGTTGTGCATTCACCCTCCCCATGTGTTAATGGTTTAATCCATATCCGTGGACAAAGCAGTAAAATCTGAAACATTTATATGACAATAAACGTATTCCATAATTCACTTGTTTGGGACCAAATGCTGTGGACACCTGTGAGACAAGAATGTGAGGGTCAGCAGTAGCTGCAGTGGAAACTTGTACCTCAGGTGAGAGACACGGGACAGGTGGGAGCGAACTGTCGGCCTGGCACAAGCGGGAGTGGGTGTGTCCCATTCCAGCCCCCAGTGGCCAAGTTCAGCCCAACACTGGACACGCCGCCTCGTGCAAAGACTGTTGGCAAGATAGGGCCCTTAGACTTACACAGACTTTATTGATCCACAAGGAAAATGACTTGGACACAGAAGCTGACACATCACAATGTATTGGCAAAAGGAGAAATTCAATTTGTCAGCTGGACAGAGTTTATTTGGTTGAATACGTTTCGCAGCTTGGATGAGCTGCTTCTTCAGCTCATCCAAGCTGAAGAAGCAGCTCATCCAAGCTGTCGTCCAGGATTCTACCTGGACGACTGAGGGATTCTACACACATCACAATGTAATAACAGTAAAATGTAATAACAGTAAAATAAGAGAAAAAAAAAAAAAAAATTGTCAAAAAACTTCTATAGAAGTAGCAATAAAAATGGCAAGAGGCTAGTCTCAAATAAGGCATAATGATATAAGTGCCGTGTCCAGACTTTTGACTGGTAGTGTAGGTCATGTTTGTTGCATCATGTCTCTAGGTAAACTCACTCTTCCCTCACAGATCTGACTCGTGACCCTCTCCATCTCATTGGTCAGAGCTCAGGCAGCAGCACAATGGACTCATGTGACCTTTAACAAAGCCGTGTTTGCACAGAGATGGTTCAGAAAAGGTTCAGCTGACGGAGCATTTTAACTCTGGGGAAAGCACACTGCAGCTTTCGGCACCCTGGAAATGCGAAAACGCTAAAACACAAACCTGAGAATCGCCTCCAGCTAAATCCGCTCATTATACTGTTACTGCAAAGAGGTTTAGTTAGTGCAGTGGTTCCCGAAGTGGGAGTTGAAGGTTGCGAGAGGATTTCCAGATACATATACTTTTTTTTTTTTTTTTTTTAACTTTAGTTCATGTGTTAAAAATATCATTATAATAATTATGTGAAATGTGAAATAAACTGAAGATGCTCCTATAACTTCTAGCCTCTCACCCCCACATTATTTTCTGATCTGTTATAATGTAGTTTCATCATCACAAACTTACCTGGAGTTATGTTTTGTTTCATTCACACTCTGTTCCACTTTGTGATGTCATGTGGTAATACAGGAAGTGCTCCAGTGAGTCCAAATGGACACAAGAGTCCATTTTGTGTAATATCGGACCTTTAACTGATATAAAACTATGATAAATATTCAAATATTCAAAATAAAAACCTGAAAACCTGCCGTGTGCACGTTAAAGTTCATAAGGTTGTGTCATTATTATTATTAGTTGGTCATTAGTAAACTGGGATCATATTCCTCCGTTACATGACCTGTGGCATTGGAAAGCACCTCATCCGCAGAGCACCTGTCAGCGGCAGGAACTCAACAGGCCCAGCTGCTTCCCATCTGCACAGGAAGTGATGTCACTGGCGTACGGGACATTCTGAGAAACACCAGGCTGTAGGAAAAGTTCCCCATCTGCTGTGTGGAGTTTGACTGGAGAGACACATTGAGTTAAACACAATAGAAAACACACAATAGGGCGCACCCCACTCACGTTCTACATTTTGATGGCATCATTTTCACAGGTGGAGGGCACGGGCCTGTTCATACTTTGCAGCTGATGTCATCAAAATTCCCTGGGGGTGTGTTGCTAGCAGTAGGCACTGCTCTGTCTGAGGCTTGTTAGACTTTAATCTGAGCTTTATGAGAAATGGTTTAGCTGGAACTATGTGACAGGGCACGGGCAGGGATGTGTGTTGTTTTCATGTTTTTTGATTGTTGTGTTTTTATTACTTTTAGCTTGTGTACCTCTCATCCCGTTTCCATGACAGAGGTCACATGACATTCCCCCTCCAATCCCAGGGGCACGTAGTGACTGCACCTGCTGGACAGGCCCCGGTCGCCCCGGACAAGGCATGACAAAGCAAGGCAAGTTTATTTGTACAGCACAATTCATACACAAAGTACATTTAAAACAAAAAAAAACAAAAAAACATTAAAATAAGAGACAAGACAAGGGGGCACTTGGTCTTTTATCCACTTTTAATTTGCCATTTTAGCATTTTTAAATAACCGGTTTTAACTTGTTTTATTGTATATTAAAAGGGAGTGTGCTATTTTTCATTGTAATTTAATACATTTTAATGGCAAAAAACAATTTTCAGTTTTAAATCCAATAACCCTTCAATTTTATTTGGCCACGACATATTTTAATCAAACCTTCAATACGTCACAACCCTGTGACAACTACAACAGGTGAGCTGATGTGTGCGGTTACACAAGTCTCTCACACATAACATTACAGTCACAAACTAGCTAGCATCAGCCAACAGTTTTTCACAGAGACTGTATATGGACATAGCTAATGCACTAGCCGCTGCATTCCGGCTCCTTCTGGCTCCCATTGACTTACATTGGAATATTGTAACTGCTGCTGTGAGCCTCGTCATTTTGGTCTTAAAATGTTCAGATTAACCCGCTCTACATGATCCTGGTGCTTTTTTTTCACTGTTTTGTCCATCAAAAATATCCTATTCCTAATAACCTATAACCATCATCAAATGCAAGCTTTTATGATAAATTAAAAAATGTGTCAGTGTGACTTCAAGAAAGAGGTAATTGTAATGGGCGACTTTAACATAAACTGGGAAGAAAAGACTGCAAGGAAAAAACTCAAGCAAGTAACTGATGGCTTCAATTTACTTGAAGTTGTTAAAGGCTCAACTCAAATCACAAATACCTCCAGTACACAAATCGACCTGATTTTTAGTAACAGGCCCGAAAGAATCACAAAATCATATAATATGATAACTGGACTGTCAGACCATAACATGGTGCTCATCTCAAGAAAACTAATTGGTAAAAGGTTCACTACATATTCTGGTAAAACTGAACATTTTGGTATCCCTAAAAATAAGCAAGAGGAGTTCAAAGCAGCGATGAGCGACATAAAATGGAGTGACTTACTATCTGATAACAGCGTAGAAATAATAAGCCAAAATTTCATAGGAAAATTATGCTCCACAATTAATGAATTTTCAGTTACAGTTAAACATAAAAATAAAAAACAAACCCTTCCATGGGTGAATGAAGAGGTAAAAAATCTCATGAAGGAACGAGACAGAGCTTTAAAAATAGCCACAAAATCGAAATTGTCTCATGACAGGTTTAAATTTGCAATGTTGAGAAATCGAGTGACCAATGCCTTGAGAAAAGCAAAGGCAAATTATTTCATTACTATTATGGAAAACACCTCAGGTAACTCAAAACTAATTTGGACTCAAATCAAGAAACTGACTATGCAAGAAAATAAGATTACTAAGCCAATTGAGTTAAAGATTAATGGTACATTGTTACAGGATCCAGCTGAAGTAGCACAAACATTAAACCATTACTTTGTTGATTCAGTTGCCGCCATCGCTCAGAGTTTCTCTGTTGAACAAAGTAATGAGAACACTATTAATTCTGTTAATATTACTGAGCCTGTACTGAAGCTAAATGCAGTGTCTGTAAATCAAGTTATGAAAATAATTTCATCTCTCAGATTGTCAAGAGCCAAGGACATTTATGGTATGGATACATTCATGTTGAAGGCAATCAGTGTATCAATAGCCACACCATTAACACACATTATTAACATCTCAATGAGACAGGGGACATTCCCAGATTTATGGAAACCTGCGGTGGTGTCTCCAATTTTTAAAGTTGGCGACCATCTCCTTACCTCCAACTACAGACCCATCAGCATCTTACCATGTGTATCCAAGGTTTTCGAAAAAGTAATCACTCAGCAAATTATTGATCACCTCAACAATAATTCTGTTTCACTTTCACAATGCAGTTTGGATTTAGAAAGAACCATTCAACTGAGACTGCAACATGTCTATTCATTGAGTAAAAGCAATGCTGGATAAGGGGAGGGTGGTAGGGGCTGTCTTTCTTGATTTACGGAAAGCTTTCAACACCATAAAATCACACAGTCCTACTGAATAAGTTAATTAATTTCAACTTCTCCAATGATTTTATACAACTGATTAAGTCCTACCTGTCCAGTCGCTCACAGCTTGTAAGGATTAATAATACTAAATCAACATTTTTACAGCTACATACAGGCCAGGGATCCATACTTGGGCCAGTTTTGTTCAGTTTATACAGTGCCTTGAAAAAGTATCCAACCCCCTTGAACTTTTCTACATTTTCTCACATTATGACCACAAACATAAACATATTTCATTGAACCTTTGTGTGAAAGACCAACACAAAGTTTCACACAATTGTGAAGCAGAAGGACAGTCATACATGATCTAATTTTTTTTACAAATAAAAAGCTGAAAAGTGGGCGTGCAAAATTATCCAACCCCCTTTTTTCTGAGTGCAACACATTTGCTTTTAGAGGCTTTAGAAGGATCCAATGTTGACCTAACGATTAAATAGAGTCCACCTGTGTGTAATCTACTCTCAGTATAAATGCAGCTGTTCTGTAAAAACCTCAGAGGTTTGTTTGAGAGTATTGGGGAGCAGTCAGCACCATGAAGTCCAAAGAACACACCATACAGGTCAGGGATAAAGTTGTGGAGAAGTATAAAGCAGGATTAGGTTATAAAAAGATTTCCAAGGCTCTAAACATCTCACAGAGCACTGTTTACACCATCATCCAAAAATGGAAGGAGTATGGCACAACTGCAAACCTACCAAGACCAGGGTGTCCACTTAAACTTACAGTCCGAACAAGGAGAGCACTGGTCAGAGATGCAGCCAAGAGGCCCATGGTGACTCTGGAGGAACTGCAAAGATCCACAGCTCAGGTTGGGGAATCTGTCAACAGGACAACTATTAGTCGTGCACTACACAAATCTGGCCTTTATGGAAGAGTGGCAAGAAGAAAGCCATTGCTGAAAGAAAGCCATAAGAAATCCTGTTTGCAGTTTGCCAAAAGCCATGTGGGGGACACAGCAACCATGTGGAAGAAGGTGCTCTGGTCAGATGAGACCAAAATTGAACTTTTTGGCCAAAATGCAAATTCTATGTGTGGCGGAAACCTAACACTGCTCATGACTCTAAACACACCATCCTCACTGTCAAATATGGAGGTGGCAGCATCATGCTCTGGGGGTGCTTTTCTTCAGCAGGGACAGGGAATATGGTCAGAGTTGATGGGAAGATGGATGGAGCCAAATACAGGGCAATATTGGAAGAAAACCTATTGGAGTCTGCAAAACACTTGAGACTGGGGTTCATCTTTCAGCAGGACAACGACCCCAAACATAAAGCCAAGGCTACAATGGAATGGTTTAAAACAAAACATATTCATGTCTTAGAATGGCCCAGTCAAAGCCCAGACCTAAATCCAATCGAGAATCTGTGGCATGATCTGAAAACTGCTGTTCACAAACGCTCTCCATCTAATCTGACTGAGCTGGAGCTATTTTGCAAAGAAGAATGGGCAAAAATTTCAGTCTCAAGATGTGCAAAGCTGGTAGAGACATACCCAAAGAGACTTGCAGCTGTAATAGCAGCAAAAGGCGGTTCCACAAAATATTGACTCAGAGGGGTTGGATAATATTGCATGCCATATTTTTCAGTTTTTTATTTGTAAAAAAAAAAATTTACTCATGTATGACTGCCCTTCTGCTTCACAATTGTGTGCAACTTTGTGTTGGTTTTTCACATTAAAGCTCAATGAAATATATTTATGTTTGTGGTCATAATGTGAGAAATTGTGGAAAAGTTCAAGGGGGTTGGATACTTTTTCAAGGCACTGTATGTTAATGAACTGCCCTCCATCTGTGATCAGTGTGACACCATAATGTATGCCGACGATACTGTTGTTTTTACTCATGGGAAGAGTCCAGAGGACGTTGCAGACAAATTAACAAGAGCCATGTCAAAGGTCACATCCTGGCTGAATCGCTGTTGTCTGCAGTTGAATGTCACAAAAACTGTTTCAGATATATTTATTTCAGGACAGAAATTAGAAATAGCCAACAAATTCAAATATTTAGGATTACACCTCGACTCTCAATTTAGTTTTAAAAATCATGTAAAAATAATTCGAAACAGGGTTCAGTTTAGCCTATCAAATTTCAGATTTATTCAAAATAATCTGTCAATTGATGCAGCAAAGATGAACTTTCACTCAATGATTCTCACCCACATCACATATTGTTTGACAAGCTGGTCAAATACAAACCAACAACCATAAAACCACTTGAGTCATTATACAAACAAGCATTAAAAGTTTTAGATAAGAAACCACTAAGATACCACCACTGTCACATACTCAGGAAACACAAACTACTAAACTGGGAAAACCTACTTAAACTTCATCATATCTGTCTAGTATATAAAATACTGCATGGATTAGCTCCACCTCCTTTATCTCCATCCATCACTGTTTCATCCAGCAGACACACCAGAGGTTCCCCTCGAGGGGACTGTATCATCCCTCTCTGTAAAACTGCATTCAGCCAGGCTGTGTTCTCATTCACAGCCTCACACCACTGGAACACAGTTCCCCAACAAATCAGAGAGTTTAAGTCATTTAAATCTAATGTTTACAAGTGGCTCTTTGAATCCCAAACATGCAAACACTAAAAACTTTTTATTTATTGTATTTTATTGTTCTTGTGTATCATATATTTAAATGTTACTGCTTTTATAAAATGTACTGTTTTTCATGAATTTCCCACTGTATCAGTATTATTATTGTGTATTTTTATGACTGTTATTTTTAGGATGCCTATTAACATCTGGCAGGGGGACTACCGATGAAAAATAGCCTTTTTGGCGAACTCGGGTATATTTACATTTGTTGTAATGTTTATTAATGTACATTGTCCCTTTTACCAAATAAATAAAAAATGAAATGAAATAACGAGCTTCATTTAAGTGGAGCTGACCACTGTGGGTGACGTCACACTCGCTTAGTCCACTTCTTTATGCAGTCTGTGGCTTTTCACTGGCACTTTCACATTTTTGTTGTAAATCAAACTCCTAAACAGGGCCATGAACACTCGCCTTGATCACAGACTCACGAAAATGTGCTGTTTAAATCCATTTTGTGTTTTTTTCTTGAGTTTTCAGATAATCTATAAACTTTTTAGTCAGCATTTTGGGCTGTGTGGTTGGTGAAAAAACATGAAGTGAAAGCGCTTTGTTGTTTGTTGTATTTTTCTCCTAACTGGATTCTTGTATCGTATCATTAACCTGTATCTGGAAAACTGGAAATGACTTTTTACCGAAGCAGATTGTGGTTTATGAATATTTACTGACCAAGTTAAACAGACAGCGTATGAATATGAAATACGCAAATGAGTGTGTGGTTCACTTTGGACTGGGTTAAAGATGAAAGATTACATCAACTTTGTTCTCTGCGATATCAGAAGAGATTATTTAAAACCAAATCATGATCTGAGAATAATCGCGATGTACTTTTTCTGTAAAGAGACGCCAAAGGATTCATCAAAAATGCTCTATACTCTTTTTTTCTGGCACAATAAGAACCTCTCTTCACACGCTGGACTCCTGCCTGTGGATGTGTCCATGGGGCGACTGTAGCTCAGTTGGTAGTTGTCCACTCATCTGAAGGTTGGTGGTTCAAATCCCGCTCTCAACATAAAAAATAAAAAAACATGATTGGGAGAGCGGTCAGATCCACTGGCACAGGTTGGCGGCGCAATTCCAGCTCCTTGATGTAAAAAGCTTTGAGCCTTGAAGATAAAAATTTGACCATTTACCATTTACAAACTGTGCCATAACTGTGTCAGAGCTGCATTTCCATGTGTTGCAGCATCTTCCTCTTCCTCCTCCTCCTCTTCTTCTTCTTCTATAGATGCTGCTGTTCTATTTCTGGGGGTATAATGTGGGCGTGTCTTCCCCCCAGCTCTGTGTGTGTGTGTGTGTGTGTGTGTGTGTGAGGTCAGGGTGCGTTCACAATTCCACTCCTTGTTTAATGATGCTTCGGCCAATCAACTTAAAGCACTAGTTTTCTTTTTAGTATTTAGTTTAGTACTTCCTTTGTGAGGCCATTATGAAAACATTGTAGGGTGAGACTAACACAGGAATTTATAAGTATAGTTGGATTAAGTATAGTTCCAAAAAAAAAAAAAAAAAATCAGCCCAGTTTGAGTCCTTTGTAGACTTGGTTTGGTCCACTTCCAGTCCTGGTTTAGTTCTGGTGTAGTTTTAGTTTAGTTATGGATTAAGACCCGGTTTAGTCTTTATTTTATAGGTGTTGCGTAACTGTGAACGCACTCTTACGTCATTATTATTAGATCAATAACGTGATTTCAAGTTCAGATATTGTCTTTATAATTAGACACAGACAGCACACAGTGGACTTATTTTGACCTCAGCTGCTTATACAACAGATGTGTACTGGAGCAAGACATGTTTAATTCAAAAACATGGGAAAAATCTGGTTAATGTTTGGATCAGTCTCCAGGAAATGAATGTAAGTCAAGGCAATGTAATTCTCTGTGTGTGTGTGTGTGTGTGTGTGTGTGTGTGTGTGTGTATGGTTGGATACATGGACCACATCAGCATGTAGGTCAGGCAAGACAGAGACAAATGAAGGGGTAAGAGACAAAAGAAAGGCCCAGGGAGACACTTACCCACAGTATGCTAATGGGGCCTGAGGGGGGCTGGCTGAGTCTAGGACGGCTGACTATGGCTGCTACACAATTTTTATATCACACTTTTCCACCTTCAAGGCACTCAGAGCACTTTACATCACACACACTCATATATCAGTGTACACAGACACTGGGGGCGAGGTAGGTTAAGTGTCTTGCTCAAAGACGCAAGTGTCTTGCTCAAAGACGCATAACATAGATACTTATCTATGTTATAACAAGAAAAGTATCATGAAACATCATAATATCATGTAAATAAGTAACAGTACAAAGTGAAAGCAGTGTTCAAGTGTTCAGTCCCCCTGCGTCTGGGCCACAAATGGTCGACAAATGCAGAGGGAATGCAGAGGTACCATTTGTATTTATTTACTCCGACATGTTTATTTATTTAGGACTTGCTGTTGTTCCTAAAGTCTGTCATTATTATTATTATTATTATTATTATTATTATTATTATTTATACATTATGAGTGTACAACTAACTGTACTTGTACTTATAGGCCCGACATTACACAAAGTTGACTCTTGTGAGCTTTAAATCATGTTATAATGTTGTTACCTCCTCGAAAACAGACCTGGAGTTGTGTTTTGTTTCATTCACATGTTCGAGTAATCTTTTATTATTAGTCTGTCTACATCTCCAAAGCTCAAAATGCTCTGTTCCACCTTGTGAAGTCACGTAGTGGTAGTTTTACAAGTGAACAGCTCCTTTTACCTTTAGTTCAGTAAAGACTGGCAATTCCAAGCCTGAAATCACCCCAGTGATTTAAGTGAAGGTGTATGGAATTTAAAAACACAGTGGAGCCACATCTGTAATACCTCATGACATCAGGTGGAACATGTGGAGTGAGTGTTTTCTGTTTGAGAGAAGAGCTCAGTCTAAATCTGCAGGGTTTGTGTGTTAAACATGTGTGAATGAAACAAAACAAAACTCCACGTGTGTTTGTGATGCGAAACAACATTAGAACAGAGATCAGAAAGTAACGTAATATGTACTATACTTGTACTGTGTACTGCTAACTCGGCTTGTACCTGTGTCAGAGGAGAGCGGCCCTGATGGAGGAGTGTGAATAATTCAGGGACAGTTCATTTCCTCCTCGGTCAGTTTGATGATGGAACACAGGAGCAGGTCGGTACGTCTGCTGAGAACCGAACTACTACTGCACTGTGGTGTACTTTTAGTCTGACCTCTATGTGTTGGATACACTGGCTCTCGTCTCGTCCACTTTTACTTTAGAGGTGGAAAGTAACTAACTACGAATACTCACAATGCTGTAATTGAGTAAATCTTTTGGATAATCATACTTTTTTGAGCAGTTGTAAAAGTAATTGTTAAAATTGTAATTAGCTACATTTAAAGTGGGATTAAACACCTAAACTCCTCCCACAAACACATTTCAAGCAGAGCTGCTAAACTGGCCCTATTCACGCTTACTGGAAGACGTTTGGAAACATGGAAAAAAAAACATGGATTCAGTAGCAGCGGACTTTACAACCTGCCAAACCTTTCCATTGGGGGACGTGACTCTAATCGTATCTTCCATGTCACTTACAGGCAGCTGGTCGTAACTGTTGATCTTCCGAACATAACGGAATGCTACAATCTATCTAATAATCTTTTTTTTTTTATTAAGTTAGACAAATTATAATACACAAATTAATAAGCAATTTATAAAAGGAAAAAAGAAAGAATACAATGACATGGAGATGAAGAAAACCGGGCCATTTTCTCACTTTTACCAGATTTAGTCAGAGTTACTATCGCCAACTGAGCCCAAAGGAAGTCGTTATCTGTATGTTTCCAAACGTCTTCCATTTCACTAGCAAGGACCACGCCACGACAGTGAAATATGATAAAGATGTTTATTAACAGAGAGTAGATGTGATGGTTTGGGGGAGACTCAGGGTGGGGGCTCCGTCTCCAATCCAAAATGGTCACCCAGCTGATTCGGAACCCCCCCTCCTTAATGATGATGTCTTCAGGCTGAAGGATGGAAGAGAGACACGGGGTTGGAGGGAGGGGGTTGAGAGAGCTGACATGGACGGTGTTGTCAGGATAGGCTGTATAAATAGGGCTTCTGGGTAATTGAAGGCGTGGTCGAGATGAGCTGTGGTTGGCTGGAGAGGAGGTTGAGGCGTGGTCCAGCTCCTGAATCTAAGTTAATCATATTAACTCCACTTTTTGTGACATAAGCGTGAATAGAGCCCACTGAGCAGAACCTGTGGAGTAAAGGAGGGTATGGAAGGTTTGGGGAATAAGAGAGTGTGATTGGTCTAACATTTCAAACTCCGCCCCTGGTGTTTGTAATCAGAAACATCTGGCTATAATCAGGGCAGTCTTGCGTGATATATAAAGCTGTAAATGACATGGCCCCTTCCTACATTAAAGATGAAATTGTACCTTATCATCCTAACCGTTCACTCCGCTCTCAAAATGCTGCACTATTGGTGGTTCCTAGAGTCGCTAAAAGTACTTTAGGAGGTAGAGCTTTTAGGTACCAAGCACCCTTGTTGTGGAATCAGCTCCCTGCTCATGTCAAAGAAGCTGACACAGTCTCTACATTTAAGATTAGGCTCAAAACATTCCTCTTTGAATTAGCTTATGGTCAGGTCAGTTAGGAACAGAAACTAAACCCATAGGCCTAGTTAAGCTGCTCTAGGAGATATATTACTGGGGAAAGTATGGCAACTTGAGCACTGTCCTCTGGTTTCTCCTACTTTTTCTCCTCCTACTGTTAAGAATATTCAATTACTAGTTCATTCGTCTGTTCTTTGCTATTCACATGTTGTCCCTGTCCCACTCCCCTTTTGGGGAGTGTAACTGTTTCAGATGCTGCTGTTCCAGTTTGGACCGCTGCTGCCCCCTAGTGTCAAGGACCTGGACCCCTCCTCTCCTTCCCTATCCTGGATTAACTGTCCTCGTCCTGCTAGATTAGTAGTTTCATCTGCCTGTCCGTCCTTAGGAGTAGGATCTCTCCTTCACTGTGGTTCTCCTCGAGGTTTCTCCGTTTTCCCATTGGGTTTTTTGGAGTTTTTCCTTGCCGAGAAGGAGGGTCTAAGGACAGGAGATGCTGGGACAATCATCCATTTGCCTGCTTGTTGTTGGACATTCTGTATTTTTGATTTATGAATGTTTCTTCTGCTTTATTAATCAACAATTTTGTGAAGTCCGCCGAGATAACTCTTGTTGTGATTTTGGGCTATACAAAAATAAATTGAATTGAATTGAATTGAATGTCACCAAGCACTTAAAATTACAGTCCGTCACTGGAACCAGAAAGCTTCAAATTTACAGAGTTTGCACTAAATTCATAAAAAAAGCACTAGGGAGAGTAGATAATGCTATTAAAACACCATTTAGTAACACCGTTTAGTAGCAATGGGTTTATTTACTACTATATTTACTTTGTGTATGTGCTAAAGGCACTGGACACAAATTTCAGAAAATAAAAAAACAACCTATTTTTGGACTCGCAGAAGGTAGTTTATTGACTTTGCTGAACGAGCCTCTTCCTCCTTGATTCCACTTCCTGCGTGTGCGTCACTCTTTTCCTTCCCCCCTCTGTTGTGGGTTCCCCTGTTTCTCTGGTGAACAGGTGCAGGGTCAGCGCTGAGGTGCTGACAGAGGAGCCTGGGGGAAGTCCATGTTTCCACCCTCATGTTCCACAAATACGTCTTTAAATGTGACTCACGGGTATTTTAGACACGGGATCAAAACAAACCACTGTTCACGTGTTTGAAAACAACGTGTTTTAAAGGTGCATTGTGTAACTTTTCTGGTGGGGGGGTCTGTCAAATGGTTTTCTCCATGGAAATGTTATTGCTTTGTCTGGAATGTTTCACAGTATGGTATTAAACCTTTGTATCTTGGAGACCCAACCAGACCAATTTACAGGTCAGATCTGTGGGTAGGCGACCCTGCACACAGAATTAATGTTTTTCTAGGTATTTTTGAGCTATAAAACCACCTGCAACTGAAAAAAATGTAAGGTAGAGGTGTTTAAAGTCATACTGTGGAACATTCCAGGCAGAGCAATGACATATCCATAGAAACAAGCAGGTGACGGACCCTCCACCAGAAAAGATACACAGTGCAACCAAACTCTATTGATTCAACCACAAGATACAGAAGAAATAACTGGAGGTCTAACGCACTACAATTTTATTTTTGTTTCAATCTGATACCAAGTAAATGTCATCGCAAGGATCGCAATATACTGTAGTTTTGTATTAAAATGTATTGAAGCTCCTCTTATATAAACACTTTTACCTTGGTGGTGAGGCTGTCTAATCTTCTCTTCACCCCAAAAATGTGAAATATATGTGCAGATAAAATATAAACCATGTATGTATCAAAAACCGCAATTTTTGGTATCAATGTTTGGGTATGGATCCACACATAACTAGTTTATTAACTCCTGGGGGCAGCAGTAGCTCAGCTGGTAAATGGGTTTGTCCGCTGATTCAAAGGTTGGTGGTTTGAATCCCACTCTCGACATAAAACCTCATTGTTTGAACGTTCAGATCCACAGGTTGGGTGGTATGAATCCAGCTCTCACAGAAGAAAGCTGTCGTTTTGTTCTTGTGTCCTTGTCCGCCTCGCCCCTATGTCTGTGTACACTGGTGTGTGAATGAGTGGTTCCTTGATGTAAAGTGCTTTGAGTGCCTTAAAAGTGGAAAAATGTGACCTCAACTCCGGCGGCCATGTCTCCATTGTTAGGTATTCCAGCTAAATCACTTCTTTCTGGTCAGATTGTGTTAAAACAAAGATCAGATTAAAGCCTAACTTGAGTAACAGAGCTTCCTGAACATCTTATAGCTTCCCGTTGCAGCAGCTTGGGTTGTTTGAGCTGCTGTAGACTGCGACAAGAGTGGTCTGACTGGTTTTGGGGCAAAGACAATTTGAATTTGGTTGTATAGTGCTCTCAGATTTCTCTGTGCATGTAAATGCAGTGACTGAAGGATGGGTTAAATGCACAGACATAAAGAAGTGGAGTAAATGAGTGCGACGTCACCTACAGCATTCGGCTCTGGTCAAATGAAGCTCACGAGGCTATCAGTTATGAGAGCAAATTTGGAGGCAGTCCAATATGAGGAATAGTGATTTATTTACAGATAAAATAGCAAAATAAAAACACCAGGATCATGTAGAGTGGGTTAATATGAACATTTTAAAATGACGAGGCTCACAGCAGCAGTTACAGAGAGAAAATCAATTGGAGCCAGAGTCAGTGGAGCCAGAATCACGCCCGTGAACACTTCCTATTTAAAACGCAGCAGCTAGCAGGTTAGCTATGTCCATTTATATAGACAGTCTATGCTTAAACGCAATTTTCACCATGGGGACAGTAAAGTCAGCCGTACAGGACTTCGCTCTGGTCCAGGGCCTGTCTCACTGCGGGGCCACTCAGTTCCAGGGGCCCCAGCTGCAGAATACCAAACAGCCACGGACAGAGGGCCCCTTTGTGCTGAGGGCCTATATCACTGACTTCAAATGAGCAGACATGGAGCTGTGTTCAGTTGCAGTTTCAAAGAGGAGAGGGGAGGAGGACATCTACACACACAATGCTTCTACTGTTACGTGGGAGTTTTTAGGGTCTAATGTGTAGAATCCCTCAGTCGTCCAGGTAGAATCCATAGCAAAAGGAGAAATTTAATTTGTCAACTGGACAGAGTTTATTTGGTCGAATACGTTTCACAGCTCATCCAAGCAGCTTCTTCAGTTCAGAACTGAAGAAGCAGCTTGGAATTAAATTAAATTTCTCCTTTTGTTTAGGGTCTAATGTCAAATGCAGGTAGGATTTTTGATTTAGTTCACTTCAGTTCATCTTTGGGCCATTTTGGTTTGGATCTGAAGGTTCTGGATCTGAAGGTCTGAGGTAAAATGGTTCTGCTTTGAGACGGTTTGCCAATGGTGTCTGGTTTTTAGTTTGATGTGGTGCCAGGATAGACTGTATATATAAATTGACATAGCTGACCCTCTAGCCGTTGCGCTCCAAATAGGAATTGAGCATGGGCGCGCTTCCGGCTCCATCGACTCTGGCTCCAGTTCACTTTGTATTGAAAAAATGTCACCCCTCTCTCTGTAACTGCTGCTGTGAGCCTCATCATTTTGGTCTTAAAATGTTCGTTTTAACCCGCTCTACGTGATCCTGGTGTGTTTTTATTTTGCTATTTTGTCCGTAAATCAAGATATGAACATTAATAACAGACAAATCAGGTGCCTTCTTTCCCCGAGGTCGCTTCCGTTAGCTACAGGTTTGCTAAACCTGAATAACCTTCAGCAGCCTCACTTTGGATTGGCTCTTTGTTTGCTATGATACTCATGGTTAGAATTCCAAATATGGAACTCGGCTCCAAGTTCACTCCTATAACTGCAAGTCTCGATGAGCTTCATTTGACTGGAGCTGAACGCTATGGGTGATGCCACGCTCCCTTAGTCCACTTCTTTATACAGTTTATATTACTGAGAGAAAGTTACTGTACAAACCTACTTATTTGAAAAATACAACTTTTGATTTTGACATTCTTTCATTTATAACTATTGATCTGTTTGTTTGTTTGTTTTTTTTCTTATACCAAATAACTTCCACAGGAGCCCAAATAATTACTTTTCCTACAAATTTCTTGCCTGACCAGCCAGCCCCAGCCTCTCTCTGATTGGTCAATCCGCCTGTCAATCACGCCATCTGAAATCAGGGAGACAGGACACAGCTCCAGATGCACTCGTCTTCTTAAAGTTTATTCATAGCGTGTGGTTCTGGCTGGTCAGGTAAACAACTCACTGCTCCCTGTATTTTGAGACTATAATGTGTCATTCTTGTGGATTAGATGTTACAGAGTGAGCAGAGGAGAGGCTGAACCGGAGCAGCCGGTTCATCACAAAGAGCTCATTGTAGCTGAAATAAGAGGCTCAGGTCTGCGCGGTGTGCAGGAGAGGCTGGGCAGGGCGGTCTACAGGTGAATACAAAATCATGAGACTGTATTTGCACGAAGAAGGACTTATGACATAGTTATGTTCTGCGTTCTTTTGGCTTAAACTGGCTTTAGTTTTCTAACAATGACTGCATGTGGACAATGCACTTAAAACACTACACCTTTGTTTTTTTTGTTATTATTTTATGGGGTTATTTGAAGCTAGAGGTTACTTTTTAAAGTTGCTACTGCTAACAGGTTAAAACTAACCTAATTTCAATTCAGATATGAGGTAAACATGTTCAAATCATAGTTCTATAATGTTTTAATGACAAAATATTGGACGTGATGTCACATAGTGTTTTGGTTCTCAGGATGATTATTCAATCAGAGAGCAAAATGAGCCTCACATGAGTCTCTGAGTGAGTGCAATGTCACCCATAGTGTTCGGTTCCAGCCAAATGAAGCTCATCAAGACTAGCAGTTATGGGGTGAATTTGGAGTCATGACCCATATTTGAAATTTTGACCATGAGTATTATAGCAACCAAAGAGCCAATCAGGAGCGAGGTTGTTGAAGGTAACACCCTTTCCCGTCTGTACTGCTGGTTTAGCAGAGAGCTGGCTCTTAGCAACGCTGTCAATCAAACCTGTTGCTAACGCCACCTGGATACGAACATTTTAAGACCAAAATGAGGAGACTGACAGCAGCAGTTACAAAGAGAGAGGCAACATTTTTTCAGTAGAAAGTGAAATGGAGCCAGATTTGATGGAGCCGGCATGCAGTGGCTAGAAGATCATCTATATTCATACAGTCTATGTGATTTGAATGGTCTCAATCCTGAATCAGTGCTAGTGCAGCCTCTGCAGCTCAGGGAGGGAATTCTGGAGGTTCAGAGCTTCACATGAGGTCTGTCCATAAACTGAGAATGAGACAAACTTGTGTGTGTCCTCTATCTGCAGGTTAAGGCTCTGGGGACACAGGTTCAGTTGTGATTGGAGTATCTTTTTTTAACAGCACAGGATACAGTTGTTTCCTAACTTATAACCCTGTTCCTAAACTTCATCTCTCTGGAAGACCAGGTCACAGCAGACCTTTCCACCATGTTGATCCAGTGTGGGACAGTGTGATCTCGGTCGTGTTCTTGAAGCAGAGAGAGGCTTGTGTGAGCGTGAGGGACAGAGGCTAATCCCATAGACAGGAGGAGGAGGAGGAGGAGGAGGTGTGAAGTGTCAGGGCAGAGTCTGGATCACAAGGATCAGGAGGAGATCAGGGCTTACACTAATGAGGCCAGCTTCACTTCAGCTCTCGAACATGAACTTTACTGCACTAATATGACACTTTATGGACATTCTAATATGGATTGAAAAAACTATTCTAATGTGATGCTGTATGGTGTGTTTGCAAGCTGATTTTAGCCTGGTTAAAGGCCCTGTACCCATGTAAATAAATTTGCTGTGTGCTGTCTGCATCTGCAAATCGTGTTATTGTTTGATATTCAGGAAGTTTGTGGGTAACATGCTAGTTTTTTTTTTTTTTTAGCATTAATGGAATGGAAAACTCCACTCTGGTTTCTGAAAGTTGTGAAAAGTGCTTATAAAGTCTTTGCGGTGAATAATTAGGCAGCCAGCAGACTTGTTTCTTTTATTAAGTTGTTTTATATGAATATTGTGATTTAAAATGTCCAAATTATAACATTATGATCCAATTCAATTATTTTTTTTTCCCACAATTTTGAATTATAATCTCACAATAGACACACTCATATATGTATACGTAAATATGTACAGGCATTTGGCATATATTAGGTATGCCAATATGTGAAAACTGAAAAAAAGATATGGACACCAAAAGACTTACATATAGAAGGCTTATATAACATGGGGTCCATCAATACTGTGTGATTAATTTAATGGCTCAACAGATTACTTAACATATTCTGTTTTTGGTTAAACAGACAACACACACACACACACACACACAAATAATAACAAATAATAATAATAATTATATATATACATACACACACACACACACACACACATATATATATATATATATATATATATATATATATATATATATATATATAGAGAGAGAGAGAGAGAGAGAGAGAGAGAGAGAGAGAGAGAGAGAGAGAGAGAGAGAGAGAGAGAGAGAGAGAGAGAGAGAGAGAGTCACATTTATATTTGGGTGTCATAGTTTATAATTATATAGCAGACTCAAGCACAATATACATTCTTTAAAGTTTAGATATGTGTTAAAATAAGATAAGGTTTAGGTTAAGGTTAAGTCAAATAGTGACTAGGATCACACTCCAGTAAATGAAATAGAAGCCAATGTAATGTTCCCAAGAAGCACAGAAATCCAACCTGTGTATGTGTGTATGTGAATTTACCCATTGCAAAATATATTATGTTGGTATTTGTATTTATTAAAGGGACAATGCATATTAAAACACACAATTCATAAAACATGACAAAAGATACCACAACAGTTTCAACATGCATCTCTCACTCAACATTAATATTCAAATGTACAGGTCAGACACATCCCTGAAAACATTGATCCGTCCTGCCGACGTCGGCGTTGCCGACGTATAATCTTAGACGTCGAGCAGACGTCTACACGACGTCGTGCAGCCAACGAACATTACGCAACGTCGAACCGACGTTGTTTGAAGTTCGCGATTTTTCGGTATTCCGTCATATCTGACACAGGTTAACGACGTTGGCGCGACCGTCGAGCCGACGTTTGTAATGACAATTCGTTTCAATAGAGCTCCGGGAGATGACGTCACGCTATCCCAGCATGCACCACCGGGCGCCATCTTGGCAGGAATTATTGTAAACAAACTAACTAACTAGCCTACAAAACTTCCAGCTTACAACGATGGTAGACTCATGCTGTGCCCCTGGATGTACAAACCACCGAGGACAAGTTAAAGATAGAGCCTTTTATCGCATTCCCAAAGATCCAGCTCGGAGGGGAAAATGGATTTCTGCGATAAAACGGGCAAGAAGCGCGCTGAAGAAAACCGAGCGTTGGAACCCGTCACCTAATGGATTTCGCTTGTGCAGTGACCATTTCATATCAGGTAATTTCACGTAAACATTATACATTTAATATTATCTTAAATGGTGCAGATAGTTATTGTTTTGGACAATAAATATCACCGACTAAACTGGGTGGATTGTATTTCAGTCGGACGAGCCGAAACGTCCTCAACCTAATCTACCAACCCAGTCTAGTTGGCGATATAAACCTCACTACGGTGGTTAATGTCCAGACCTAAAAACGTATTAGCTAATGGGTTGCATTCATGTGACATCACAACATTTTAAACTGCCTGTATCATTGAATAGTGAATATTTTTTCTCAGTGTAATCTTAGTGGTTTCTTTACTTAACGTTACTTATTTTGTGTCCTAGGTAAAAAGAGTGACAACCCGCTTTCACCTGACTACATCCCATCGGTTTTCAAGTATGTGCCGTCACCCATGAAAAGTGCTAGATTACTCACTGAATATTGATTAATTATCCATTTTCCAACTGGATCTTGTCCCACGTGGTTTATCGGCTTGTATTTGAAATTCACTTTAGATAAATTGTCTAAGATTTGGGTTCGTAATTTTGGTTGTTATTTTGTTAGTAATTCCATCCAGTGCTGGCACCTGCATGGTGTATGCATAGTTAGGGTGTGTTTAGTTGATAAAAGTATGAAAATATGCTATGTTTTGGTGCTATGATTTCTCATGATTGTTCAGGTATGTTTTGACATGTTGGTAGTATTTTATTTTTACATTCAGAAGTTGATCTCATTACATTTATTTCCATCTACTTATATAGGTACACAGAAACTTGTAGTGCATTTTAATGCATTTGAAATGTAGTTAACTTTTTCTGTTGTAAATCAGCCTTCAGCAATATATTTTGGTAAAATTTTTTGTACATTGTAATTAAGAACCACCCTTGAACATTATATTTTGATAATATGTGTGTACATGAATTCAAGTATTATCAATAAATGTTGCAATACTGCAACAAAACCTACATGCACTGTTCACCTGTGATTACTTTCCATAAAGTATGCAATTTAGTAGTACAATATATACAGTATATAAAAAGCCTAATTAATAAATAGTTGGGTAGACGTTGGGCCAACGTCTATCCAACCGTCTTTTGATTACGTTGGCCCAACCACTTGCCAATGAGCAAAATGACGTCGGCCCAACGTCAACTGCTAACGTTGGCCCAACGTCAACTGCCAACGTCTAGCCAACCGTCTTTTGATGACGTTGGCCCAACCACTTGCCAATGAGCAAAATGACGTCGGCCCAACGTCAACTGCTAACGTTGGCCCAACGTCAACTGCCAACGTCTAGCCAACCGTCTTTTGATGACGTTGGCCCAACCACTTGCCAATGAGCAAAATGACGTCGGCCCAACGTCAACTGCTAACGTTGGCCCAACGTCAACTGCCAACGTCTAGCCAACCGTCTTTTAATGACGTTGGCCCAACCACTTGCCAATGAGCAAAATGACGTTGGCCCAACGTCAACTGCCAACGTTGGGCCAACGTCAACTACCAACGTTGGCCCAACGTCCACACATACGTTGGCCCGACGTAGGGCCAACGTCTGAAACTGACCTATTGAATGTTGGCAAGGCGTTGGACCAACGTCTAGCCAACCGTCTTTTGATGACGTTGGCCCAATCACTTGCCAATGAGCAAAATGACGTCGGCCCAACGTCAACTGCCAACGTTGGCCCAACGTATACACATACGTTGGCCCAACGTTGGCATGACGTCGTCATGTTATCAGGGATACTGTCACTACTTACACATGCACAACATTAACATCTATTTACAGATCTACTGTAATGTAGCTCCATTACATAGGCCTGCATCTATCTAACATGTAAAACAATGACAGAAACAAATGTGTTTCATTTAGTCATTGTGAGTGAAATTAATTGTTCTTTCCCTCTTTTGTTTGTCTGCCTCAGGTGTTCCAGTCCCAGGGGAGCCGGAGCACCTTAAGAAGGTTCCGGGGCAGGCAACCATGTTGTTAGGAGGAGGAGTGCACAAATATTTGAGCTCTTTTCTATTTTATTACTTTTATATATTTGTATGTTATAAGTAAAACACTGCTAAATTAATAAACATATCTATTTTTGTAAGCCGATTTAACTGAATAACTGTAAGCACTGTTTTTGATACGGCTAACTTTTAAATATTGAAATGATTTGTGTTGTGTGTGTGTGTGTGTGTGTGTGTGCGCGTGCGTGCGTGCGTGCGTGTGTGTATTTGCTTGTTTTTAACTTTGTCCTATCTTTATAAATATTTTTTAAACATTTTTGTGATGGTGGAATAAATACACTTTGGGTCTGTACTGGAAAATCGGCTCAGCTCTACTTTGTTCCTCTTAAAACATTAAAAAGTTAGCCCTTATATACTTAACATACAGTCTATGGTATTTCATGGTAAGGTTACGCCTTTATTTTGGTGACTTCCTGTGTGAGTGGAAGTAACGGCTTTATTATTAGCTTGATATACAGAAAAGACGCGAAATAAAGACGGCAACAGTTAATGGTGAAAAACAAAACTATAGTGAAAAAAATGATAAAAATACCAAAGATAGCAACAGTCGACAAGGGAACACGGTTTGTTTTATTTGTAAATGTATATTTGACTAGGGTGACCAGACGTCCCTTTTAACCCGGGACAGTCCCAGTTTTTTAGCCCCGTGTCCCCTGTCCCAGCAGATTTATACAAAACCAGTTTTATCCAAGAAATGCCCAGGTGTTCCTATTTTTGAGCATTTTGATGCCCACCAACGGTAAAGAGGGGAATATATTGTCCTTTATTTAGCTAAAATACAGAAAACTGAGCTTGAAAATGACCGTAAGGCACAGACAGAAGTCCCTCAGATTACGACTGACCCACAACACAAATGAGTTGAGAATGCACAATCTTACACGCTCTTTTCACAGTTTTCTTTATACCAGCCATCCCAACCTGGGTGTGTCCCAATTTTGAATTTTGAAAATCTGGTCACCCTATATTTGAGCAACTTATAATTTGTACTAAATGAACGTTAAAATATGAAGTCAGACAATGTAATGAGCTGGTAATACGGTGATCATATGAGCCCAAATGCTGCTTTCTGTTATTTTGTTCTTGTCTCTTATGTTGGTTTTATGACACGGCAAGTCTTTTCACCATCAGTTCTGGCTTTCTCAATTCGACTGGATGCTACAGTTGCTCATGTGCAAAAAGGTGATGAATGTTGATGAAGTTGGGGCAAAATGACAAAATAATATATTGTATAGTTCTAGGTATTTGGTCTGTCAGACTCTACAGCACAGACATGACTGAGACCATGATGTACTGAGTCTGCGTTTTTCAAGGGCCCCTTTATCTTTAACCACAATCTCCAGTATTCACTCTTCTTTACTGTTGTCTCTGGGGACTCCCTAAATTCTCTGCATTTCGTCCAGAGGCGGGGCGTAGTGTTCCATGTCAGTGAGTGTTTTCACATACGCACCAGTATCCCGGTTCTAACAGTATTCTGGATGTGGCGTTTACATGCGCTCAGAGAAACCAGGATACTCATATCCCTGTGTACGTGCGCCATCAGAGTATCCTGTATATTTAGACTGGTTGCTATGGTAACTATAGCACAGATATGGCAAGGAGCAAAACATAAACTTTGCTAACTTAAGGCTTTTTAACAGGTTTCTAACAACAAAAAAGAAGCCATACATTCAAGTAAGAACATGAGACTGTGGAGCTCTGTCACAACTTTGGTAAAAGTCGTTTTTAACAGTTGAAGTGATCATAACCGGGATACTCAAAAGTCCCGATCATAACCAGGATACTCAAAAAACCTGATCATAACCGGGATACTCAAAAAACCCGATCATAACCAGGATACTCAAAAGTCCCGATCATAACCAGGATACTCAAAAAGCCCGATCATAACCAGGATACTCAAAAAACCCGATCATAACCAGGATATTCAAAAAACCCGATCATAACCAGGATACTCAAAAAACCTGATCATAACTGGGATACTCAAAAAACCCGATCATAACCAGGATACTCAAAAGTCCGATCATAACCAGGATACTCAAAAAACCCGATCATAACCAGGATACTCAAAAAACCTGATCATAACCAGGATACTCAAAAAACCCAATCATAACCGGGATACTCAAAAAACCCGATCATAACCAGGATACTCAAAAAACCTGATCATAACTGGGATACTCAAAAAACCCAATCATAACCGGGATACTCAAAAAACCCGATCATACTCAAAAGTCCCGATCATAACCGGGATACTCAAAAAACCTGATCATAACCGGGATACTCAAAAAACCTGATCATAACCGGGATACTCAAAAAACCTGATCATAACTGGGATACTCAAAAAACCCGATCATAACTGGGATACTCAAAAAACCCAATCATAACCGGGATACTCAAAAAACCCGATCATAACCAGGATACTCAAAAGTCCCGATCATAACCGGGATACTCAAAAAACCTGATCATAACCGGGATACTCAAAAAACCTGATCATAACCGGGATACTCAAAAAACCCGATCACAACCGGGATACTCAAAAAACCAGATCATAACCGGGATACCCAAAAAACCTGATCATAACCGGGATACTCAAAAAACCCGATCACAACCGGGATACTCAAAAAACCAGATCATAACCGGGATACCCAAAAAACCTGATCATAACCGGGATACCCAAAAAACCTGATCATAACCGGGATACTCAAAAAACCCGATCATAACTGGGATACAGTGAACCCTCGCTATAACGCGGTTCACCTTTCGCGGCTTCGCTGTTTCGCGGATTTTTGTATGCTTTTTTTTTTTTTTTTTTTTTACAGTACATTGTGTTCTGAATCCTGATTGGCAAAGGGACTGTAGTCTAGAAGTGAAAAAAGTTGACATTGGTCTTTCACTTGCGCTCCAGAGCCACATGTGGCTCTTTCATCGTTCTGTCGTGGCTCCCTGTGACTTTGACAAATAATAATGAGTATTTAATTACATTGTATTTTTATTTGTTCGTCTTTAAATGTAAATCTAAAATTGTAGATAATGGTACTCTTGTAACATTTAAATAAAACGTTTTTAATATTTTTGTCGCTCAAAACATGCGTCAAAGCCGCCGATGTGCGCCACCCGCACACACTGGAGCCCGGACTTACCGGCACCTACATCAGCAGGATGATTTTCGGCCCAATGATGATAAATCCAAGAAATGAAAAGTTTCTGAAGAAAACAGAACGCTTAATGCTACGTGGGCAGATTCATTTGCTTTCACGGCTGATGAGACTGGTACACGCGGTACACGTGATAAAATGATGACGGACACAGAAGCAGACGCATTTTTGGTTCGCTGCAGATGGTTCATGTTAAACTTTTCAGAGATTATACGTGTGCAGGTCGTACGTGTGCAGCGCAGTTCTTTATTTCACTCATGCACTTTATTTATGTTGCTACTGTTGTGATGAAAAGACTGAAAGGTGTAAATAATTCTCTTAAGACTCGTGCTTATGAGCTGTAGTGGAGGATGGTGCTTGTTGTAGTCTGTTTTCTGGGAGTTGTAGTTTTGCCTGTAGTTCCCCTGGTTTGCACTGGTTTAGAGTCAAAAGGGTTTTGTGGCTCTGGGTGTTTTTTTCTGTGGGAGACGGTCCAAATGGCTCTTTGAGTATTTAAGGTTGCCGACCCCTGACTTAGACCAATGTCAACAGTTTCTGTGCCTCGTCTCTATGTTATTCTCTTGGAAAAAGACACCTGCACCACAGCCTTCAGTAGAAAAAGACGATACAGCGGAGCGGAGTCAGGACGAAGAGGCACAGTCAGAGGGACTGTGAAATACGCGCGAGTCACAATGTGTCCAACCTCGTATTCATTATTAAAATTATTATTTTACAGTATTTTTAAAAACTATCATAGTTATTTGTAAGAAAACCTTTATATTTTTATTTCTTAAACAAATGCTTGGGCCTGAAAACAGGTTTTGATCTTTGGTTTCATTCTATAGTACAGTTTTTTATTGTATAATAATTGTAAAAAATAAAGCTGACTACTTCACGGATTCACTTTTTGGAACGTGGGTTCACTGTACTAAAAAAACCCGATCATAACCGGGATACTCAAAAAACCCGATCATAACTGGGATACTCAAAAAACCTGATCATAACCAGGATACTCAAAAAACCTGATCATAACCGGGATACTCAAAAAACCTGATCATAACCAGGATACTCAAAAAACCTGATCATAACCGGGATACTCGAGCGCATGTTTACGCACTCATGAAAGCTAACTACTCCGTGGTGTGTTTTCCAAAGACTTCATTTCATAATCAGGAGCTACAATAAAGTTTACAGTAAATATGATTACAGTTTAGAGACATTTACAGTATTTTTGTGATCCGTTTAATACCGTTAAATAATAGGCTACCTTTATTTATCTATAATTTTCTTTTGTCTAAAAATTACAGGTCAGTTTTGCCAAGATTCGGTTAGCAGATCCAGCCGAAAACCCTAAACGTAGCTGTTCCTAAACCTAACCCTGATCCTGATCCTGATCCTAACCATAACCCGACTTAACCTGATCGTGAAAACATATTGACAAAAATCTTCATTAAGGAGCCTAACCACTAACACAAAGTGACTGTATTTTGGTATAACTGAGGGGAAAAATTTTTTGGTATAACTGAGGGGAAAAAAAACAAAACTCTGATGCATTAACGGAAAGTAAAAGAAAAACTGGACGTGAGACGATGTAATTCCTCATTCGTCCAGGAAAGGTTCGACGTGGAGAAGGTTTTCATCTGTGGTCATATGGACTTTTACATTGATCACTCTAATACTCTTCCTTTTTGGGGCTGAACCTAGTTACTCAGAGGAAGATGAATTCTCAGTGCTTCAAACAGTTCCATCAGTGGAAAATGGCTTCTGGATGAGAGCCCAAACATCTTGATTGCAAAAAAGTCCACTGATGGAACCTTCTCTACATAAAAACTGAATGCTTTTCTTTTAATTTTAGGTCTAAATTCTCTTTGTCTTGTCAAAAGTCTGTTTTTTAGGCCCGGCAGCTCAGGTGAATGGAATGCCGTGTTTTTAGGGCGTCCTGTATCATTACATTTTGATATACTTGATATTTATTATTATTGTTATTGTTGCTGTTCTATGGTCATTATTATTATATCAATACTGTATATCATGTATAAAATGTACCAATAATTTATATTACTTTCATGTGTATCTATATTATATTGTATATGTATTAAAGAAAAAATAAATAAATTAATAAATTAAAAAAAAAAAAAAATATATATATATATATATATATATATATATATATATATATATATATATATATATATATTATCAAATGGTGTAACCGTAGCAACCATATAATTTAATAGAACGTATAGGGGGTGGGAGTAAATAAGTTCATCTTCTTCCCACTCCTTTTCGAGCTAATGTCTGGTACGTGTAAATACAGTATGTAATATATATAATTGGTCAGATTTACATATATATATTTTCTTGTCTGTACTGTATTTTTTATTTACTGTTTATAGATTTATATATATATGCATATTTTGTTTTCTTTACCCAATGTGGGTTCAATGTATACAATATGTATAATATGTTTATTTTTCAATATGGCTCGAAATAAAAAGTAATCAATCAATAAATACTACATATATATATTAATGTTGTGATTGTCTCAGGTGATAACACGCTCACTGTTCATGAATCAGTGTAAAACTGAAAAATAAACTCACTCCAAAGACACCGGGACACATGTGACCTGTGAGTGGACCTGGTGGACACTTACATAAAGCTCAGGGTGGAATCATCTGCTTTT
Source organism: Taenioides sp. WSHXM2023 (assembly GCA_029959045.1). Lineage (NCBI taxonomy): Eukaryota > Metazoa > Chordata > Actinopteri > Gobiiformes > Gobiidae > Taenioides > Taenioides sp. WSHXM2023. Next base: position 4,677,684 of record CM057088.1, read on the forward strand.
CTCATGTCTCAGTGTCGTTGTATGGAACGGTTTGTCCTGACTTTGACTCACCATCGTATGACCTGACGGACGGGACGGAGAGAGAGAAGGAGAGAGAGAGGAGGAGGAGGAAAGAGCAGAGGAGGACAGAAAGAGATAGAGAGGGAGAGAAACAGAGACAAAGAGAGACAAAGAGAGAGAGGAGGACAGAGAGAGGGAGAGAGAGAGGGAGAGAGAGAGGAGAAAAGAGCAGAAGAGGACAGAGAGAGAAAAGGAGAGAGACATGAGAAAAGAGCAGAGGAAAGAGACAGAGAGAGGGAGAGAAAGAGAAAGACAGAGAGAGAGGAGAAAAGAGCAGAGGAGGACAGAAAGAGAGAGAGAAAGGGGGAGAAAGAGAGAGGAGTAAAGAGAGAGGAGGACAGGGAGAAAGAGAGGGGGGACAGAGAGAGATATGGGAGCAGAGGAGAGAAAGGGAGAGAGAAGAGGAGTAAAGCGCAGAGGAGAGAGGAGGGGAGGAAAGAGAGAGAGAGGTGAAAGTGTAGAGGAGAACAGAGAGGGAGAGAGTGCAGGAGAGATGAAAAGAGCAGATGAGAGAGAGAGGTGATAAGAGGCTTAACTGTGACCGGCTGGAGTCGCGCGTGGGGGGAGACATACAGCACAGAGTTCACACAATGACAAAACAAATCAGACCTTCTTCTCATTAGTGCGTCTGTGTGTCACTGTGTCTGTCAAGAGGTTTCATGTTCTGAAAACATTTGTGTTTCCTGCACGTCTCCTTCAGATCTGATTTAGTTTGTCTCATTTGTGTCTCTTCTTTGAAAACACCAGATTTTGTGACTCATTTCATGTTTCGTCCTTTAAATTACATCACTTCATGGTCTTACGTCTTGATAGTTACTCTTACTTGAGCAGTACTTTTTTGCAATTTGTAATTTCATGGACCACAAAGTTGTTTTTTCACTTATGTAATATTATTTTGAAGTAACAATACTCTTACTTGTGTACAATTACTGGCTACTTTACCCACCTCATTTCAGAAAGGTCCTATATTACGTAAAATGGACTCTTTCATTCACACATGTTTGAGTAACACTTTATTATTAGTCTGTCATCTCCAAAGCTCAAAATGCTCCGTTCCACCTTGTGATGTCATGAAGCAGTAGTTTTCAAGTGAACAGCTCCTTTTACCTTTAGTTCAGTAGAGATCGGCAATTCCAGGGCTGAAATCATCCAAAAGATTCTAGTGAAGGTGTATGGAGTTTAAAAATACAGTGGAGCACTTCCTGTATTACCACATGACATCACAAGGTGTTTTTAATTTGAGAGAAGAATGTGTAAATGAAACAAAACACAACTCTAGGTCTGTTTGTGCTGAGGAAACAACATTACAACACAGATCAGAAAATAGCATCATATAGGACCTTTTATGTTTTTTATTATCATCTTGGTATCGGAATTGAGTATCGAGTCTGTTCTTTAGTATCGAAATCAGGGTTGAAATTTTTCTGACAACACTGTTTTTTGCTTGTTCTCCCTGCAGCATAAACATGGCTCCACCTGTGCACTGAGAGAGGTTTAAGGGCCTCAGTCTCATTAAGTTTTTTTCTTAAGAACTCTTTTTACAGTCTTGTTAGAGAGAGGCTCCACAGGCACTTTCATTTAGCCTGATTTACAACCAACACAAAAAGAAGGGAGGCGGAGGGAGAGAGAGGAGGAGGGAGAGAGAGGAGGAGGGAGAGGGGACGAAGAGGAGGCATTTACTAGCTTAAGCTGTCAGCACCACTCCACAGAACCGACCTGTGACTTGGCCCCATGGAGATACGTTTAAAGAATCTAGTTTTTGGAGCGTTCTACCATGCTGTAACTTTGTTCCCTTATCAAAAACATGCCTGAAGAGGTTTTAGAGACATTCATGCATGTTTGAGTAATCTAGCGATCTCTCCCGGGGCTGTGTAACCCCTCCTTACGGCTAACTGTAAGAGTCTGTACAAGGCTCCACCCACAAGCCCACCTCGCCCATGCTCCCACACGACAATTCCCTATACAAAAACACGATACAAAACTGTACACTACAACTTCACCAACCTATGCTTTGAAGGGGGAGTGACTTAGAGTGGGGAGCAAAAGGAGGGGGAATGCATTTTCAAAACAATAAAAAGTAATTTATTGTTTTATGGTTATGGTTTCCCTACGGGGACCATAAAGTGTAGCTTAAGAACATCTCCATGGAAACAAGCAGGTTACAAACCATGACCCACTCTACATGATCCTGGTGTTTTTATTTCGTTAGTTTGTCCATAAATTCACTCCTGTTAGTGCTGGCTTCGGTGAGCTTCACTTGACTGGAGCTGGACACTATGGGTGACGTCACTTCTTTATTCAGTCTGTGGTTAAAGGTTAAATCAGCACACTCATTCCCCCTGTATTTAAAGTGAAACTGTTCTGTTCATTCGTTACAGTTTCATCTAAAGTCCACTCAGGTACAGTGACGGAATGTGCACAAGCCAACCCCCTCTACTCCTCCTTCTGTTTCTCTTTCTTCTCTCTGCTCCCTCTCTTCCTCTCTTCCTCTCTCAGCACTTTGTCAGGATTACTTAAACAGCTCTACTGTCTGCCCCCTCCCCTCTGTCCCTGCTCCCCCTCTGCCTCTCTCCTCTTCCTCGTCCTGCAGGTGGTTCCCGGTGGCTTCACCCCGAGCACCGCCGTTCCCTTTCACATTCACATGGAAACAGGCCAGAGTGTGTGTGTGAGTGTGTATGTGTGTGTGTGTGTGTGTGTATGCATGTGTGTGCGTATATGCATGTGTGTGTGTATATGCATGTGTATATGCATGTGTGTGTGTGCGTGTGTATGCGTGTGTGTGTGTATATGTGTGTGTGTGTGTGTGTATATGCATGTGTGTGTGTATGCATGTGTGTGCGTATATGCATGTGTGTGTGTGTGTATATGCATGTGTGTGTGTATGCATGTGTGTGTGTATATGCATGTGTGTGTGTGTATATGCATGTGTGTGCGTATATGCATGTGTGTGTGTCTGTGTGTGTGTGTATGCATGTATGTGTGTGTGTGTATGCATGTGTGTGTGTGTGCATGTGCGTGTGTCTGTGTGTGTGTATGCATCTATGTGTGTGTGTGTATGCATGTGTGTGCATATATGTATGTGTGTGTGTCTGTGTGTGTATATGCATGTGTATGTGTGTCTATGCGTGTGTATGCATGTGTGTGTGTATATGCATGTGTATGTGTGTTTATGTGTGTGTATGCATGTGTGTGTGTGTGTTATGTGTGCGTGCATGTGTCTGTGTGTGTGCATGTGTGTGTATGCGTGTGTGTGTATGCGTGTGTGTGTGTGTCTGTGTGTGCATGAGCATATGTGTGTGTTTGTCTGTCTGTGTGAATGTGTGTATGTGTCTCTGTGTATATCTGTATGTCTGTGCGTGTGTGTTTGTGTGTGTTCACTTCCACAAAGGAAGTGAACAGCTGCAGGGTCTGATGTGTCAGTGGAGTTTGGACACAGGAGGAGGTGCTGTGTGGAGACAGGGTTTGGACACTGAAGACGCTCTATCTGATTTCTCATTAACATTCCCTGGGGTGTGATGCTAACTGTAGGCTCTGCTCTGTCTGAAGCTCTGTTACTCAAGTTAGACTTTAATCTGAGCTTTATTTTAACACAATCTGATCAGAAACAAATGATTTAACTGGAACTACAATAAGCGAGATGATTTGTGATGTTAAAGAAGCCTCTTGCACATAAAATTACAGTCACAAGCTAGCTAGCATTAGCATTAGCCAACAGTTTTTCAGGTAGTCACTCTCAACAGGACAATGAACACTCGGACTGATCACAGGCTCCTGAAAATGTGAAGTTTACATCCATTGTATTTTTTCTTGAGTTTTCAGACATTCTTAAAACGTTTTTGGTAGCTACGGCTAATGCGTACATTGTGTTGCCATGGTAACAGCTGAACATTCCACCAATAGACCTACACAGAAATACACCCCAATATCGATTTGATTATGGGGCAGTACATACAGTACTTTTAAAGGGTAACCAGTCTGAATCCTCCTCAAGTGCTTACTGTCATTATGTCACTTGGCAAGGCACATCTCACTGTCACTATTTGTTTAAACAGGAAGGGCATCAGTCTGACTTGGTCATGTGACTTGGTGGTTGGTGGTGCCAAAAATGCACCACCAATCAGGAGGCTCTCTTTGCTCAGCTATCTTTTAAGTATTTATATTACAAAAAAGAAATTATTATTATTATTATTATTATTATTATTATTAGTATTAGTATTAGTATTATTAGTATTATTATTTGAAAGTGCTCCTCTGTGTTTTTAAAGTCTATCAAACGTCACTAGACCATTTCAGCTCTTAACCAAGTATGTTAGCAACTATTTTAGCGTAACTGCACATCAACTGCTGGAGTCCAAGTCACTCCCCCTTCAGAGCGCTATCGCAACACAATCAGCCTGCGTCCCGCTAATGAAACTCTTGCACATCGCATCAGGTTTGTGAAGTTGTAGTTTACAGCTTTGTATCGTGTTTTTGTGTATTCATGGAGAATTGTTGTGTGGGAGCGTGGGGGACGTAGGCTTGTGGGTGGAGCCTTGTACAGAATCTCACTGGTAACCATAAGGAGGGTTCGAAAAGGGCCCAGGATCACTAGATTACTCATACATACGTGAATGACATTTAAAACCTCTTCAGGCATGTTTTTGATGAGGGAATAATGTTATAACATGGTAGAAAGCTCCAAAAGTCGGTTTTGTATAAAATTCTTCAAATTTTTTTAAGTGACATGAAATTATTTGGGATCAACAATTCTTTTAGCATTTAACAGTAGTACAAGTTATATTATTAAAAGACTCAAATAATGCACCATTTAGTAACGCTGCAGATGAATAGGAAAAAATCTTAAATTTAAAGACATATCAATTTGAAATTTCTGTAGTTTACTCACAGAAATGTAAGAAAAGATTTATTTTACAAGCTTTCCCTCATAATTTCATATAAAAATTAGGTATTTTATGTGTAAAAACAACTAAAACGGACCATTTTTCAAAACATTCAAAACAAACGTGAAAACAGCCAAACAAAAAAAGAATGAATGAAAAAAGAATACATTTTACCTGTAGTGTCTTGCCTTTAAATTTGTATAATAGAAAAAACAGACTGACATTCTTTTCTTTCTTTTTATCTTTCTTTTTATTTTTCACACTGGGAAAGAGTTGAAAAGTCGTGTCTTGACTTATGCTAATCTCCTCGGCGCTACAATGGCTAATGGGCAGTTTAGGACCCCAGGGAGCGGCCGGTGCATACGGTCAGTGTGTGTGAACGTGGACGCTCTAATCACTTCTTCATTGTGTCGTCGGGGGTGACCTTGACCTCCTCATGGCCCCGCCCCCTTTTAACTCACCCCCCACCCAGACACCCGCCTACAACTTCATCCCAACACTGGCCCTGTCCACAGTCTCCCTGTCCTTCTGTGCCTGTCTTTCTGTCCCCCTGAGTCCCTGTCTCCTGCTCCTCTGTCCTCCTGTCCCTATGCACCTGTTTCCCAGTACACTGTCCCCCTGCACCTGTCCATATGCTCCTGTCCCCGTGTCCTCCTGAGCCTGTCCCCTTGTCTCCATTTCCCCATATCTCCCTGCCCCCCCTGCTCCTTGCTCCTGTCCCCCTGAGTCCCCCGTCATCATGTCCCCCTGCTCCTGTGCCCCTGTCCTCCTGTCCCCTTGCTCCTATCTCACTTAGTTTCACTTAGTTCCCCTGTCCTCCTGTCCCCCTGCTCCTATCTCTCTTAGTTCCCCTGAATCTCCCCTTCCTCCTGTCCCTCTGCTCCTATCTCCCTTAGTTGCCCTGAGTCCCCCCGTCCTCCTGTCCTCCTGCTCCTGTCGCCGGCAGGGCCTTTGTGAAGTAGTGAGCTGTGAAATGTGCTCTTAGAAGGATTAGAGTGGGCGTCTCCTCAGAGACATGACAGTGGAGCGAGACAAACTGCACAAGTTCAAATCAGGTTTAGTCAAAAGACGGTGCACTAAAACTTTATGAAGAAGTCCAATTTTTTCTCATATTACACTATTTTCTGATCTCTATTATAAAAATAACATGTTTAACACACAAACCCTCCATGTTTAGGCTGAGTTGAATGCTCCACTGTGTTTTTAAACTCCATACACCTTCACTAGAATCTCTTGGATAATTTCAATTGCCAATCTCTACTCAACTAAAGGTAAATGGTAGCTGTTAACTTGAAAACTACCACTACACGACATCACAAGGTGCAACTTTGAGCTTTGGAGTTGTGTACAGTCTAACAATACAGTATTACTCAAACAAAACACAACTCCAGGTCTGTTTTTGAGGAGGTAATAACATTATAACATGACTTAAAGCTCACAGGAGTCATTTTCCGTCATATCAGACCTTTAAGAACTGCTGTACCATTCGTGAACAAAACACACAATGTCATAAGTCATGGTATATTGAGTATAATGTGCAGAAAAATGACAAATACAAACATTATGTAACTCTCTCATAGGGTATTTTCTTGTATGTCACTGTGTGTGCTAAAGCCTTTACTTCTCAGGCTCGCAGATGTTTAGTAAATGCCTCTGTGTGTTGAGTATTATTAACAATTATCACTGACACCTGAATAAATAAATACACTGGTTTGTCTTTGTGCTGCTGCCATTTGGCCAGAACAGTCTTGAATCCTGGTTAAATAAATAGATAAATAAATGGGAGAGAAAAAGGATATCAGAAGATGCAGGCAGATCAGCTTCTCAATGGTATTACAATTTCATATGAGCTGTATGTAGCCTGCGCTCTTAAGAGTTTTAAAAATGATATTACAATCACAACTGAACCTGTGTTGCCAAAGCCTTAACCTGCAGATTACATTTATTCAATTACAGGTGGTTTTTTAGATCAAAAATACCTAGAACTTCATGCATTTTAACCTGATGTTTCACTTGGTCTGGTTTGGTCTTCATGAAGAAAGGTTTAATGCCATACCATGAAACATTCCAGACAAAGCAATTTGAAAAGCATTTGACCGATATTCCACCAGTGAAATTACACAATGCACCTGTAGATCACAGAGAGGCATTTTAGGTTCAAACTGGATTTCAGCATTTAAAGGGATTATATTACGCAAAAATGACTCAAGGGGTGGGCAAAAATGTCAAAATATGGACATATACCGTATTTTTTAATTTGATGATACAGTATTGATATCGTGGGCTGCTGTATCAATATATCACCAAGAGTATTTTTAGGTATATTTTACTAAATTATTTTGTGCAAGAGCGATAATTGTGTTGACATTTTCACTGTTTTGATGAGTAAAATGGGAGTTTTTCATATTAACTTCGCATAAATTTAGCGGACTTAGTAAACTTTTAGTATCACAGCGATGATTTAGCCTTTGTTTTTCACTGAACCGCATCAAATTGATCTGAAATATATCGTATTGAAAGTGTACTGTATCTAAAGATGTATCGTATCGTGGCCTATGTATCAAGGTATGTATCGTATCGGCAGCCTCTTAACGATACCCAGCCCTATTGTGAACTTTCAGGGATGTTATAATGTTTTTACCTCATCAAAAACAGACCAGAAGTTGTGTTTTGTTTCATTCACATGTTTGAATAATCCTTTATTATTAGTCTGTCTACGTCACCAAAGCTCAAAATGCTCTGTCCCACCTGACGTCATGATTTAAATGATCAGTTGTTATCAGTAAAAGCTATATTTATTTGGAACATGTTTACGTCACATCTGGAGACACAGGTCAGGTTTATGAAATTTAAAATCAAAATCTTTCATACTGTCCTTTTAACAACTCTTAAACTGACTTCAAACCAAATGAAACTAATCCCTGTGTGTTGTTGAACCAGCCGAACCAGTTTGAATTTAAAATAAGCCAAAATAGAAGTTGAAAAGGCGCCTAGTAACGTCTAGTGTTTATAACTGCTGCAAATACCAAGTCTTATGTAATACTTTTGTACACGCTTAAAAATGCTCTGACCACTGTAAACCAAACAATGTTAACGGAATGCCAAGTAACACAAGAACTTATATACCGTATGTTCTTGGGCATGATTTGAACCACTGACCCTCTGGTGGGTGGGCACAGGCTTAACTTACTCTGCCACCAGTAGCTCAGATTCAGTTGGCAGATTGTAGGTTGTTAAAATAACGCAGAAAAGGTGTATGGGGAGGTGTGTAAACGTTATGGTGATCAGAGGTACAGCTGGTCCAGAGAAGAGGGCAGGGGAGAAGACACAGGCCTGGGGGAAGAATCCTGCAGTGACAGTTATACTTCTTGTTCTTCTGGAAGTCCGTAATCGGGAAGCTAATAGAGGTTACGCACACGACATCACAACATTTGGACTTTTAGCAGTGAGTGGCAGAGGTTGCATGACTGTAAATGGACATAGCTCACCCGCTAGCCGCCGCGTTCCAAACGGGAAGTGAGAATGTGAGCGCTTCCAGCTCTATCGATTGGGGCTCCGATTCACTTTAAATTGAAAACCTTCGCCCCTCTCTCTGTAACTGCTACAGTGAGCCTTGTCATTTTGGTCTTAAAATGTTCGTATTAACCCGCTCTACATGATCCTGGTGTTTTTATTTCGCTATTTTGTCCAGAAATAAATTCCTATTCCTAATATGGAACTCGGCTCCAAATTTGCTTCATAACTGTTAGCCTCGATGAGCTTCTTTTGAGTGGAGCTGGAACACTATTATACAGTCTGTGGTGTGAATGGTGAGTTATTTTTATATAATCCCTCAGTCGTTCAGGTAGAGTCCATAGCAGGTTCAGTTCTGTCAGATAGTTGTTTAGTTTCAGTGTAGTTAGTATCTATAACAGTTTGAATTACTCATTTGACTAAAACACAGTTAAGAAAAAAAACATTTAAAACATTTTTTCCCAATGTGACATTTTTTTAGGTTTCAAATTTGACTTCCTTGCTGGAAATCATGACATCACACTAAGGAATTCTACACACCTTCACTAGAATCATTTGGATGATTTCAACCCTGGAATAGCCGATCTCTGCTGAACTAATGGAAAAATTTAGCTGTAAACTTGAAAAGTACCACTACATGACATTACAAGGTGGAACAGAGCTTTTTGAGCTTTGGAGAAGTAGACAAACTAATAATGCAGGATTACTCAAACGTGTGAATGAAACAAAACACAACTCCAGGTCTGTTTTTTTATGTAGGGTGACCAGATTTTCAAAATGAAAAACTGGGTTGGGACATTTGTTGGTACAAATAAATATGTGAAAAGAGCCTGAAACATCACCTGTGGGTCTGTGTACAGGACCTATCTGAGGGACTCCAGTTGGTGCATTTTTTTTGCTTTATGGTCATTTTCAAGCTCGGTTTTCTGTATTTTAGCTAACGTTAAACAAATGACAGTATATTCCCGTCTTTACTATTGGCTGGTATTCATCCATCTATTGCTGAAAAATAGGGACACCTGGGGCATTTCTTGTATAAAACTAGGACAAATCACTGGTTTTTGTGAGGGTTGTCATCCGGCTGCTCCTACCCCCTCCCTTCCTGCTCCCTCTTCCCCTTCACTCTCACCTTGTTTGGTCCTTCCTGGGCGGATCCCAATCACCCGTCACCTGCTGTGGTCCACTCCTGCAACTCATTCTACAATCAACTCCGGCAATAAAGGCCCTGCTGACCTGCTTTCCAGTGCCAGATCGTTCCGTCAGTCTTGTGTTTCTTCTCCCGGAGCCAGCTACATCCTGTTACCACCAGTCCTGTTCCTCCGGTCAGCTCCAGCCTTCACCTACCTCCACCGTCTACAGCCAACCTGGAACCGTCCTGCCCCGTCCCTGAAACCCACTTGCCCCGAAAACCTATTTTTGTTAATAAATCCTTTTTTTTGGTCTCTGCATATTTGGGTCCGCCAGTCTTCCTTCCCTAACAGTAACGATCTGGCCAAAACATGGACCCAGCAGAGCCCTACGATTTGGAGAGGATTGTGACCACACAAGGATATCTACTCGGCCAACACCACAAGTCATTACAGGACCTGCAGCTAACTAATCAGAATATTGGACTCCAAGTTGCAAACGTAACCAGGTTGGTGGAGCACATTTCCAATCAACTCTCTGCCCAGTCTGTCTCTCAACCCAGTAACCCGACCTCTGTACCTGCCTCTGCTACTGCTGCTGCCGCTGCTGCTGCCGAACCCCCTCCCCGGGAGACTCCAGTACCACATCCTGAGCCGTACAATGGGGCCCTGGGTAAAAGCAAAGGTTTTCTCTTGCAATGTGCGACAGTCTTCACCTGCCAGCCTGTGACATTTTCCACCGACCATTCCAAGGTAGCTTTTATTACCGGCTTGCTGCGCGGAAGAGCCCTTGATTGGGCTGAGGCTATGTTGGGTGGCAGAGGCATTGAGAACATCGGCTATTCCGATTTCGTAGCGGACTTTAAAAGAGTGTTCGCCCACCCCGATTGTGAAACTAATGCTGCTAAGGGGCTTTTTGAGCTACACCAGGGAAGTAGAAGTGTGGCGGATTACTCCATTCGGTTTCGGATCTTGGCAGAAGAGTCTGGGTGGAATGAAGCTGCCTTAAGAGGAGTTTTTTGGGGGGGGTTAAATGATACTATGAAGGATGAATTATCTGTTCGTGATGACCCAGTATCCTTGGAGGAACTAATCTCTCTCTCAATCCGTGTTGACAACAGGCTGCGGGAGAGAGAACGAGAGAGAAATCCTCGCACATCCTCTGTGCCTCGCCCCAACAGAGCCCGCTCATCAGTAATGGGGGTACTGATGGGCGAGGTTTCTAAAGTCCCCACTGACCAACCCCGACTACTGTTACCGGCAACCCTCTGTCACAATAACCAATCACTTCCTCTTCAGGCACTGTTGGACTCAGGGGCGGAGCAAAACTTCATGGACTCTAGTCTTGTACTGCAGGCAGGAATCTCCACTGAACCTCTTTCAGAGCCAATCCAGGTCAGTGCTTTAAATGGTGCAGTTCTAGCCCAAATTACTCACCACACTGTACCTCTCCATTTAATCCTGTCTGGTAATCATCATGAGGAGGTGCGTTTCCTTGTTTTCTCTGCTCCTCAGACTCCGTTAGTTTTGGGTTACCCCTGGTTAAAGACTCATAACCCTGTCATAGACTGGTCTCTGAATAAGATTGTTAGCTGGAGCTCATTTTGTCACCAGTCTTGTTTGCAGTCTGCTCTTCCTCCTTCTGATGACACAAAGTCCCAACAACCTGTGCCCACTCCGGATCTCACCTCTGTTCCACCCGAATACCATGACCTTGGGGAGGTGTTCAGCAAAGAGAGAGCGCTATCATTACCACCACACAGGCCCTATGACTGTGCCATAGACCTACTTCCAGGAGCGACTCTGCCACCTGCTCGACTCTACAACCTGTCCCGACCTGAGAGAGAGGCTATGGAAATTTACATCAAAGACTCTCTAGCTGCAGGTATAATCCGTCCATCTTCATCTCCTCTGGGGGCCGGTTTCTTTTTCGTGGGGAAGAAAGATCTCTCACTACGACCATGTATAGATTACAGAGGTTTAAACAATATTACAGTGAAAAACAAATATCCCCTGCCTCTTATTTCCTCTGCTTTTGAACCATTACAGGGTGCCACCGTATTCACCAAACTGGATCTGCGTAATGCATACCACCTCGTCCGCATCAAGGAAGGCGATGAATGGAAAACTGCATTCAACACACCTCTGGGCCATTTTGAATACCGCGTCATGCCATTTGGACTCACAAACGCACCTGCCGTGTTTCAAGCTCTGGTTAACGATGTCCTTCGGGACTTTCTGAATCGTTTTGTTTTTGTTTACCTTGACGATATACTGATATTTTCCAGAGACCCATCTGAACACCTTCAACATGTCCGCCTAGTCCTGCAACGGCTCCTGGAGAATAAACTGTTCGTGAAGGCTGAGAAATGCGAGTTCCATGTCAGTTCTGTCTCTTTTCTGGGCTTCATCATTGAAGCTGGACAAGTGAGGGCCGACCCTCTGAAGATTAAGGCGGTCTCTGAGTGGCCCATCCCCTGTAATCGGAAGCAACTGCAAAGGTTTCTCGGCTTTGCCAACTTTTACAGGAGGTTCATTCGAGATTACAGCAAGGTCGCCCTTCCTCTCACCCGTCTCACCTCTCCAAGACTCTCCTTCCAGTGGACTCCAGAGGCAGATGGTGCTTTCTCCAAACTTAAGAGACTTTTTACAACAGCTCCAGTCCTGATTCAGCCTGATCCGTCTAAACAGTTTATTGTTGAGGTGGACGCCTCAGATGTGGGAGTCGGAGCGGTCCTCTCCCAGCGCTCCGACTCTGATGGACGACTTCACCCCTGTGCTTTCTTTTCCAGACGCCTAACCCCTGCAGAGAGCAACTATGATGTGGGCAACAGAGAACTCCTGGCAGTCAAACTTGCACTTGAGGAATGGAGGCACTGGCTAGAAGGCGCGGAGCAACCCTTCATTGTTTGGACTGACCATAAGAATCTAGCCTACATCCAGTCAGCTAAGAGGTTAAACTCACGCCAAGCCAGGTGGGCTCTATTCTTTGGAAGGTTTAACTTTACTATCACTTACCGCCCGGGTTCCAAGAACACTAAACCTGATGCACTCTCTCGCCAGTTTGACCCATCAGAGCAGTCTGACCCTGACACTATTCTTCCGGTAAACAGTGTTCTTGGAGCTCTCTGTTGGCAGGTGGAGGCCAATGTAAGAGGCACTGAAGGCCGAGCCCGATCCAGGAGATGGACCTCCCAACAGGCTCTATGTTCCATCCACTGTTCGCAGTGAGGTCTTGCAGTGGTCCCATAACTCTTTTTTCGCCTGTCATCCTGGGGTGAGGCGTACCTTATCTAGCCTCAGGCGTCATTTTTGGTGGCCGACAATGGAAGCCGACACTCGGAGTTTTGTATCTGCCTGCACTGTATGTTCCCAGAACAAGTCTTCTCACGTACCTCCCTCAGGTCAGCTCAGACCCCTACCTGTTGCCAACCGTCCCTGGTCTCATATCGCAGTGGATTTTGTAACTGGTCTGCCCCCCTCCAATGGTCAATCTGTCATCTTGACCATCGTTGACAGATTTTCAAAAGCTGCTCACTTTGTGGCCCTTCCTAAATTGCCCTCAGCTCGAGAGACCGCAGACATCATGGTTCTACATGTTTTCCGCCTCCATGGTATCCCTGCGGACATTGTCTCTGACCGGGGTCCCCAATTTGTCTCCCAGGTTTGGAAGGCATTCTGTCAGTCTGTTGGTACCACTGTCAGCCTCTCGTCTGGTTTCCATCCACAGACAAACGGTCAGACTGAGAGGACCAATCAAGACCTGGAATCTGCTCTCCGCTGCGTGGCCAGCTGCAACCCTACATCCTGGAGTTCACACTTACCTTGGGTAGAGTACGCTCACAATTCTCTAACCTCCTCTGCTACTGGTCTCTCCCCTTTTCAGTGCTCCATTGGATACCAACCCCCCCTCCTGTCCATGGATGAGGTGGAGGTTGCGGTACCCTCCATCCAAGCCCATATGCGGAGGTGTCGCAAAATCTGGAAGGAGACCAGGAGAGCACTGTTACGGACATCTTCCCAAAATAAGTCCTTGGCTGACCGTCATCGCCGCCCAGCCCCCCTGTACACTCCAGGTCAGAAAGTCTGGTTATCTTCTAAGCATATCCCTTTGAAAACAGAATCAAAGAAACTGTCACCTCGCTTCATTGGACCATTTGAAATTGAAAAGATCATTAATCCTGTCTGTGTTCGCCTTAAACTTCCACAAGCTCTACGTATCCACCCAGCCTTCCATGTATCCCAAATTAAACCTGTATACTCTAGTAACCTGTGCCCTCCTTCCAAGCCCCCTCCACCCCCCCGGTTGGTTGATAATCACCCGGCTTATACCGTGAGGCGGATCTTGGATGTCCGTCGGCGCGGACGTGGGCTCCAGTATCTCATTGATTGGGAGGGGTACGGACCTGAAGAGCGGTCCTGGGTTGGTCGGGCCCTGATCCTGGACTCTGACATGGTAAAAGAGTTTCACCGTGCTCATCCTGATCGGCCTGGCGGTGCGCCAGGAGGCGCCCGTTGAGGGGGGGGTACTGTGAGGGTTGTCATCCGGCTGCTCCTACCCCCTCCCTTCCTGCTCCCTCTTCCCCTTCACTCTCACCTTGTTTGGTCCTTCCTGGGCGGATCCCAATCACCCGTCACCTGCTGTGCTCCACTCCTGCAACTCATTCTACAATCAACTCCGGCAATAAAGGCCCTGCTGACCTGCTTTCCAGTGCCAGATCGTTCCGTCAGTCTTGTGTTTCTTCTCCCGGAGCCAGCTACATCCTGTTACCACCAGTCCTGTTCCTCCGGTCAGCTCCAGCCTTCACCTACCTCCACCGTCTACAGCCAACCTGGAACCGTCCTGCCCCGTCCCTGAAACCCACTTGCCCCGAAAACCTATTTTTGTTAATAAATCCTTTTTTTTGTCTCTGCATATTTGGGTCCGCCAGTCTTCCTTCCCTAACAGTTTTGGATAAATCTGCTGGGACAGGGGACACAGGACTCAAAACCGGAACTGTCCCAGGTTAACAGGGACGTCTGGTCACCCTATTTTGATGGTAACAGCATGGCATTCTAGCATGGCTTAAAGCTCACAAGTATCAATTTGAAATGATAAAACCTTTAAAAAACCAAAGATGTTCATTTTGTCTTCTTATGTACTTTAACTTATTGGGTTCTTTTTTTTTAAAGACAATACTGTATTGTCTTTAAAAAAGAACCCAAGAAGTCACAGAACCTTTAATTGAATTGAAGCTATACTGTTAGCTCTTAGAAGAAACCAAAAAATCAGGCCATAGCTGGTGACGTGATGCCCTGTAGTTGCATAACGGGGGACTGTCTCTTCCACCCAAACAGTCACTTAAGGCTACGATTTATGCTCACATCACTTTCGCTAATGTGACAGCCGTATGTAGCTATAAACACGGGTAGATTTGTCCTTACGTTTCCAAAAGGCCATTCTCAGAGCGTGACTTTTAATTGCTAGACACTGGGCAGTTGTTTGGTCTAGACCTCTCCATTCTCCGCGTCTGAGGAGAAGTTCATCTGCAGGTCACACATGCGCAGAGCTAGTATTTGATGCGTTCTGTAGGAGGGAGAGGAGAGCCTGGTATACTCAAAACAATGCCATGTGTGGGGAGTTTGTTGGCACCATATTTGGCAAAGGTTTGGAAGATGTGAAGTGTTTGAGTAAAACAAGAGAGCATGCTGGGGTGGTGTTAGCCAGGTTGTTGGTATTCTCCAGGGGATGGCTGGTTTCAATCTGTTGAAAATGATGTTCAGTTTTTGGTAACTTTTTATATTCATTCACACATGTTTGAGTAATCATATATTAGTAGTCCGTGTACATCTCCAAAGCTCAAAATACTCTATTCCACCTTATGATGTCATGTAGTGTCGGGTGACCAGATGTTCAAAATTCAAAACTGGGACACACTTGGGATGGGATGGTTAATGTAAATAAAATTATGAGAAGAACGCATAACACTGTCCATTTTCAACTCACTTGTCTTGTGGGTCAGTTGTAATCAGGGGGACTTCTGTCGTTACAATTTTCAGTTACAGTTTACTGTGCTTTAGCTTAATAAATGACAATCTATCCCCCTCTTTACTGTTAGCGGGTACCAAATTGGTCAAAAATAGGGACAACAGGGATATTTCTTATATAAAACTGGGCCAAATCAGTGGTTTTGGAGAAATCCGTTGGGACAGGGGACACGGGGCTCAAAACTGGGCCTGTCCCGTATAAATAGGGAAGTCTGGTCACCCTAATGTAGTGGTAATTTTCAAGTGAACAGCTCCTTTTACGTTTCAGTAAAGATTGGCAATTCCAGGGCTGAAATGATCCAAATGATTCTAGTGTAGGTGTATGGAGTTTAAAAACACAGCGGAGCACTTCCTGTATTACCACATGACATCGCAAGGTTTTATGTTTGAGAGAGAACTAAATCTGCAGGGTTTGTGCGTTAAACGTGTGAATGAAACACAACTCTAGGTCTGTTTATGATGAAGAGATCAGAAAATAGCATAATATGGACCCTTTAAAGATGCACTGTGTAATTTTTCTGGTAGGGCCGTCTGCCACAAACTGGAGATATTAATGCTTTGCCCAAAAGGTTTCACAGCATGGCATTAAACACATCTGTAGATATTTTAGTGCTCAAAAAATACTCAAAAAACCCCACTGATTTTTACAATGACTGAGCTCACTTTTCCACAGATCTGACTCGTAACTTGTCCATAAGTTTAATGCCATACTGTGGGACATCCAAAGCTGATTCCCATGAAGACAAGCAAGTGGCAGCCCCTCCACCAGAAAAGTTCCACAGTGCACCTTTGAGGTCAGAATGTTTGAGCTCAAATCAGATTGTGCTGATTGGAGTCACAGGTCTGGTCTAATCTCTGGAGAGTGCTGTGTATTCTCCCTGAAATAGCCTGCTCCCGTCTCCATAGGCCCTCCTATAATGAGAGTCTGTCCGTCATTATATAATACTGCTCCTTATCAAATCGATGCTAATTCTAGTCACTTTGGGTTGTCTCTGTGTCTGTGGAGATGTAGATGTTGGAAGTGCTGTCTGGAAGTTTAAAGGTCCTGTATTACTGTGGGTGGCCGAGCGGCTTGGAGGCATCAGAGTGAGAACCACAGCCCAGGATGGTTTCTTTACATGGCAGCTTTATTCCAATAACACTTTGAGCAAACAATATCATCGGACTACAGAACTGGTCCCACTTTTAAAAGGGCCCACAGCCTCCTATTGGCTGGCCACTACCAACTATTCAGTAACCAAAGGCTCTATTCACACCTAAGTCACAAACCAGGACGACGTTTGGAAACATGTGATGATGACTTCTGGTGTAGTTACAGACACTGGGCTCGTCCACCGACTGTGATAAAACCCATTGAAGTATGATAAAACCATGGATTTCAGCAACCTACATATGTGCTGTTTGGAATCATCTTGAATTTGCCGCCCTCATCTCTTCTAATCGCATGCCCCCAGTGCGCTCGGAGTTGTGCGTGAGTAGGGAAATGATGAAAACTAAGGTATGGTTGGAAATATTGATTATCCGAATATAACGGAACGCTACAATGACATGTAGATGAAGAAAACTGGGCCATTTTCTCATTTTTCCTACATTTTGTCAGACGTACTACTGCGAACAGAACCCGCCGGAGGTTGTCATTGCATGTTTCCAAACGTCTTCCTGTGACGTAAGCGTGAATAGAGCCTATTAGTCTTCCCCTTTTAGAATATGACATAATCCATACATTAGAATAAATATTCACACATATACAGTATATACACAATTATCAATAAAAACATGAGCATTCAATTATACAAATCCCCGCTATTTTTCTTTTTCATCACTTTCCACTTTTTAAAGTTCCCACCAGGAGCCAGCATAAGTCGGGTGAAGTCCGTCGGAGCGCTTTTGGAAGACAACACCCAGAAGACGCCGCCGCACTGCCCCGAGCCGCCCGCTACCATCGGTAAGTTTTACACTTCTAACCAATTCCACATTTATCCATTTTTGGTACTCAAGACTTGCTAATAACCCACTGTCTGTGTTTTACAGTGTGGCCAATACATGAATACAACGTGGTGCTCTTGACCCTACACAACCTACCACAACGCCGCCATAAAATGCTTCACTTTTTTAGCTTTTTATAAATATAATAAAAAAAGTCCATGCAACATATATATTTGCATCACTTTATTGAAATTTTAAATTACCGTGACACGGATAGGCTTAGAATGTTGTTACCTACTCAAAAAGCAATTATTTGTAGCTCACATTGGCTAAATTTAAAGCTACACTATGTAAGTTTTCTGGTGAGGAGTCTGCCACCTGCTTGTCTCCATGGATACAGTCATTGCTTTGTCTGCTCCAAACTTGTATTCAATTTCCGGTGGTTTTTTTGAATTGCTAAAAAATAAACACCTCTCCAGAGATCTGACCTGTAACTTGGCCTGATGATGTCACCTGCTCGTCTCAACGGAACTACAAACGTTTTATGTCAAACTGTGAAGTCTCCATGGTTAAAGGTCTGATATTATGCAAAATTGACTCTTGTGCGCTTTAAGTCGCTTTACCTCCAAAACTCAGAATGCTCTGCTCCACATTGTGATGTCATGAAGTGGTAGTTTTAAAGTTAACAGCCCCTTTTACCTTTAGTTCAGTAGAGATTGGAAATTCCAGCACTGAAATGATCCAAATGATTCTACTGGAGGTGTTTGGAGCACTTTCTGTATTACCACATGACATCACAAGGTGGAACAGAGTGTTTTCAGTTTGAGAGAAGAACATGTGTAAATGAAACAAAACACAACTCCAGGTATTTTCGTGATAAGGAAACAACATTAGAACATAGATCAGAAAATAGCGTCTCATTTTATAAAGCATTTTCCAAGCGACTCAGATTTCTTTCTTTCTTTGTTCAGATTTAATTAAACGTGAAAAATATTGCCTATAATAAACCCCCGCTGTCTCATTACAAACCTGTCAGACAGCAGGACTCCACATATTCACCACGACCTCTGCCAAGGCGTTTCCAATGGCATTTTTATTAAGTCCAGGCTCCCAGGATGCAGACAGGCGGGGTCACTGATGTCCCACTGTGGTCACCTGATTGGTCGGCTGAGAGGAGGGTTGTCGTGGTGATCAGACATGGTGGACTCTGGTGGTGGTGGTGGTCTGGCTGCGCTGTGGAGCTGATAAGCCCAGGGAGGAGGTGCGAGTCTGGGGTTGGCTCTTGTGAGTGTCTGGGTCTTATCTGGGGAGACGAACAGTTCTGACCAGGGCTCCAGTACAGAATACAGACATTTAAATTTTTACTATATGTGTAACACTGGAAGAACTACTCCATTTTGTAACTTAAAGATGCACTGTGTAACTTTTCTGGTGGAGGACATTAAGTT
Organism: Taenioides sp. WSHXM2023; assembly: GCA_029959045.1. Lineage (NCBI taxonomy): Eukaryota > Metazoa > Chordata > Actinopteri > Gobiiformes > Gobiidae > Taenioides > Taenioides sp. WSHXM2023. The sequence goes on from CM057088.1 coordinate 4,696,665, forward strand.
AAGTTAAGTTGAGGACAAGCAGGTGGCAATCACAATGGAGGCAGGTTAATGGTCAGATCTACGGAGAGACGAGCCAGCACATGGTAAGAATTCATGATTTTGTTTTTTTTGTTTTTTGTTTTTTTAAGGATTTTTGAGCTATAAAACACCTGTAATTGAACAAATGCAAGGGAGATATGTTTAATGCCCTACTGTGGAACAAAGGCAGAGGCAAAGAAAGTACTTGTAATACTAAGACAAGTAAAAGTATTCTGTTCTAATGTAATTTCCTCAACACAAACAAACTCTGCATATTTAGGCTGAGTTCTTCTCTCAAACAGAAAACACTCTGTTCCACCTTGTGATGTCATGTGGTAATACTTGAGTGCTCCACTGTGTTTTTAAACTCCATACACCTTCACTAGAATCACATGGATAATTTCAGGCCTGGAATTGCCAATCTCTACTGAACTAAAGGTAAAATGTAGCTGTTCACTTGAAAACTGAATGACATCACAAGGTGGAACAGAGTGTTTTGAGGTTTGAAGATGCAGTCATAATAATAATAATAATAATAATAATAATAATAATAATAATAATAATAATAATAATAATAATAAAGGGTTACTCCAACATGTGTGACTGAAACTAAACTAACACTAATGAGAGCAGTAAAAGTAATCTTACCCCCAGCCATGTGTTTTCACTCAAGTACTTTCTAAGGTACCCCCACTACATCCTGCATCCAAAACAGGGCAGAGAGAGGGAGAGGGCCTCAGGCAGAGAGACAGAAAGAGAGGGACAAGAGACAGAAAGACAGCAAGAGAGACAGAGAAAGACAGAGATACAGAGAGAAAAACACAGAGAGAAAGACAGAGAGAGAAAGACAGAGAGAGAGAAAGAAAGACAGAGATACAGAAAGAAACGCACAGAGAGAAAGACAGAGAGAGACAGAGAGAGAGAGAGAGAGAGAGGTGGGAGGTTAGTGGGTTAATGCATTGCCCCAGGACTGGACACTTGTATACACAGAAACACACACACACACACACACACGCACACGCACACGCACACGCACACACACACACACAGAGTTTTCTCTGAAAACAGCAGTGGGACAGATATTGGGACATGTATTAGAATCCAAGTTGGTAACTCTTTTAGTAATAGTTTTATTAGCAGTAGTTAGTAGATAAAAGTGCATTGTGTAACTTTTCTGGTGGAGGGGCCGTCAAATGCTTTTCTCCATGGAGGTGTTATTGCTTTGTCTGGAATGTTTCACAGTATGGCATTAAACCTTTCTATCTTCAAACCAAGTTACAGGTCAGATCTGTAGAGAGACGACCCCGCTCACAGTCAGAATGCCTGTTTTTAGAGCTATAAAACCACCTGCAATTTAATAAATATAAGGTAGAGCTGTTTAATTTCATACTGTGGAACATTCCAGGCAGAGCGATGACATAGCCATAGAAACAAGCAGGTGATGGACCCTACACCAGAAAAGTTACACAATGCACCTTTAACAGTAGTAGTAACTGTAGTACATTTCCGGCTATCTTTCTTTCTTTTCTTTCTTTCTTTAGTTCTGCGTTAGTCCTGATTTAGACCAGGTTTAGGGTTATCGTCAATGGTAATTTTAAAAAATCTTAAAAAAAAAAAAAAAAAACAAAAAAAAAAAAAAAACACTTTCTGAACAGTCATGCCCCAGATTTTTTTTTTTTTTTTTTTGTGGACCTATTTTAGAGCTACTATACGCTCTGTGATGACTCTATGTACAGTCTGCAATCAGGAAGGGAGTGTTAGCATGCTATTTTTGTTGTTAGCATTACTGTGACTGTTAAACTTCGGCTCTCATCTCTGAAAATGGTAAAAAAATGCATATGCTCAGAATGCATAAGGTAAGTGAGGAATAACTTTGGGCTTTTTTACAATCACAGATATTTGCAGTAAATAAAGCATGAAACCAAACGCACAGATGCTCTTGGACATGGAAGTGTCAGAGTTTATAGGGAGTCCCCGTGCAGCTGAAGTGGCCCAGAGGGAGGGGCCTTCTCTGGGCACAACAGCTCCGGCCCCGGGGTCTTCTGGGTCAGTGCACCTGTTACAGACCAGCCACAGCACAAACACTGCACTCAACACAGACTCGGCTCTGTCACACAAAGTGAACAAGGCTCGTTTGTCCTTTTCGGAACTGTGTGTGAGATTTGATTTTAAAAGGCCTTTATCTGATCTCTGTTCTAATGTTGTTTCTTCATCACAAAAAGACCTGGAGTTGTGTTTTGTTTCATTCACACATGTTTAACACACAAACCCTGCAGATTTAGGCGTTAAACTTAAGTTAAAGTTCACAAGAATCGATTTTGTGTATTATGGGATCTTTAAATCTGTGTCTCCCAGTTATGAGGTAAACACATAAATGAAATATAGGCTTTTATAAAAGTTGTATGTGTCCTCTATCTGCAGCTTAAGGCTCTGGTAACACAAGGCTCAGTTGTGATTGTGAATACTTTTTTTTTGTAAAACATCATTAACAGTACATGCTACATACAGTTCCTCTTTACCACATACAGGAGCATTAAAACGTGAGAGAGGACTGAAGTCTGAACTGATAAACTAACCCAAGAATCCCGTATAAAAGTATATAGGGGATATATATTGTATATGGAACAAGTTGAAGTGTTTTTTATTAGAAAACGTGATGTTTGTAAAGAAAAAATAAGCTACTCTCCAGCTCACCACACGTCACTGGGACAGGCCATGGCTCATGTGAAAGCTCAGAACCTCCAGAATTCCCTCACTGAGCTGCAGAGGCTGGGGTTTCGTGACCATTCAGATCAGAGAGAGTCCTTTTAGGTTTAAACAAGAGTCATGTGAGGCTTATTCTGCTTTCTGATTGGGTAATCATCTTGAGAAACACCAAATTATAACATAAAACAACAACAACAACAACAGCAACAACAACAGCTGTGATGAGTAAAAACTATATTTGAACATATAAAAACCATAATCTCCAGACACCTCCCTGTATCTGGGTAGAGCCGTAGCTGTAAGCCTGACTCCTCTGTACTTTCCCTTCCCCTCACACTCTTAATGACACAGGCAACAGTTGGATCTGAAATAGCGCCCAGCGGAGCGTCTGATTGGCTGTTGGGCCTGACCCCTCCCTGTAGAAGTATGCGTTCCACTTAAATATGATCATTATAATCTGCATGTGGCGCGGGGATCTCATGGGAGTTCGTCCAAAAGGATGAGAGCGATGGAGTCGAAGAAGCTGCTGTTAAATCCAGGTCACGCAAACATTCAATGTGTCTGGGTATTGTAACACACGGGCGGACGATATGCCAAAAAGATCCATCTCACAATTTTCCTGGAGAAATATCACAACTTATATTAAAATGCTGGTTGTTCAATGGTCAAATATGTCGCCATGTTTAACTAAATTATTTTTTTTAATATTGAGGAGTTGTTGGTTTAACTCTTTACTCTTGACTTCGAACTTCAAATGAACTGTCTGAAATGACTTGTATGTACAGTATAGTGAGTGTGATGGTGTTATGTACTTTTGTGTGATTGTTGCTCTACTTTTCCATCCATCCATCCATTTTCTTCCGCTTATCCGGCACCGAGTCGCGGTGGCAACAGTCTAAGCAGGGACTCCCAGACTTCCTTCACCCTGGACACTTCCTCCAGCTCCTCCAGGCCAGTCGAGAGACATAGTCCCTCCAGCGTGTCCTGGGTCTTCCCCGGGGCCTCCTCCCGGTGGGACATGCCTGGAACACCTCCCGAGGGAGGCGTCCAGGAGGCATCCGGAAAAGATGCCCGAGCCACCTCAGCTGGCTCCTCTCGACGTGGAGGAGCAGCAGCTCTACTCAGAGCTCCTCCCATGTGACTGAGCTCCTCACCCTATCTCTAAGGGAGCGCCCGGCCACTCTGCAGAGGAAAGTAATTTCGGCCACTTGTATCCGCGATCTTGTCCTTTCGGTCATTACCCAAAACTCATGACCATAGGTGAGGGGAGGAACATAGACTGACGGTAAATTGAGAGCTTTGCCTTTCGGCTCAGCTCCCTCTTCACCACAACGGTCCGGTACAGTGACCACATCACTGCCGACGCTGCACCGGTCCAGATCCGCCTGTCAATCTCACGCTCCATCCTCCCCTCACTCATGAACAAGACCCCGAGATACTTGAACTCCTCCACTTTAGGCAAGGACTCTCCACCCACCCGGAGAGGGCAAGCACCTGTACTTTTCCCTGTTTCTCCTGTAGATAATTTTACCTCAACCTGTCGAGGGACAGAAGATGGAAATTAGAGGTGGTAGAGTAGCCAAAACGTGTACTCAAGTAAGAATAACATTACTTCAAAATAATATTACTCAAGTAGAAGGACAAAGTAGTAGCAGTGGTAGAAGAAGTAGATGATTTTGTTACTCAAGTATGGTAAAAGTACGGATACAGGAGCAAAAAGTTGTTGCTTTGTATATTTTTGTTTGCTCAAACTACAAATGTGATAAAAAATAAACCCTAAACTTTTGTTTAGGGTTCAGAATGTGTCAAACTATAACAGACAGTTTTTTTGTTGCTGTACTTTTTTCTGTCCTGTAGATGATTTGACCTCAACCTACCGAGGGACTGAAGATGAAGAAATGTTCATTAATATGTGCTGTCCCTTTACAAATACAAATAAGAAGAAGAAACCCATTCACACACACACTCACTCATACACTGGTGTACACAGACACTGGGTGCGAGGTGGATTAAGTATCTTGCCCAAAGACACAGCAACAGCATTCATCTGTGGGAGCTGGAACTGTCCTGGCAACCTGTGGGTCTGACCGCTCTACCAACGGTGTTTATGTCGAGAGCGGGATTCAAACCAGACGTGGCCTGTCCATACCCACGACTAATGATTAAAACGTGTGTCCTCAATCTGCAGGGAAGTGTCTGGGGAGAGGGCAGTGCAGTGGTTCTCAGATACAGTAAAGCATTGGTGACTTTCAGGTTCTAGAATGTGATGCCATGATCCCAGATGTGGACCAGATTTCCCATATTGATGACATTGTACTTTGGCATGAAATCTGATCGTTTCTATTGTGGACTGGACCACTTCACTTCACACCGAAACAGCACTTCAACAATGTTCATTTGTCTGCGGTAAATAGTATTGGCCATTCTTGGGTTTCAGATGACAGCACAGCACTAGAAATGTTACGCAGTGCAACTTTATATATTACAGGCCTGTACAATGTTGTGATGTCTCTGAAAAACCCAGCAGTTAGGGGACTTGGAGTTGCTCCGAGATGCAGGGAACCGTCTGCAGATGTGTGTGAGTCTGGGTGAGGAGAGGGAGGGCGTGTAGGGTCCTGTCCCAGCCCGAGGAGCTCCAGGGTGGGTGCGCTGCCTGCAGACTGGGCCCTCGCGTCTGGAGCTGATCACGTGAGCTCCACTGTGGCTCCAGACCTCAGGATTACACTCGTAAACTCTTTTACTGCCGTGAGGGTGACAGTCAAGGCTGATGGAGAAATGTTAGCGTCAAATACAGCTGTGATGAACGTCTATAAAGCCCTGACAATGATTTACGCTCAAGTGTAAAAACTGGGCCTGTGGGCTGAACTTACATGCTTGCACAATGCACACAGTTCTAACTAAGGCAACTCAGATTGTGAAAAATAAGCTCAAAGTAAAGCTCTAATTAAAGTCTAACAGAGCCTCAGACAGAGCAGTGCCCACAGATAGCGTCACACCCCCAGGGAATATTGATGACATCAGCTGCAAAGTACACAGAAACACATGAAGACCTGGCACATGCAGATGGACAGTGCTTTAGCTGATAGTGTGTGAAAACGTGTCAGGGCACTATCCGCTCGCACGGTCGACTTTCTGCTGGAGATCGATCTAAAAACATTGACTGAAACTTTCAGAGCCACGTGAGCTTCAGCTGCACTGGTTTACTTTTTAACAGAGCTGCTAATCAGGTCAGTTCGGAACTTTTTCAATGAGTTTAACTATAGACTGGATATATAAATGGACATAACTAACGCACTAGCCGCCGCTTTCCAAATAGGAAGTTCGCACGTGGCTCTTCCAGCTCCAACTGACCCTGGCTCCCATTGACTTACATTGGAATATTGTCGTCCGTCCCTCGCCTCATCATTTTGGTCTTAAAATGTTCGTATTAACCCGCTCTACATGATCCTGGTGTTTGTTTGTTTTTTCACTATTTCGTCCGTGAAAAAAAATCCTATTCAAAATATTGAGTTGAGCTCCAAATTCGCTCCTGAAACCATGAGCATCACAAGCTTCATTTGAGTGGATCCGAACACTGTGGGTGACGTCACACTCGCTTAGTCCACCTTTTTTTATTCAGTCTATGAGTTTATGCATTTTTTTAATCTTACTCAAGTATTATATAAATACTACTATGTACTACTTGGCTACTCTATTTTTTTTTCTTGATTTAAGGAAATTTTGAATATGAAAAAACAATACAAACAACAACCATAGACAAATATATTCACAACGTTGTAAAAAATATATCAGTACTTTATATTGACATCACAGCACAAGTTTCCATGGCGACACAATGCACACACTAACAAACGCTACCCAAAAAGTTAATAAAATCTGAAAAATCCAAATCCAAAATAACACATTTAAACACATTTTCTGAAACCTAAGATGAATACAGGCATTAATGGTCCTGTTTAAGTGTTCAGATTTTAGACTTAGACATAGACAAACTTTATTGATCCACAAGGGAAATTATTTGGATACAGTAGCTCAAACATCACAATTTAATATAATAACAGAGAGTAACAAAAATAGATGGTAAAGCAAAAAGAGCAAGAGACACGTGTCAAATGAGACATAATTATAAAAATAAATGTATATGTACAAGTCAAAATAAAATAGAAAAATAAATAATAAACAATAAAATAAACTATAAAATCAAAGCTATAAACAAGAGACAAGAACGACAGTGCAAATAATATGCTGATTGACAGAGCATAAGGTTATCCATTACTTGAGATTTTGAACAAACAAAAAGGTGAAAGTAAAAAACTGTTGGCTAATGTTGATAATTACTTGTTTAACAGTAAAAATATGCTCACCTTTTGTATGTTTGGTTGTGCGTGTTCTCAGATTAAGGTCAAACTTCAGCACTAGAGCTTTAGACAGATCAGCGCCTCTGGTTAGCTTCACCTCAACAGGGAATGTTAATGACATCAGCTGTGAAGTATCCATATCTAAGTCTATAGTTCTAGTGAGTCTAGATCATGTTTTGTTACCCACTTTTTAACTCTCGCAGCTACTCGTGGCCAAAGGTCCTGGTCAAAGCCCGATCTCGTCACGTCTCAGACTCAGCAGGGCTGGGCCTGGGCAGGACTTGGATGAGACCTTTGGGAATACCAGACACCACAGTGGAGCACCAGTGTCCTTTGCCTAGTATGAAAATGGTATGTGAGTGAGTGTTGGTGGTTGGAGTAGCTGATGGCGTAGACTAAAAGCCTCACTTCCATCATTTTGCCCCAGGGCAGCTGTATTGAAAGGTGCTATACTGTATAAATACATTATTATAATTATGAAGAATTATTATGATTTCCACAGTTTGGTTTTAGCCTAGTCTATCTGAGTATATTGATAATAAGACATGTTTTTTCAAGTAGTTACCTAGTGTTCAAGTAGATTTTCCAACAATTGTCCATGCTATTTTTTATTGCTACTTATTTAGAAGTTTATTACCATTTTTTTATATAAGTATTTTGTTACTCTGTGTTATTGTAATATAATGTGATATGTGAGCTACTGTGTCCAAGTTATTTCCCTTGTGGATCAATAAAGTCTGTCTAAGTCTAAGAAAAACATAAATAACATAACAAAAACTTTAAATTCTCACAAAGTTCAGCTCAGTCAAGTCACTTTTTTACCAAGGTCCTATATCGTGAGCTTTACGCCACGTTCGAATGTGTTTTGTTTCATTCACACATGTTTGAGTAACCCTTTTATTCATCTGTCTACATCTCTTCAAGTGTACGCTCTTGTTTTTGTTCACGTGTAATGATTATGTCAAACCCAAACGTGTACAGACGTGTGCGCACCACCCAGTGATCTGCAGCCCAAGAATGCACTCAAACCGAGCATCGACTTTGGCCAGCTCTTGGTTCCTGAACATACACCGGGCCTGTATGTGGTAAACTGCTGTGGTGGCTCCTGATTTCCTGGCCCCCTCAAAGGTTCAGGGATTTTATCAGCAGGAAAGAGCTGTTTGACTTTTGTGAGGTTGAGCGCACCCTTTCAACTGCTAATGACGGGTTTGGTTGCCTGGTTTTGACTTCTCCAGTTACAGCAAACAGAAGACGACGCAACAGACAGATCCCACGTAGTCACAAGCCGGATAGGCAGAGGTGCGAGTGTGGCCAAAATTTGTACTCGGTCTGCAGCTGGCCGTTTGTAATCCGAAACGCCTGGTTGTAATTAAAGCAGTTCTGTGTCATGTCACATAGTACTGTAAATTGCACAGGCCACTGAAGGCAGCACGCACCTAGATTTGGACGCTTTTGACTGGAAAGCTGCAAATTTACCTCGTTTGCACTAAAATTGCTCAAAATTAATCAATAAAGCCTGTAGTACACCCCGTCAGAAAAGTTACACAGTGCTGCTTTAATAGTCAATAGTAAATTCACCTGATGGACTTGTCTTTAGTTTCTCTGCAGAGATTTGTTTCTGTACAAAACAAGGACACAAGTTCATGCACGCTCAGGAGTCTAACCCACAACCTCCTTACTGAGAGGCAGGATAACCACTCTGCCGCAGTCGCACAGGGACAACACTGACCTGAGTTGTTTTCTGTTGGTTAGTAGTTGTTGTTATTGTTTTTGTAATAAGAATAGCTTTAAAACTTTAAAATAATATTACTCAAGTAGAGGGATAAAGTAGCAGAAGTGGTGGAAGAAGTACTTGATTTTGTACGGATACAGGAGCCAAAAAAACTCAAGTAAAAGTAAAAGTTATTATTCTTTGTATATTTTTGTTTGCTCAAATTGTGAAATTGATCAAAATAAACCCTCAGCCTTTTTAGCAGGTCTTAAAAAAGAGGTGGTAAAGTAGCCAAATATACTGTAGTACTCAAGTAAGAGTAACGCAGCGGTGGAATGTAACGAAGTAAAAGTAGTCAAGTACTGTATTTAAGTATACATTTTAGATATCTTTACTTTACTTGAGGACATTTTAAAGTGGAACATTTTTACTTAACTACATTTGAGAATATGTATCTGTACTTTCTGCTCCACTACATTTTTGAACACGGCTGAAAAGTAAAAGTATTTTTGATTATTGTTTGAAACCTGCTGAAAAAGCTAAAGGTTTTATTTTTATTTTATTTTTTTTTTATCAATTTCACAATTTGAATAAACAAAAATCAGTTAGAAAAATACTGATTCAATTGTTTCTGTTGAAAAAAATTCTAAATTTGAAGCTTTATTAGACCTCAAAATCTGTGTGAAATATTTTTACTCCATGTTTATTTTTTAAGTACTTTTACTTAAGTAGATTTTTCATGTGATACTACAAAATTTTCAGCACTTAAGTAATAATAGTAGTTCCAGAAACTACTCAAATGAAAGTAACTTAAAAAGTAAATGTTAGTGTGTAACATTTGATTCATAATTTGAAGTTAATGAAGGACAAAACATTAAAGGTGCACTGTGTAACTTTTTGGTTGGGGGTCCGTCATCTGCTTGTTTCTATGGATATGTCATTGCTCTGCCTGGAATGTTCCACAGTATGACATTAAACAGCTCTACTTTACATTTATTCAATTACAGGTGGTTTTATAGCTGAAAAATACCTAGAAAAACAGGGATTGTGACTGTGAGCGGGGTTGCCTCTCCACAGATCTGACCTGTAACTTGCTCTGGTTTAGTCTCCATGAAGATAGAAAGCTTTAATGCCATACAAGAATGCGGTATAAGAAACACAAACACAAATGTTCACATCATTTCATATCGTCCACATAAAGCTTTTGTCATTTTAGAATTACCCACAGTGGAAAGGAGAAGGACAACTTTTCCTCAAGTAAAAGTACTGTAACTTAGAAGTAAAAGTATGCTTCTAGAAAAGTACAGTTTGTGAGTGACTGTGTGACAAACCTCTGTGGATAAGCACATTTTAATCATCTAATTGGAATGTGGTGACTTGGGCTAATGTTATAAGAGGTAAGTAAAACATGTGTACTTTACAAGTAAAGTATTTGATGACTTGGTATATAGGCTAGTACTTGTAATGTGATAAAAGTAACAGAAATCTGATTATACTAATTAAAGGTGGAAGTAGTAATCAACTCTGATACAGTAAAAATACAGACACAGGGGCAAAAATGTAGTCAAGTAAAAGTCATATGAAAAAATCTACTTCAAGGTGCACTACGTAACTTTTCTGGTTGAGGGTCCGCGATTGGTTTGTCTTCATGGAGATGTTATTGATTTACTAGGAATGTCCCACAGTATGACATTAAACAGCTCTACTTTACATTTATTCAATTACAAGTGGTTTTATAGCTCAAAAACACCTTGAAAAACAGGCATTCTGACTGTGAGCAGGGTCGCCTCTCCACAGATCTGACCTGTAACTTGGTCTGGTTTGGTCTCCTTGAAGATGGCAAGTTACACAATGCACCTTTAACTTGCCCAAATTGTTTATTAAAGTTAAAAAAAAAAAAAAAAAATCATTTACGTCAAAAGGGACTTAGATTCAGTATTTTACCAACCACACTTCAACGCCATTCTTTGTTCTAATTTATTTTATTCAAAACAAGATAAAACATAATTTGTCAAAACATTGTGTAATCATATTTTTTTATTTTATTTTATTCGTAAATCAATTTTGTTCATGTAAAAAATCGTCCAACTTACAATTTCCCCCCTACAAACAACTGTAAACTGTGAATGTATCAACTAAAGTGCATATTTAAAAATCTAACGTAGCGCAGCAAGCTAACGGAAGCTAACGGAAGCTAATAGCAAAGCCAAGGTACACAGTAATACTTCACAGAAAAGTCCAGTGTAAAAAAAAAAAAAGGAAATACACTTAGGGCAGCAAAATGATGACAATATCCAACAAAATGAATGAATATTACAATTTTGTCATTTCATACAGCCCTATAACACTTATACAGATAGAAATTGTGGTGCACTTTTTTTCCCCGCTCATAAACCATCTTAAACTTCTCAAAACACTTCTTAAATATTTTTGGTAATATCTCCATCTGCGTTCTGGAACTTTCTACACAACATCCAGTGCTTTTGTCGATGTGGAAAATTCGTATCTACATATCTATAAACGTTCTTATATATTTCTTTCTATGTATCCTCGGTACTCACTTCCAAAAACTTCCAACTTACTGTAGTAGTCAAAAGTTTGGACCTCATTTGTGCATCTTCTTTATTTTCATGACTGTTTACATTGTAGATTCTCACTGAAGGTATCAAAACTATGAAGATATATGGAAATGTATTAAACAAAAAAAAACTAAACTAAAAAAGCCCTCTCCAAAATACTTTCGATTTTTTAAAATGACCGTCCTTTGTTTTGATCACTGCACTCCTAGATCCTCACATGGGATTAGCGTTGTCACAATACTAAAATTTCAAACTTCAGAACTACGGAATAGACTGCATACTTAATACTGATTCTGATGCCATAATAATTAAAAACATTCTTTATTTAGACTTATTTTATCATTAAATCGTAGTACTTTCTTTTATATTAATGTGGTTTTATATCTATAATCCCTCAGTCGCCTAGTCTATGTGCTCTTAGACTTGTTCTGTGCAGCTCAAGATCATTCTAAAGCTATCGTGACTTTTTTTTGTATCGATACCTGCCCAAATGAGGATCTAGTTTCGATAATAGTTTTAGTATCGATCAGTATTTGATTTTCGATACTTCTGATAACTCTACATGGCACGACTTGAAGTGAAGACAATTTCGGGCGACTTTATCAGAAAAAAAAAAATCATTGAGAAGGGTTTGAAGCGTTGTCAACAAAGCAAAGGGTGGCTACTTTGAGGAATTAGAATTGAAACTATATAAAATAAATATTTAATAGTTATTTCAGTTTTTTTCCTTTTCTAATCAATTCCATACATCTTGCTTCATAAATGAGATGTCTTCCGTTTGTATCTAAAATGTAGAAAGTGGAATAAAAATAAAAATAAAGAAAAACAACATTGAAAGAGAAGACGTGTCCAAACTTTTGACTGGTCTTGTTTGCTAAAGCTCGTGTGCACTGATAAAACTCAGCAGGGCCACTGTAGAGACATTTGAATCCATTCAGGACAACAGGACCTTTCACTGAAAGTACAAAGGAGTGGAAACAACTTTTGTCATTGATTACAAAGTTTAAAGGGTTTTTTTTGTTTTTTTTTTCCCAAGAAATGACGTCAACCTAGTATCAATCAACTAACAGGAAATGAACCATCTCATCTCACCTGAGCATTTCTAGACAAAAATGTGTATTCTAGACCAGATTTTTTGGTTTAGCAACAATTTTAGCACTAGCATAAGCTCTAGTTTTAGAATACATCCTCTCGACTAGATTAGCATGTGTGAAAGTGCGTACGTCAGCCGCTAGTTAACAGACACCTCAACCCAAGATCATGAGGTGAAAGTGGAAGATCTCGAGTTACAAGTGATAGAAACTCCCAACCCAAAACATGTTGACTGAGGAGTAACAGGAACCCAACTAAGATCTGGAGACGTGTCCCCAGGTTAAAACCCAGTGCCATTGGAAGATTAGACAAATGCTGAAGACAATAAAGTCTACTGTACCTCAACTTGGAATTATTTTGTTCTTTAAGAGCTTTCTGAGGTATTTTAAGTCAAATTATTTTAGAATAAAATTATAACTTTAGGTGCATTGTGTAACTTTTCTGCTCGAGGGTCCGTCAAATGCTTTTCTCCATGGAGATGTTATTGGTTTGTCTGGAATGTTTCACAGTATGGTATTAAAACCTTTCTATCTTCATGAAGACCTAACCAGACCAAGTTACAGGTCAGATCTGTGGAGAGGCGACCCCCACTCACAGTCAGAATGTGTGATTCTAGGTATTTTTGAGCTATAAAAACACCTGTAATTGATTAAATGTAAAGTAGAGCTGTTTAATGTCATACTGTGGGACATTCCAGGCAGAATAATGACATGTCCATAGAAACAAGCAGGCGATGGAAACCCAACCAAAAAGTTGCATAGTGCACCTTTAAGTATTTTAGAATAAAATGACTACTTTAAGCAAAAATGTTATTCTTACACTTTGTTGTCCAAACTGTTCCCCCTTTGGTCGTTTCTGCGTGTACACTGTAGTGACTCCCTCTCTCAAATGGGGGCAGGAGCCAGTACTTTATACATTATATTGTAACCAAAAAATAACCAAAAGGACAATTCACCGATTTTTAAACAGATTTTTAGTGGCAAGTTGCATTATTCTGCTGTATTTATTTATTTACTACACTGCAGAATCCACAAATTAACCTCTGTGACTTAACCTGAGTTTAAGTCATGTTAGAATGTTGTTACCTCCTTAAAACATACCCAGAGTTGTGTTTTGTTTCATTCACACAATTGAGTAACCTTTATTATGAGTCTGTCTACATCTCCAAAACTCAAAATACTCAGTTCCACCTTGTGATGTCATGAAGCAGTAGTTCAAGTTAACAGCTAACACCTTTTACCTATAGTTCAGTAGAGATTGGCAATTCCAGGGTTGAAAAGTTCAGTTTTGAGAGAAGAACTCAGCTTATATATGCAAAGTTTGTGTGTTAAACATGTGTGAATGAAACAAAAGAATGAGGAAACATTATAACATAGATCAGGCAATGGTGTAATATGGGCCCTTTAATATGAGAAGTCTGTGCACTCAATTCAACATTTGTGGATTTCTATTTTGGATATTCCTTTCAAAAAACCTTAAATCTCCCATAGAGTTGTACAGGCCCTTGCCCTCTATCTGAAATCATGACATCAAATTCTATAAGGTGAACGTCGTCATCTAACCCCCAGCCATTTCCCCATCCACTCCTCTATACCACCAAATCCTTCACATAAAAAAAACAACAACACTATTTGTCCCTCCGCGCCTCCCTTATCTCTTCTTCTTCTGCTGCCTTAGCGCCTTCCTCCTCTTCTGGATCATATCATGCAGTCTCTCTATCCCCTCCCGCAGGCCGTCCCCGATAATGGCGCATGTTGGCTGCAGGTGCCAGGGAGTAGCGGGCCCTAGCTCCTTCAGCGCTAACAGTTTCTCAATCTCCTCCAAACCCAAGGCGTGTCTCAGGTCCTGCTTATTCGCCACCAACAGAATGGGAACGCCCTGATTTTCCGAAGTTTTCGCGATTTTGTGGAGTTCCGTTTTGGCCTCCTCCATGCGCTCGGCGTCAACAGAGTCTACGACGAAAATTATTCCATCTGTGCATCGCGTGTAGGATTTCCAGAGTGGGCGAAGCTTCTCTTGTCCGCCAACATCCCAGAAATGGTAAGTGACAGTTCTATGGCCCCCCAAAGAAACTTTGACTTTTTCAGTGTTGAAACCTTTAGTGGGGACAGTATTCACAAATTCGTTAAACTGGAGTCTGTAGAGGACAGTGGTTTTTCCAGCAGAGTCTAGTCCGAGGATGGCGATGTGGAAAGATTGGAAGAAGGGGACGTTGGAGAGGAAGTTGGGCTGTTCTGATAATCCGTTCCCCATCTTTAAGCATGGGGAAGGACCCGGAGGTAGAATCCAGAGAATAATCCTTCAAGGTGGTTGTATTCCAAAAAGATCCTGGCGATTACCTGAAAATATAAACAGATTTAGTTAAAAGGCACAGTATATGTATTTGAGCACAATTTGCACAAGTTCGGGTTGTCAAAGGTATTGAAAATGAGATACTAATTGATACCAGAACTGGTATCGAAACTAGATAATCATGTAAAGGTGCACTTTTCTGGTGGAGGGTCTGCTACCTACTTGTCTCCATGGAGATATTATTGCTTTGTCTAAAACGTTCCATGGTATGACATTAAACATATCCATCTAGCAGTATAATGGGTGTTTCTATTGCTCAAAAACGCAATAATTCCTTTTGTGACTAGGGGCGACTCTCCACGGATCTGAATTGTAATGTGGCATAGTGCTGTAACCTGCTTGTCTCTCTTGTGATCGATGGGTTTAAGCTATACTGTGGAACATTTTAGACAGAGCAATAACATCTCCATGGAGACAAGCAGGTGGCGGACCCTCCACTAGAAATGTAATTATCAATACTGAAAAAAAATTGACCTTCCCTGAACAGTTCCATCTTGAGTTTTGTCTTAAACTTGTGTAAGACCACACGTATAATAAACAAATTGTATTATTTTGAGCTGAAAATGACAATATTGTGAAAAAATTTGCTTTTAAAATAGTAGTAGTACTAGTAGTAGTAGTAGAGTATATACAGTAGAGTATCAAGTCTATTCTTCAGTATAGAAACAGTCTGAATTTTTTGTATCTTGACAACACTAGCTGCAGTACAGATATGGTGTATAAGTTGCTCTGGAGGTCAAAATAAAATCAGTTGTGTGCCATTTTCATCTAATTATTAAGCATTTTATTGTCTGATAACCAGGAATATGGGTTAGCATGCTAGTTGATGCTGTTCTCTAAAAGTTGTGAAAAGCCTCTTTAAACTCATTGTGGTGAATACTTTTTTTTTTTTTTCTTTTCATACTTCATTTGTTAAGCTTTAAAGAAAAAAAAACTTGCACCTAAAACACAATCTGAAAATAATATACAGAAATTGAGACACAATTAAAAAAAAAAAAATAAAATAAAAAATAAAAAGATTGTGGTGAATAATTAGGACGCTTGGAATGCACAAGACAAGTGAGGAGTAACTTTGGAACCTCTGAAAACTGTTCTGTTTTTAAGCTTTTAAATTGTTTGCCGAAGGCGGAGTCCAAAAGGCAAGTACAAGACTGTCATTATAAACCATAAAAGTGAGTCAGCTCTATTAAGTCAACAATGGAGAAGAACAAATGTGACGTGAACCAGTGCTTCCCAGACATCTATTATCAAGTTGAATCAAAGCGCCGCAGTGTTTTGGGAGCTAAGCAAACTTCACCAAAGCAGCCTGGTAAATAGCAGGTTACATTCACGTTGTTTATTATAGATCTTTGGCCTATTTAAAGGTTCCATGTCATGCAAAATTGACTCTTGTGAGCTTTAAGTCATGTTAGAATGCTGTTACCTCATCAAAAACAGACCTGGAGTTGTGTTTTGTTTGAGGAACCCTTTATTATTATTAGTCTGTCCACATTTCCAAAGCTCAAAATGCTCTGTTCCAAATTGTGATGTCACAAAGTGGTAGTTTTCAAGTCAACAGCTACTTTTTGTTTAGTAGAGACTGGCAGTTCCAGGTCTGAAATTATCCAAATGATTATAGTGAAGGTGTATGGAGTAAACAAAGTAAAGCACTTCCTGTATTATCACATGACATCACAAGGTGGAGTGTTTTCAGTTTGAGAAGGACTTTGTGTTTTAAACGATGAATGAAACAAAACACAAGTCCAAGTATGTTTTTGACGAGGAAACAACATTATAACAGATCAGGAAATAGCGGAATATGGGCTCAAATAAGTATCTGGTTGTGATATTAGTTTTAGTATTGATCAGTATTGGATTTTCTGTTCTTTTGACAACGCTAAAAGGAAGTAGCACAAAGGAGTTTTGGGTGTGTTTTTTCACTTCTAATATTTCGAAATAGTGCTTTGTTTGCAACTCGTTATAGGGAAATACCTATTGTTACGTCGCATTTTTCCACAGACGTATGCTGTATGTTGCAAGATTAATCAGAATCGAAATCGCGAAGGCTGCCATTTTTTAAGCACCACAAATGACAAAATCTCCGGTCTTATTCTGCATAAAAGCTGCTAACCTGTAGTTTAGACGTGTACATGTTCTGAAAAGTGATTCTTGGTTTCATTTGTTAGTTCAGATTTGTTTTTTGTCAATTCTTCTGGATGTGTTTTAAATGTGAACTTTGAACAGAATCCTAGTATTAAAATACACATCGCAAATCTTGTCATGAAAATCTCAATTAGACATTTTTTTTCCTCAAAGTAACTTCTCTTGGCATTATTAAAACCTAACCAGGCTTTTCAGTGGTTGGTAACTCTACTAGTATCAAAATTAAATACTCATGGGTCATTCCATATGAAATGGACCAAATTCCAGAAAAGTGGTTGCACTTGGATCTCAGATTGACCTTGTATTTATTTCATGCATTCCTTGGCTTATTTTAGGGGGAAATCTCAAATTATGACCTATTTGACCTATTTGTTTATGAGTTATGGCCCTACAAAGGGGGTGGGGGTCCAATTGTAAAAATTCCACCTGCAATTTTTTGCTATTTTTACATCTTTATTGCTCAAAAAGTATTACAGATATCTCCCTGAAATTTTCAGGATTTGTTCAATGTAACTTATACCTAATTTTCAACTTAAAAAATTTACAATAGATGTTAAATATTCTTTCTGGTGAAGCTCTACAAATGCAAAGAAATTAACCAAGTCGCCGTTTTAAAATGTATGAATTGTACCACTAGGCAAGTATTGAAGCACCAGAAATGGTTTATCTTGAAAGAAGTACACCTATATTTAATGTTAGGCAAGTATGGTCAGTCGGATATAAACTGTGTCCTCTCAGGATACCTGTGAACATGAGCAAAATTGTAAAATTCACGATTTTCAAGTACAAAATACTGCATGTGTACCAAGTTGCAGGAATGTGTTACTAAAACTATACAAGTAGTAATAGTTTACCTTTCATTTGATACCAAAATCATTTTTGCTCAGGCTTGCTGACTCCTTCATAATGGGGTTTGAAATGCAGGTGTCTGGACGATTACAAAATTTCAGCTTTATGCCACATAAAGTAACCACATATATGTAAGAGAACAATCTTATGATATATCCAAGGTCAGTTCATGACAGAAAACTTTATAAAAAACATCTAGGTCACAGCCTACACCTTGGCTCTCCACTTTTGATCAATTAATTTTAAAACATTAGCATCACTAAATTTATAACGACGTCCTGAGCCACTGGTATCTGGCACAGGAACAGTGCACAGCACATGCTCTCTTGGCACCCAGCATTTACCTTCTTCCTTTGGCCAGTAGAAGGACTTTGTTGGGCCATGAGGGTGAAGGAACCTTGCTTCAAAGTCATCATATTCAGCATCAGAAAAGACTGAAATGATATTGGCTATCCACCAATATCCATCGTACAGACAAGCTACATACTGGCCAGGATTTATCTCCAGTGTGGGTTCAGACTGGGCTGAATGCACCTGTATGTTCTGTTCATCAGAATCCTCTGCTGAAGTTTCTCCTGGCTGGCATTGTCTTACATGTACATCTTTGCAGGTCTGCACAGTGAAGGATGCTGTGTCCTCTGAAACACGTCTCACTTGTAGATGGGACTCAGATAAAGGTACAAAACAATGATTGTCCCTTGTGCCTGGAACTCTCTGATACTGTGCAAATCTTTCTTCCTGGGACTTGGCAACAGCTTCTACATCATGATGGCCCACCCAGAAGAACTGGATTCCTTTTACGTTGGTCACTGCCCAGTCATACAGTTCTCTGGGGTACATAATATGTCCTTCAACTGGGCTTTGAAGAGTTGCTCGCGCCACCAACCGCTTTACGGTTCCTCCTATGCCATCGCAAGGGGACTTGCCATGGCTGGTGGCGAAGAAGTGCCACTCAGCCGATGGTCCAAAGTCCCCTGCGTGGCAGCACAAGTTGGCAAAATTTTTCTATGGAGTTATCGAAACACATGATTTTACCTGTAGATCTATACTATTTTTTAAATACATTTCACCACTGATTATATTCAATTCTACAGGCATATTGCTTTTCTAAGCTCTGAGTTGTTAGAAAGTACCCTTAGAAAGGTAATTTAGAGTCCAACAATTTCACTGAAACTTGGAATCAGCAGACCAGATAGAAAAAAAAAGAAGCCAAAAACGAAAAACACCCAAGACTTTGGTATCAGACATGGATGGTGTAGAGGTCTGAGCAGTTTTCAAATTAGGTACATTACATTGGTCATATACCCAACTTTCTGTTTCCAAAGTTTGAAACCTGTACTACTTGGTACACATGTAGTAATTTCAGTTTGAAAATGTGAAATTTCGATGGTAGGTCCATTTTGTAAAGCCTCACAGCAGTCACCAAGGTATTGCAGGCCAGTTTTTTAGACTTAGCTAAGTACAAAAAGTCCACTTCTAAAGATTTAAATGGCTAGTGATTCAATTTTGCTTCTACACAGACAAGAAAAGGCTGTATAAATAATGTGTTTTGGGATTTTTTTCACTGTTTTTGTCTAATATTAATGAAGAAAGGGAATGTTACATCTGGCATTTTCATATTGCTAAATTTGCAACTATGTACAGATATTTGATCCTGAAAATTTTGAGAAGATATCTCAAAAACTTACTGAGATAATTAGGTCTAAAAATGGCTAAAAATTACAGGCGAGGATTTAAAAAAGGGATCCCCCTCTCCTTCAGGAATTTTTATACTTGGAACTAAGTGAATCTCAAGGCTAAAACTTTACATTTCCCCATGAATTATGTTTGTCTACCTTAGGAAAAAAAATAAAGCAATTCTGAGACTATGATGCACACCCCATTGGTTGATTTGATATGGAATGACCCTCATTTGAACAAGTATCGATACTAAAAAAATATTCCGTAAAATTCCTATATTACGCAAAATTGACTCTTGTGAGCGTTAAGCCATGTTAGAATGTTGTTCTGTCATAAAAAACAAACCAGCAGTTGTGTTTTATTTGATTAACCCTTTTTATAGTTAGTCTGTCTACATCTCCAAAACCCAAAACACTCTATTCCACCTTGTGATGTCATGAAGTGGTAGTTTTCATGTGAAACAGCTGCCTTTTAACTTTTGTTCAGTAGAGATTGTCAATTCTAGGGCTGAAATGATCCAAATGATTTTAGTGAAGGTTTATGGAGTTTAAAAACACAGTGGAGCATTTCCTGTACTACAACATGACATCACAAGGTGTTTTCTGTTTGCGAGAAGAACTCAGCCTAAATATGCAGGATTTGTGTTAAACGTGTGAATAGAACAAAACACAAGTCCGGGTCTGTTTTTGATGAGGAAACAACATTAGTACAGATCAGAAAATAGCAGAATATGGGCCCCTTAATATATAAATCAAGTTTGAAATTTTAGTACCGTGACAACACTCAACTCCACACTGCTCTCTGTCACCCAAATCTGAAACAAGACACCCTCTCTGCTTGGATAAATTAGAGTCTCCCTTTTGTTTTGCCTGCATTCGCTGTTGTCCAGGTACGGGTAGTAACGGAAGCTATTAAGTTACAAGCTCCTGAATCCAACAATACGCTCGGGGGGCCACTATAAAACAGAGCTAGGGGCCCCCACTGTGTACGAGGTAGTAATTCTCTGCGGGTTTATCCGGCTTGCATGTCGAGTAGTCCGGGGTAGAACAGCGAATTATGCTGACACGAGACGAATTTTCATTTGTGGCTATTGTTCCTTTTGGAAACGCACGCAATTACGCAAAGACAGGCTACGAAAAACATCATTTCTTTCGTTAAGCTTACAATTCTGGATAGCTATTTGAAAATCCTAAAACTGACAGATAAACGTTGGCTTATTATCCGTAACCAAGCACAATGCGGGTGAATAGCTCCACAACCACGGCTAAAAACGCTTAGAGCACGCTTTCAGTCAGGTTACCTACCGTTTGCGCCGTCAGTGCGTAAACCTCGTAATTCCCACTCGAATCCAATATTATCCCGCGTAAAAACGTTCTAATTACAACATTTTGTCCATTCCCACTTAAAAATCTGTCACTGTGATCCGAAAACCTCCCAGCTTGTCCAGCCTCGGTTGCCTTCGCCGCGTCTGGCTGTGTTGTGAGCGCGGAGAGGCGGCTGCAGCACCGACTGCGAGCCGTGCCAGAGTACACGCCCACTCGCACAGAATACGGATCTGCTATTGGTCCGCGGGGGGAGATCTTTGACAGCTGATTGGTCCACGAAGCTGTCACTCAAGATACTACAATGGATAAAGATCACCTGTTGCGCGCTGTTCGTCACCCTATTTTAATAACTTTCTTGTTGTATTATTAAAATTTTAAATAATGTATGAATGAATTAACAAAAGTAGCCTATGACTAAACGTTAAAATACACAACCAGGCTAAAATTAATCAGGAAAAGGACACAATAATGTAACATATTTAGGCTTAATTTAACTCTTATGCCTATAAACGAGCAGTCTTGCCAAATTATAACTACTGTAACTACTGTAACTACTACACAACTACTGCATTAGGCCAACTACTATTTGTAACCTGTGTAGTACTATGCCTTACAAAGACAAGCCTATTCATTCACATTACTCCACAGTATAGAAATAAACTTGGTAATCACAATGGAGACAGGCTAATAGTCAAATGTATGGAGAAGCAAGACCGGACATGGTAAGAATTCATGGATTTTAGGTATTTTTGAGTTATAAAACTCCTGTAATTTAACACATGCAAGGGAGATATGTTGAATGCCCTACTGTGTAACATTCCAGGCAAAGAAATAACATTTCCATGGAGACAAGCAAGTCCCTTCACCTTAGAAGTTACACAGTGCGCTTTTAATTAACTCACCATTTAAACTGAATCACAGCCTATTTTCTTTTCTTTTTTTTTTTTTTAATTTGTATAATCAAGTATATTATGATTTTGTTAGAAAATTATGATCTAAATAAGACAGGTTTAATGCAAAAAAAAAAAAAAATAAAAAAATAATAATAAAAAAAAAAAAAATAATAATAATAAATAAAATAGTTTCATTTACGTACGTACCAAAGCAGCGCAACAATTATGAGCTTGACTGTAGCCTGGGGCCTATGCATAAATAATTAGCTTATGCAAACATGTCTAGGCCTGCTAAAAGAACAAATACAAAGCTAGAAAGTTGCACCAGATGCCCTTACCGTATGGATTAGTCAGTAGCAGCGGCGTACTCCCCTTTCGCTCTCCCACAGAACTGAACGCGTATGAGCGTGCGTGTGCGTGCCTGCTCCCCCACAAGCCCCGCCCCTCTGTTTTTCTTCAAACTGATTGGCTGCCAAACAGGAAGAGCTCGGCACGGGATCCGCCCACGCACCACGTTCGACAGACGGCAGCGCGTAACTGCCTCTTACATAATGCGTAAAGTTGATTTTTCCCAGAAAGAACCCACGCTGAAGTAGAAAATGGAGCCATAAGTTTGTGATGAAAGTGTTAGTCAGTGTGTTGTGGATGTGCGAGGAGGGCAGCGTGATAGAGCGTGAAAGGGTGAGGTCTGCTGGATTACAACACTGTGAAGAGGAGGATGGACTAGTCACGTAGTTAAATGTTAAACAGGGTGTGAGGTTTTAAAACACCTAACAAGTTAAAGGTGAATTTGATGGATTACTTATTCACTGGACAGGTAGCCTAGTTCAGTTTAGGCCTGTATTTTGGATTTTTCAGAGTCAAAGTTTAATTTGCCTTGGGGGGCCCTTGCTGTTCACTGTATGATGCACAGCTGTTGTTATCTACACTACATGCATTAGGCCTATATTACCCACATCAGATAGAAAGGCAAAGGCATTTATCACTGGTTAATGATTCACAAAGAATACACCGAATGAAATTAGAGAAAAGTTAAGATTTAGCCTTGAGCCTATGTAATAATGGAGCCCAGTGTAAGGCCTGTTGTAAAAGAAATCCCATGTTTATGACGACCAGATGCTCCTATTTCCCTGTAACAGTCACAGTTTTGAACTCTGTGTCCTTTGAATGAAAGAACAGTAACTAGTGTAGCTCTTTAGACTTAGACAAACTATTTGGACACAGTAGCTCACACATCACAATATACAGTATTATAATAACAAAGAGTAAAAAATATAAATGGTAATAATAAATTCTAAATAAGTAGCACAAAAGATAGCAAGAGACTGGTGTCAAATAAAGCATAATTATATAAATGTATACGTACAAGTCAAAATAAAATAACAATAAGTAATAAAAAAAAATCTCAGTTATGTACAAGAGATCATAAAAAGACAAAAACGTGCAAAAATGAGGTAATTAAGAGGCTTCCACCAGCCTGTAAGTACATTTAAAGTGTAAGACATTTTTCAGTAAAAGGCACAATGTGTAATGTCCTCTCCACTCAAAGTACACAATGTTGTAAAAACGTAACTGAGTAACACTCCTCATACTGTGGGTTTGAACATTTCCAAACACATTTAGCCTGAAGCAAACTAAAAGATATCCTGGTTTAATGGAGCTCAACGGTGACCGCCCACCAGCCGCTTCCGGAGCTACATTTCCTTTTAGCAGAATCTTGCGTTTTAAACAGATTTTTTGGATTTAAAACAACTGCATGATTTTAGTTAGCACATAGCAGGTTAGCCTCTGGAATGTCTTTGAACTCTTAATATTTCAATTTGTGAGAAAAATGAGCTCCATTGACCTTCATACTTGCAGGGATTCAGACGTCACAACATTCTATGAGCCAATCATATTAACACAGATGGACAGCAGCTAAATGAATATTGTTCAAATGTGGATTATTGTTGAAATACAGCAGGTTCTGCTATTGAATTACTAATGTAACTGATCTGATTCAACACTTGTGAATTCACTTGGATATTTCGATTAAAAGCATGAAGATTTGCTTAAGAAAAAGTGTCTCTTGCCCCATCATGAAAACCATCAACATGTATGCTAATGGAGCAGGTTTATTATCAACTGACATCATGCTGGGGGTGTTCTACATGTATGTGTATTGGCGGAATGTTCTGCAGTTAGTTTAGCAAAGACTGCATGTCAAAAACAAAAATACATAATGGGTTTACACAACACATTTTCAGGAGCCTATAATCAGTCCGTGCGTTCATGGTCTTGTTTAGGAGTTTGATTTTCAACAAAAAGGTGAGAGCGACTGACTGAAAAACTGTTGGCTTCTGACTGTAATAGGTTCTATTCACACTTAGCGGAAGACGTTTGGAAACATGTGGATGGCGACTTCCGGTGTAGTTCCCGACACTGGGCATGTGATAAAACTGTGGATTCAGCAGCAGCGTCTTCACAACCTGCCAAAGCTTTTCATGGGGGACGGGACTCTAATCACGTCTTCGATGTCTCTTACAGACATTAATTAAGTTTGACAAATTATAATACACAAATTAATAGGCAATTTATAAAAGGAAAAAAGAAAGAATACAATGACATGTAGATGAAGAAAACCAGGACATTTTCTCGGTTTTCGCAGATTTTGACAGATTTACTCTCTCCAACAGAGCCCGAAGGAAGGTGCCATCCGCATGTTTCCAAACGTCTGCCGGTTTTGTGACGTAAGTGTGAATAGAGCCCATTATGTGTGAGAGACTTGTTTAACAGCACAGATTATCTCTCCTTTTGTACTTCCAACTAAAACAGCTCTTTCTGGTCTGACTGTGTTAAAGTAAACCTCAGATTAAATCTAATAGAGCTTCTCAGAGTAGTGCTTACAGTTAGCATCACACCCCCAGGGAATTTTGATGACATCAGCTGCAAAGTATTAATAGTTGAGTGGATTTTTTTTTGCTCTGTTGTGCGATTGTGGCCATAATCACACCATAAACTATAGCTTCAATCATTTGCATAATTTCCTTAAAAGAAAAAGATTCCACTATCACACTGTCAGATCTTTACGTCACCAAGGCAACGCATGCTTTCTTATCTGGACAACTTAACCTGAGTACGACCCTGCTAAAATAATCTTGTGGTCACATGTGGCTAAATACAGAAATAGAAGCGTGAAATTGACTGAAAACCACATTTGCAGACTTGAGGCTTCTTTGGTTCATAGACAGAGCTCAGTGCACTACAATGAATCCAAATATAGACCTAAAATAAGGTTAAAGAGCGTCTGTCGGGCTTTGATGAGTCTTA
Organism: Taenioides sp. WSHXM2023; assembly: GCA_029959045.1. Classification (NCBI taxonomy): domain Eukaryota; kingdom Metazoa; phylum Chordata; class Actinopteri; order Gobiiformes; family Gobiidae; genus Taenioides; species Taenioides sp. WSHXM2023. Next base: position 4,721,679 of record CM057088.1, read on the forward strand.
AATTTAGACTTCATTGGGTGGGATAATACCTGTTGCAAAAGTAAATGATAGTTTTATGCAAATCAAGAAGCAATTTGTGAAGAAAAGTTGAAAAATATGTTGAAAATTACAGGAAGTGGAGAGTTCTGTTTTAGAGAGTCCAACATTGATGACATCACACTATAGAGAGAAAGCACAATTTACACTAAATTTACATTCTTATTAGTCAAATGATAATTTCTGTGTATGTTGAGGCCTTTTGGCCCAGAGTACAAGGTGGTTGCTAGGTAACAGTTATGGAATTCCCTAGTGTGACGTCATAATTTACAGCCAAGAAGTAAAATATTGAACCTAAAAAAATCATGGATCTATAATAAAAACTGGAACTGAAGCCTCTGTCCCGGCTCCAGACTAAATAGTGGCCGCTTCAGGTACTGCAGCTCCTGGGAGCTTGGGCCTAGAAAGAATTCTCCCATAGAGCGCAATGCATTTTGGGAATTCAAACAGGGCATCCAGCTTTCACAAAGGTTTAGGGATTCTTTTCTATTTTCACAACATAAAATTTTTAAAATGTTTAAATCCTCAAAGCGTTTAAAAGGTAGCTCTATAAGACTTAGCCTCGCCCCTCTCTGAGCCCGCACTCGCTCCGCTCTAGCAGCTCTCGCTCTGATTGATCCAAACACTCCACGCCGTGCTCTGATTGGTCCACATGCTCCACGCCATGCTCTGATTGGTCTGCCCGTATTGAGGAAGAGAAAGTTTGTTTTGGGTCCATGCGCCAGTGAGCACAGGCCACTGAAAACAACACAACGCCATCTTGGGTTCAGCTTCAGATTTTATTATAGTTCCATGTAAAAAAATGACCAAATTCGGAAAAATAATTGTACATGTTCTTATCTTATCTTATAAAATCTTAAATATTTTTAAACTATTTAAACAGTTTGCAGTGGTCAATGTTATCCCTCACTTACCTTACGCATTCTGGACATCCTAATTACTCACCACGTTGAGTTTATAAGCTATTTTCAGAGACCAATGCTGTGGAAATGCTAACAACCAAATTTAGCTCAAATACATGGGAAAAAATCAGGGAGTGGACATTTAACGTTACATCAACTTACGGAGAAATGTCCCATAATTCATTAAAACCATGCAGGCTGAGGGAGAGTCGGGGCAGAGGGTTAAAAGTGTCGCTTGGGGCAGAAGAGTCATCCATTTTGAGATGACTAAACTCTGACTACATGTGTGTTTAGAGCAGCAGGCAAGTTTGGATCAGTCAGAAAGATTTAGAACGCTTGAGTTCAAACCTACCATATCGTTTTGCCCATTGCCACATCTTCTCTTAAAAGGTACGCAAAATATTACGCAAAATGGACCCTTGTGAGCTTGAAGCCATATTAGAATGTTGTTACCTTCTCAAAAACAGACCTGGAGTTGTACGTTTTACCTTCAGTTCAGTAGATGTTGGCACTTCCAGGGTCGAAATGATCCAAAAGATTTTAAGTGAAGGTGTATGGAGTTTGAAAACACAGTAGAGCACTTCCTGTGTTACTACATGACGTCACAAGGTGGAACAGACCATTTTGAGTTTGAGACAAGAACTCGGCCTAAATACGCAGGGTTTGTGCGTTAAATGAAATAAAGTTAATGAAACAAAACACAACTCCAGGTCTGTTTTTGATGAGGAAAATAACGGAGTTTGAGCCCTCTAACCGCCACCGATTGTTCACACAAACGTTCATATTGGTGGCTGAAGTGTCTTGCTTAGAGACACAGAAACAGCACTTGATCCTGAGCCACTGCCGGCCTGATTCAGCTGTTAGCGATAAGTCTGTCTGCCTCCTGTCGCTGTCTCCCAGTTGTTCACTTCCTATTAGCCCGTAAAGCTACATTAATGAGCTTGTTTTTCCACTTACAGGCTAACTTCCTCGTCTTTGATGCTAACAGCGGTGGGTCTACATAACGGAACATGATTTTTGCATTTTTTTAAATTCTTTTTATGCTCTTTGAACACTTGCCCACCTCTCTCCCTTCCCTCTTCCCCTCCCTTTGGATTATGGGTAAAATCCTCCATGAAAGCCCCGACATCAGACCGCTCACATGCTGTAATCCCCGGTTTACGACGGTGTGCATTCTCCGCTGGGGTTCAGAAGAAAAACAGGGCGCGTACGGACCCCCAGCAATGCTTGGCTCGTAATGATGATGTCACAGATGGCATGGTTGGATTTCACGCTGCGTAAAAATAAAACAGATCAGTGAAAGGAAATGATTCTGGAAGATTCATCTGAAGTTGAGTAATTGATACGGTGCAGATACGGTTGTTCTACGTGTATGTCTATTGGCAAGTGTTCAGCAGTTACCATGGTGATACAATGCAAACATAAGCAAACGCTGTCAAAAAGTTTTAAGATTGTCTGTGTAGCACCTGTGGTCAGATAAAGAGGCTTCAGAGAGTGTATGTTTACTTCCATTTATTGCCGTACGCACTGAAACAGACACATATATGACCACACTATTCACATCCGGGCACACAATTCGGTTATACAACAGAGGACGCTTCTAAATTACAAAATTATAATTATAGGAAAGAAATATTCACTTAAATTGCCCTTTCTCACCTGAAACACATGTATGACCACGCTATTCACGTCCGGGCACACTTTACAATTAGGTTATACAACAGAAGATGCTTCTAAATTACAAAATTATAATTATAGGGAAGAAATATTCACTTAAATTGTCTTTTTGTCACCTGAAACACAAGAGACACATCCATGACCACACTCTTCGCATCTGGGCACGCTTTACAATTAGGACCTGCGAGTCCCTCCTGAGATATCCCACCTGTCTGCGTGCGTCCCCGGCGTATCTCCTGTCTAAAATCTTATTAGTTTCTGGTGCACATTAAATATAAAAAATGAAATATGTCTTATACAAATATTATATAAAATAATGAAAAATATGAGGTGGGTGTTGCTTTTAATCTATTATCATTCTATTACAGCATTACTAACTGTGCCTGCTTATTACTGTTAGTCCCACATCTGAAAACTCACGAAAAAATACAAAATGGATTTAAAGAGCACATTTTCAGGAGTCTGTGATCAGTCCGAGCGTTCATGGTGCAAACAAAAAGGTGAGAGTGACTAACTGAAAAACTGTTGGTTAATTCTAGTTTGCTTGTGACTGTAATTTTACGAGTGAGAGACTTGTTCAATTGCAGAAATCAGCTCTTTCTGGTCAGATTGTGTTCAAATAAAGAGGTTGTTATAAATAAAATTATGAAAAGAGCATGTGACATTGTTTATTCTTGACTCACCGGTGGGTCACTGTATAAGGGAGGGGCTTCTGTTGGTGCACAAATCAAGCATGTTTTTCTATAAATATAGCTAAACAAATGACAATATAGTCATTTCTTTCCTGTTCGGAGTTAACAAAGTGGTCAGAAATAGGGACACCTGGGACATGTCTTGTATAAAACTGAGACAAATCACTAGTTATGTATAAATCTGCTGGGACAGAGGACACAGGGCTCAAAACTGGGACTGTCCCTGGTAAATCAGGAACCTTAAACTTGCGTAACAGACTTCTAACAGAGTAGTGCTTTCAGTTAGCATCACACACCCAGGGAATGGTGATGACATCAGCTGTAAAATGTCAATAGTATGACAAGTTTATATTAATTTAGCCTACCTGTCGTGATGACATAAACAGACTTTTTAAAGGCATTTTTAGACTCGTTTCAAGATGTGCTTTTAGCGAACTCAAAGCAAAACTGCAAATGAAAATTCTACCCTGAAAGAAACATTGAAACGAGCCAATGTCTTAAAGCAACACTGTGTAACTTTCTGGAGGTCAACTGTATGATTCCATGGAAATATTGATACTTTGCAGCTGATGTCATCAACATTCCCACTGCTCTGTTTGAAGCACTGTTAAACTTTAATCTTTATTTCACCACAATCTGACCAGAAAGAACTGATTTAGCTACAACAGGAGAGCTGATTTGTGATGTTAAACAAGTCCCACACATGTAAAATTACAGTCACAAGCTTTTTCAGTTAGTCACTCTCACATTTTAGTTGAAAATCAAACTCCAAAACATGACCATGAACGCTCGCACTGATCACAGGCTCCTGGAAATGTGCTCTTTAAATCCATTTTGTGTTTTTTCTCAAGTTTTCAAACTATCTTAAATTGTTTTTGACCATTGTGTCACCATAGTAACTCCTAAACGTTCCACCGTTAGAGATACATGTAGAACATCACCATCATGATGTCACTGCAAAGTATCACTTCAAAATGATAACAGCTCCACAGAGATAAGTAGGTGCTCCCTACCAGGAAAGGCAACACAAGTTTATTTGTACACAAAGTAGAGTTTGCACAGTTACACAAAGTAATTCAAAGTGCTTTACAGAATAAGAAATGCATTAAAATCACAATACAAACAAATCAAAACATAAATAATCATCATCAAATTAAAGAGAGAGACATTAAATGAGAGAGAAGAGTGCAGAATGAAAACCTTTCAGTCATCTGCAGTTAAACAGAACCGTTTTGATCCTGGATTTAAACAGAGTCACAGTAGAGTCTGTCTCACATGTTCAGACTGTTCCAGGTTTTAGCTGCATGAATCTGAAACTCTGACTCTCCGTGTTTAGTCCAGACTCTGGGCCCCAGCAGGAGGCCGGGACTAAAGCAGAACTAAACCAGGACTAAACCAAGACTACAGCAGGAGGCCGGTCCCTGAGCTCCTCAGAGTGCAGATGGTTCATGTGGCACTAACATGTCACAGATGAACTTTGGTGCTCGGCCATGGACAGACTTGTGCACAAGCAGAGCCGCTCTAAAGTCTCTGAGCCACAGGGGGCAGTGCAGAGACCTGAGACCAGGACGCATGTGCTCAGACTTCCTGGTTCGAGTCAGGACCCGAGCTGCAGTGTTCTGGATGTTCTGCAGGTGTCTTACAGTGAGAGGCCGTTACAGGACAAGTGCATGGAGAAGTCTCTCCAAGTCTGCTTTAGACAGTAAACCTTTGATTTTTGCTTTGTTTTTAGATGGTAAAAGGCTGCAGATGTTATTGATTTGATGTGGCTGAAAAGTCACACAGTGCACCTTTAACTGATCCGTCCGTTGTTTTTGCAGTGCACTCCCTTTATATTTAGACACGTATGTAATGAGTGTGTGCCATGTGCAGAGGGGCCACATGCCTGTCGTAGTGGTGTGTGCAGAGGAATGGACAGCTGTCAGAGCTCAGACACATGACCTCCGTGTGGGGTCAGGGCAGAACCGGGTCACACCCAAAACACGGCATAACTCCATACCACTGACAAAAACCAAACAAAACAACAACAAAAAACAACTTTATTTATCCATCAAATCATATGTATATTTGAAATGGAATACTATTAGTTCCTACGCAGATTTATGGTCTCGGAATCATTTACAGAAAGATCTTAAATTGGAATGATGTCCAAGGCTCAGATCTGTTTAAAATAGTTCAAAATGAGAGTCGGCGTGTGTTTACCCTTGAAATTGAAATCTAAATAAAACATTATACCGCAATAATAAGAATAATTTTAAAATACATGTTAAATGTTTTTCATGCACAAAGGCTTCACTTGTGCTGGTTTGACATAAATCAGTTTAAAAGTCATAAAAAATAGAAATAAAAAGGTTCGGTTCTTTGAAAAACTGAGCTCCAATACCAACCGTTTCAAAAGAGCCTCATTCACATATTCACACATCGCTAAATACAATACGGTTTCAGTCAGGAAGTGACATTAAGAGCCTGTACCCAATTACTTCTCGTGTATTTGAGCTATTTTTTCCATTTGTGCAGAAATGACTATGAAATGATGCGACACTGCAGTAAGATTAAGAAAATGCATTTTGAGAACAAAGTAAGTACAGAGCTGTGGGCGTGTGCCGGAGGTATAGAAAACAGGGGTTGATCAGAAATGACGTTTTGAATACAGGAGAACAAAGATGACTCAAACATGCTTGAATCACTCTAAATACAACTGCAGAGGGTAAATGAGAAGGAAAATGATCATAACACGGTCAATGTCTCCTTTAAAGGTCCTGTATTACACAAAATGTACTTTTATGAGCTTTAAGTCATGTTTCCTCAAAAACAGACCTGGAGTTGTGTTTTGTTTCATTCACACATGTTTGGTTTGTAACTCTTTATGTATTAGTCTGTCTACATCTCCAAAACTCAAAATGCTCTGTTCCACCTTGTGATGTCATGAACCTGTAGTATTCAAATTAACAGCTATTTATTTATTTATTTATTTATTTATTTATTTTTTAGCTTTAGTTCAGTAGAGATGGGCAGTTCCAGGTCTGAAATAATCCAAAATTATTCTAGTGTATGGAGTTTAAAAACACAGTGGAGCACTTCCTTCCTGTATTGCATGACATCACAAGGTGGAACTGAGCGTTTTCTGTTTTTAGAGAAGAGCTCAGTCTAAATCTGCAGAGTTTGTGTGTTAATTAAACATGTGTGAATGGAAAAAAAAAACACAACTCCAGGTGTGTTAGTGATGAGGAAACAACATTAGAACATCAGAAAATAAGTAATACTTTAAAAACATCTGGATCATGACTTCTGCCAGGATCTTGTGAGTTTGTCCTCCACGCGCTCCAAAAAAGCGCTGTAAGCTCCTCTTCTGCGTCTGTGTCTCTGTAAAACCACACATCCACACACGTCACACAAACACACAACTCTCTGAATGTGTTTATGGAGGATCGTGAAGCGCAGGTACAGACCGTGTAGGAAGCGGACTTAGGAGGCCACGGACCAGCCGGTAGCAGCAGACTGGGGTCCCACAGGGGCTCTGCTGGTCTGAAGGTGTCCAACTTTGATTTCCTGTGGTTGACCGTGTGAGGAGATGAGGCGGTGTGGACTGGACACAGACATACAAATGGTAAAAGGTGACATTTTAAAGGTGCGTTGTGCTTTTCTCCATGGAGATGTTGCATTGCTTTGTCTGGAATGTTTCAAAATATGGTATTTAACCTTTCTATCTTCATGGAGACCAAACCAGATCGAGTTACAGGTCAGATCTGTGGTAAGGCGATCCCGCTCACAGTCAGAATGTTGTTTTTCTAGGTATTTTTGGGCTATAAAACCACCTGTAATTAAATGAATGTAAAATAGAGCTGTTTAATGTCACACTGCGGAACATTCCAGGCAGAGTAATGACATATCCACAGAAACAAGCAGGTGACGGATCCACAACCTAAAAGTTACACTTTTAACACTTTTAAATATAAAGTGGAAATTTTCAAATGTGTAAAAATTTAAAAGAAAGAGAAAAAAAAAAAGATAATAAATGTATGATTTGTCAGAAAAACAAGGCTCAGTTGGTAGAGTTGTTCTATTACCCATTATTACCAAAACTAACCCCTGTGAGCTTTTTGCTATGTTATAAGGATGTTTCTTTATCAAAAACAGACCTGGAGTTGTGTTTTGTTTCATTCATACATGTTTGAGAAATCCTACATTATTATTCAAACTAGTTTTAAAGCAAATAGCTCCTTTTACCTTCACTAGAGATCGGCAATTCCAGGGCTGAAATGATCCAAATGATTCTAGTGAAGGTGTATGGTTTAAAAACACACTTTCTGTATTACCACATGACATCACAAGGTGGAACAGGGTGTTTATATACTTATACTTATTATTATTTATCTTGTTTTTGATGTGTGCTCTTGTTTTCCTACTTTTTCTGAAACTTGCGTTGTGACATTGAAATTTCCCCACTGTGGGACGAATAAAGGATTATCTTATCTTATCTTTCTGTGTGTGTTTGTGATGAGGAAACATGTATAAATATTAAATACCTGCGTGTACTCCTCAGCTGTGCGTATGACGTGGGTGTGTGGGGTACTCACTGGTGTCCATAGTCCTGAGTTTGATCAGGAGGTTGCCTGGGTCTTTGTCGAATGAGGTGATGAAGTCTGGGACCTCTTCATCCAACTGGAAAACAGCAGCAGTGAAAGTTTGGAAAGACAACAGCGCCATCTTGTGGTCAAAGAACTGTTAACAACCATAAGTTATTATGAGTACGTGCGCAAACTGAAACAAGGACATATCATATACAAAGGATGAATGGAAGAAAAGAAAGGAAGAAAGGAAGGAAAAAAGAAAGAAAGAAAGACAAAAGAAAGAAAGAAAGAAAGAAAGAAAGAAAGAAAGAAAGGGGAGGGCATGAAGAAAGGCAGAAAGGAAGAAAAGAAGGAAGGTAGATAGGTATAAATAGACAGACAGACAGACAGACAGACAGATAGATAGATAGATAGATAGATAGATAGATACCACTTTATGACATCATAAGTTGGATCAGAGCATTTTGAGATGTAGACAGACAAATAATAAAGAATTACTCAAACATGTGTGAATGAAACAAAACACAACTCCAGGTCTGTTTTGAGGAGGTTACAGCATTCTAACATGACTTAAAGCTGAAAAGAATTAATTTTGTGCCATATAGGACCTTTAAAAATGAGTCATTTTTGTTCAAATTCCATCACTGATTCGTATTTCGTCTCCTCTAGATACTCACTGGTCTGAAGTTGTGTGGAGTTGGGTTCTTGTACCTCTCCTTTGGATACTTCCCATTCTTCACAAACAACATCTCAGCCTTTGCAGCATCAGGAGCTCTGTAGTATGTCTCAAACTTCGGTATCTCCGCTCTCCTCTTCTTCTCCACCATAACTTTAGGGAGCTTTATCCTCTTATGTTCTGCAGGTGTTGGTAGAACTTCCATCCCCTTCTTCTCCTTAGGCTCTGAGATGCTCCTGTACAGTTTGACAGAAAAATCGGGCGCTTTCACGTTCCAAATGTCGACTTTACTCTCAACTTTCGGAAAAGAAGAACATTTGCGTCTGGCGTACGGGAGACTCTGCCTGGTGGAGAAGTGGAATTTGTCCTCAAACGAAATGGAGGACAGCGGAATTGGCAAAAAACGTGACGTCATCATTTGAAAAAACGCTAGTTAGATCGGATTTTGAGATGAGTTAGGAGTAAAGTGACCCTCCAGAAACAGAGAGGTAAGTTAAAAAGTTTGAAGACGTGAAGTTCTTGTAAAATAAAAACACCTTCCTGGAAACATCTCTGTAGACAATAGAGGCTAAAGCAGGTTAACACTAAACAGTCTCCTGGCAACAGTGGACAATGTGCCCTCTGTAAAATGCCTCTGGTGTGTACGAAACAAGGACACAACCAGAAACTGTGTAAAGAAGCGGACTAAGCGAGTGTGACACCCATAGCAGTCAAATGAAGCTCATCGGGGTTGGCAGCGACAGGGGTGAATTTGGAGGCAGATAGGAATTTATTTACGGACAAAACTGCGAAATAAAAACACCGGGATCACGACGAGTCTGACAGCAGCAGTTACAGAGAGAGGGACGACGTTTTTTTCAATACAACCAAAATCACTCAAACATGTGAATGAAACCAAAAAATAAATACATAAAAATACAAGTCCAGCTATGTTTTTGAGGAGGTAACATTATAACGGGGCTTAAAGCGCACAAGAGTAAATTTTTGTATAATATAGGACCTTACAAGGGTATTTTTGAGCTATAAAACCACCTGTAATTCAATAACCGTAAGCTAGAGCTGTTTAATATTGTGGAACATTCTAGGCAGTGCAATGACGTATCCATAGTGTTGTGATTATTTGTCATCGAAAACTAACAAAAGCGGTGAGGAAACTTAGAACTAAACAGAACTCAGATAATCACCTTTGGGCACCATGGGGATGTGGTTTAAGCAGTAAAGTAAAACAAACTCAATGTTTAGATCCACACCTGCATTTTCCAAGATTTATTCCAGGTTTAACCACCCACCTTTATCTCCTACACGACAAATTTCTCTGATCTGGCCAAAATTTTAACACTTATATCGGGTTATTCATCTTGTTTTCAGATTTATTGTCTACTTACTAGTTCTGAGACTGCTTCATTCTAGTCTAGAGGTAGCTTATTTTAAGATTTGTCAAGTAAAATTATCTTGGACAGATAATTTCACTACTTTTAAGTCATTTTCTGAGAGATTTAAGTGTTTATATCTTAAATTTTGGCCAAGCTTTTTTGCAGTGTAGGCGCCCCACGGACTAAACCAAAATCAGAAAAGGTGCTAAGATAAAGAATAAGAAATTAGACTTAACAAATTAGCAAACATAAGAAATATTAACATACCAAAAAATAAAATAAATATGCAAATGAACAAAAACTAAATGAGTAAACTAAATTTAACATAAACGTAAACAAGTGTTAGAATAAACTAAATAAGCAAATAGCGCCTACACATAGAAATACGCAGGTGACGGACCCCCAACCAAAAAGTTACACAGTCCACCTTTGAGTATGTAACTAAGTAACCACCAAGTATTTTTGTAGAGCTTTTGAGTCACCACTAGAGGGCAGTGTTCACTTCTACTTGTTGAGTTTGAGTTTATTAGTTAGTTGATATTTGCAAAACAGTTCAGACTGAACCCCAGACAGCTCAGAAATTTGCAAAAGGGTCCATAATTTACACGTGAATTTGTGACTGGAAGATTTTATGACGATTTTTTGTAAGATTTGATTGCATTTTACTTGCGCACATTTAAAAGATATCAGAAATACATCAACACTGCTTTTGTAAGTCTACATTATGTGTGTGTGTGTGTGTGTTTGAAAAGACTTTTTTCAGTTGCTTTGACACGTTTGTCTATTGAAATCTGACATTTGCCAAACAGCTCACACAGAATCCCAAACAAGGTTACAACAAGTTTTTTTTTCCCTAAATAAAATGGAATCAGCAGTTTTACATTCAAAACAGTTCGCCGTAGATCAGAAAACAGCGTAATACATGCCCTTTACACAATCTATTATTATTTTCATTATTGTTTTGCTTATTTGTATGTTTTTATTCCACTTTTTGGCTGTTTTAAATGTGCTATACAAATACATTTGATTCACCGGTCATTGGTCATAGGTCGTAGGTCACTGGTCATCACACTGAACCAGGATCAATTGATTCTGTTGGAGTTTCCCTTCAGTTTGAGCGAGTCTCTCTCATGAATCCAGGTCTCTCCGTGTAAAAGGAGGCACGTACATCTGTGAAATCCATTATATTGTAACAGCTCACCACTTCCTGCTGAATCCAGGTCAGACTCAGCCCAAACAAGCCCGGTCCATACTCTAGTGTGTAGTCCAGACAATCAGAACATACAGCCTGAACAAAGTGAATTACGTTAATTTAAGTTAATTACGCAAAACTGACTATAATAGCTCCCTGGCACCCCTGCTGAAATGTTTAGATGACGTCAAGGTTTGGTTGGTTATGAATTTTTAAAATGTGAATGTGTCCAAAATGGAAATTGTTGTTTTTAAACCACGCATGTCTACTAATTTTCCGTTTGACATGGGCTCTTTTCAACAATACACCAAACCTACAGCCACCAACTTCGGCGTCATCACTGAGGAAGATTTTAAGTTTGACAAGCAGATAAATGCAGTGGTTAAATCCAGTTTTTTATATTTTTTATGGGCTTTCATCCAGACTCAAAACGGTTTTATCTTTTAGTGATTTGGAGCGGGTGATCCGTGCTTTTATCTCTGCACGTCTTGACTCCTGTAACGCCCTGTACACTGGTATCAGCCGAGCTCACCTGTCACCCTTACAGTTATAGTCCAAAATTCTGCAGGCTGTCTTTTAACCGGGCATTACACCTATGTTCTCCTCATTGCACTGGCTCCCCGTTCATTTTAGAGTTAATTTGAAAATGTTATTGTTTGTTTTTTAAAGCACTTCATGGACTGGCCCCAGCGAACATCTCAGACCTCATTTGTTCCCTACACATTCCTTTCGCTCACTCTGAGGTCTGAGGGCCAGCTCCAACTTATCGTCCCAAAAAATGAGACTCAAAAGCCGGGGTGACCCTGGGGTGACCTTGGGGTGACCGGGCCTTTTCTGTGGTTGGCCCCAGACTTTGGAACGCTCTCACCCCTCACATTAAGCCTGGCCCTTCAGTCGATTCTTTTAAGTCTCATTTAAAAAAACACTTTTACTCACCGCCTTTTAACACGACGTGAGAATTGTGTGGTCCTCTGACTGTCTTTTATTGATTTGATGGGCTATTTTTCTATTTTTCTATTTTCTAACTATTTTTTTTATTTTCTAACTTTTATATATATATATTTTTTCTTTTTATTGACTTGCTTATGTATTTATTTTATGCTTTATTTTATTTAATGTTAATTTATATTGTGCCTGCTCTGTGCAACACTTTGTGTTGGAAAAAATAAAGTTGGATTGGACTGGTTTCCTCCTGAAAAACAGACCTGGAGTTGTGTTTTGTTACATTCACATGTTTCAGTAACCTTTTATTATTAGTCTGTCTACATCTCCAAAGGTCAAAATGCTCTGTTCCACCTTGTGATGTCATGCAGTGCTAGTTTTCAAGTTAACAGCTACGTTTTACCTTTTATTCTGTAGAAATGGGCAATTCCAGAGCTGAATGTTTCTAGCAAAGGCATATGGAGTTTAAAGCACAGCGGAGCACTTCCTGTATTACCACATGACATCGCAAAGTGGCACAGAGTGTTTTCAGTTTGAGAAGAGAACTCTTAACCCTAACTCTTGTGTGTTAAACGTGTGAATGACACAAAACACAACTCCAGGTTTGTTTGTGATGAGGAAACAACATTATAACAGAGATCAGAAAATTGTGTAATCTGACCCCTTTAAAGTTCTTCTACAGATGTAAAGACGGAGATTTGAACCCTCTGACTCTTGACGTGACGTGTCTGGAAAACTCATCATGTGCTCGACCTCTTTTTCAAGAACAACAGAACCAAAGACATGTACCAGGCAGCATCCGGTTACTTTTAGGACCCAAGACTCACCACTGATGCGAACCTAATTTAGCAATTTAAAGCGCCCGTATTCTGCTATTTTCTGATCTATGTTCTAATGTTGTTTCCTCATCACAAACAGACCTGGAGTTGTGTTTTGTTTCATTCACACACGTTTAATTAACACATGCATATTTAGGCTGAGTTCTTCTCTCAAACTGAAAATACTGGTAACACAGGAAGTGCTCCACTGTGTTTTTAAACTCCATACACCTTCTCTAGAATCATTTGGATGATTTCAGCAAATCTCCACTGAACTAAAGGTAAAATGTAGCTGTTCACTTGAAAACTACCACTTCATGACATCACAAGGTGGAACAGAGCTTTGGAGATGTAGACAGACTAATAATGCAGGATTACTCATGTGTGAATGAAATAAAACACAACTTCAGGTCTGTTTTTGAGGAGGTAACAACATTCTAACATGACTTAGAGCTCACAAGAGTCCATTTTGCATGACACAGGATCTTTAATTCGTGCGAGTCGTTCCAGAGCCGTTTTCCAAATCAATGCGCACTGGACAACAGACTAACTAACCTAGAGCAGAGGACAAGAGTGTAGTATAGCCAGACTGTAGCCCTATATCCATATATTTCAGAATGATGAGAATCTAGCGATAAACAATTTAAAATTTAATACGCTATTGTGTGTTTTGAATGGGAAAAAGTCCTCAAAATTTTGTATATGACAGGAAGTTTTTTCTAATGTCTAATGTTTTCTTTTTTTTTTTTTTTTTTTTTTCGTTGCAAAAAGCAGTGTTCCTTAACTTAGGTTGACTAGACTTTTTTTTACCCGGGACAGTCCCAGTTTGGAGCCCTGTGTCCCTTGTTTCAGCAGATACAAAATCACTGAATTGTCCTAGTTTTTTTTTTTTTTTTTACAAGAAATGTCCCATGTGTCCCTATTTTTTACCACTTTGATCTAAAGCAGGTCTAAACCAGGACTAAACTAAGACTAAATCAGGACTATCACAATATTTGACTAATCTGATTCCCACAAAAAGTAAAGAGGAGCATGAATTGTCATTTGTTTAGCCAAAATACTGAAAACTGTGTTTGCAAATGACCATTAAACAAACAAACAAACAAACAAAATGCAGCAACAGAAGTCCCTCAGATTTTGACTGACACGAGAATGCACAATGTTACACGCTCTTTTCCTAATTTTATTCCTCCTAACCCCAGTGTGCCCCATTTTTGGATTTTGAAGTGTGGTCACCGTCCCTTAAATATAAATCATAATGTAAAGGCAAAGCTGTCCTCTGTTCTCAGCTCTTCCCCGGAGAGCGCGCACTCCCCGCCCTCTCGGCTCTAACCTGGGCTGGACTCTGTGAGCTCCAGGAGCGGCTCTGTGTCCCTCTGTGTCCCACTGTCCCGCCGTACACACTTTAATAATAATGGCTCCGAGTCCTGCGTGTCCAGCGGCGCTTCTCCTGGCGGTGGCCGGGGCGGTGTTGACCCTCTGCGGGGTGTGCGTGGCCCGCTCGGACGCTCCTCGGGGGGTGGCTCTGGGCTTCGTGTTTGACCCGAAGGCGCAGTGCGAGCCCCGGTGTGAACACGGCGGCATCTGCATCCGCAACAACACGTGCTTCTGCTCCCGGGGATACGAGGGCGAGACCTGCCAGTTCGGTGAGATGTGCATGTTTGTGGACTCTTACCGGCCGCGGTTTGGCGTCATTACGGTGTGGTTTCCCGTTTGCGTTATGGTCTTTCTGCAGTAGATGTGCTCACGGGTGGAGCAACAAATCCTCAGCAGCAACTCTTCTAAAACTTTGGTGAAACAAGCCAAGAACTAACCCACTTCTAAACCCGGACTCAGGCAGGTCTAACATAGTCTAAAACTACTTCTGCAGGGGGCGCTAGAGTCTTACACAGGGCTGCAACGATTAATCGACTAATTGTGACTAGTCGACTATATACAAAGAAAATAATAGTAGGCCTAGTAATATTTTGATAATACTTATTGTTATCTGGACTATACAGACTCTAAAACACATCTGCAAATACATTTATATATATATAAAACATTTTTATAACAAAGACAGTGGAATTATTACATAAAACTTATCAAAAAAGAATACATAATTTCATGTTTTTCATCAGTAATGCACATTTGTCTAAGTCAGATCCGTGACCCGGCCCCGGATAAGCGGAAGAAAATGGATGGATGGACATTTGTCTAAGTATTCTCTAGACGCCTTTATTTGGTTGATAATGTATTTCAAAAGTCCTAAAAGCTGCAATAGAAATAACTGTTTTAATTAGAAAATGAATTGCTGAGTAGAATCGTTAGTAGGAGCCCTAGTCTTATACTGTAGAACTATATCTTATACTTGGGCATTTCCAGTTACTGTCGCCTACTGAGCAACAGTGCTGTGTGTTTAGTTTGAGGTGGAATAGTCCTGATGTAGTCTACACTCTTTCTTCAGTTTAATCTTAGTTTAGTCATTCACAATCAATCCTTGTTGTCATAGCAACCTGTTTTCCCAAATGTAAGAACGGAGGAGTGTGTCTGAGGCCTGGGAAGTGCAGATGTCAGCCGGGGTACGGAGGACGGTACTGCCATAAAGGTGAGTACATCGTTTAGGTACATGTGACTGTGATCAGTGTGCATTGTGATGATCTTGTATTGTGTTGTACTGTATTTCTCTGGTGCTGCTGTAGTGACGTGTGATGGAGGCTGTTGGAACGGTGGAGAGTGCTCTGCGGTGAACGGAGTGCCCCGCTGTATCTGCCCCTCCTCCTGGACCGGAGCGCGCTGTCAGGAGGGTGAGCTCATGTGATCATCATGACGTTTCACTGTGTTCAGTTATAATAGTTCAAAGTTTTGCTGAGCCTATACATGTACGTAAAAGTAGCTCAAATGTACTAAAATAAGAGTAGCTTTACTTCATTACTTCAAAATAGACAGTAATAATAATGGCTGTCGAAGCCTCTCAAAGCGCTGCAGTCATTCTTCATTCACTCCACACTCGATGGTAAGATTCTACACAGCTGCCCTGGGATGGACTGACGGCTAATTTTTAACATATTTAGATCACCATGTTACTGTTTATTGTTGTTCCAAATGTGTGGTTAAAATGTGTAATTATTTTCAGTTTAGTTCTTAACGAGTCCCCCTTCAACTCTGCTCCCCGCGCTCCCCCTTCAGAGCGCTATCACATGACAATTGACGTACATCCCGCTAATGAAACTGCTGCACGGCTCATCTGGTTTGTGTAGTTGTAGTCTTACAGTGTGGGTCTTGGACAGGCTCATACTGCTAACTGTAAGGAGGGTTTGAATAGGGCCCACGAGAGATCACTATATTAAGCAAACATGCATGGAAGACATCTAAAACCTCTTCAGGCATGTTTTTGATAAGGGAAAAATGTTATAACGGTCTAATGGTAGGAGATTCCAAAAGGCTGATTTTGCATAATACCCCCTTGTAATATTAAAAGTAAAAGTTTTGTGTTGGTTTCTCATTGTTCTCGCTCTGATCAGCTCTTCTTCTCTCTCTGGTGTTGTCTGCAGCTCTGTGTCCTCAGGGCTGTAGGAACGGGGGGATCTGTGTGGCCCCTGGAATCTGCAGCTGTCCGGACGGCTGGCTGGGAGGGGCCTGCCACACTGGTGAGACTCTACATGCACAGTAAACATTTAACACAACTCTGTGTTTAATGCCATACTGTGGAACATTCAAGGCAAAGGATGAACATTCCATGAAGACAAACGCAAATTCAGTATTTTAGACTTCTAACGTGTCCATTACGTTCTGAAACCATGGGATTCATGGATTACATTCAGATTTCAGATTTCTCTCACATGGGCGACAGCATCTTAGTTGGGAATGTTTATCCACCGATCCAAAGGTTGGCAGTTCGAATCCCGCTCTCAACATAAACATCATTGGTTGAGTGGTCAGATCCACTGACCCACAGGTTGGAGGTGCAATTCCAGCTCCCACAGCTCCCACTGTCATTGTGTCTTTGGGCAAGACTCACCTTGCTCCCAGTGTGTGTGTACAGTGGTGTGTGAGTGTGTGTTTGAATGGGTGAGTGGTTCTTTGTTGTAAAGTGCTGTATAAAAATGTGACCAATTACATGTTAATACTCTTGTTCAAACTGAGAACTTTGCAGAAGTAGCAAATCTCAGTGCAATGTCCAAAAAATGCAATTAAATATTTTAGCAAAATGATCCCAGCATGTGCTTTTAACACACATTCCACTCTATTTTTGTTTTATAATTTAAATTTAACAGTAATATTATGTAATCGAGATCAACTTATATGTGTATTTTATGGCCGATGTCGATACCGATTGTTTAGAATCCAGAGAAACCGATGGCCGATAATCCCTGCCAATATTTTTAGGCCGATACGCAGAGCCGATTTGGGTCATTTTTCCTCAGCGATCTAATTGAAATAAAGTACAAACTCATCCACAACCTTCTTTTACTACAAACTGCGTAGAGTCCAGTGTAGTCACATTTTTGCAGTTCTCTCTTTAGACTAAAATGTTAAAGACTAAAACTGACCAAAATGAAAGCTTTATGATGTAATCTTTGTGCATCTTTAGGCAGCTGCTTAGGCCAAATAAAATATATGCTAAAAAGTGCAAGTATCGGTCTAACTTTATTCTGGAAGTGGTCTTTCTGGCTCTACTTTTAGATCAGTTCCAAAAGTATTACATAATTTTGGTTCATGTTTATTCATCACCACCTGCTTTACTTTTGCTCATTTCTTGAGTGTTTTCTCAGACCTATTTTTTCGCCCACACGTCTATAGTGACTGAATGAGGTGTGAAAAGTGCCTGTTACTGTTACCGTCACGCACATGTTTAACCCACAGACTGTAAAGAAGTGGACTAAGGGAGTGTGAACTAAAAACAGTCAAATGAAGCTCATCGAGGGTGGCAGCTATAGGAGCGAATTTGGAGCAGAGTTCCATATTACATAGGAATAAGAATTGATTTATGGACAAAATAGCGAAATAAAAACAGCAGGATCACGTAGAGCAGGTCCGCCACTTGTTTGTCTCCATGGAAATGTTATTGCTTTGTCTAAAATGTTCCGCAGTATAGATTAAACCTATCTATCACGAGGGAGACGAGCAGGTTACGGCACTACACACATAACAGTTCAGATCTGTGGAGAGTCACCCCTTTTCACAGAAAGAATGATTGTATTTTTAGCAATAGAAACACCCGTAATGAATAAATGCTCGATGGATATGTTTAATGTCATACCATGAAACATTCCAGTGAAAGCAATAACCCTCTCCTCCTGTAGCTGTGTGCACGACGCCCTGTCTGAACGGAGGGAAGTGTATTGCTCCAGGGAAGTGCCGCTGCCGCCCGCCGTTCTCCGGAGCGCACTGTGAAGAGAAGAAGAAGAGCTACTGATGTCACCTGACCCGGGGTTAAAGGTCACACAGGCTGCTTTTAACACGGGGCTGTAACTGCCAGAAGAGTTCTTAACACGTTTCAGTGGAATAGCTGGTGTTTTTTGTACTTTAGGTGTGAAGTAACATGGGACTTTTACTGTGTTACTAAGGTGTACTTGACAAGAATTCAGAATATTCATCTTCATTTGAGATTTGGATTGAAAGGAGCAGTATGTAACTTTCTGGAGGTGTCATGTCACCTGCGTGTTTCCATGGAAATAGGAAGTTAAAACCATACTTCAGAACATTCTCCATGAAAACAGATTTGTGTTTTATCCATAGACTGTATAAAGAAGTGGACTAAGGGAGTGTGGCGTCACCCATAGTGTTTGGCTCCAGTCAA
This sequence comes from Taenioides sp. WSHXM2023, assembly GCA_029959045.1. Taxonomy (NCBI): domain Eukaryota; kingdom Metazoa; phylum Chordata; class Actinopteri; order Gobiiformes; family Gobiidae; genus Taenioides; species Taenioides sp. WSHXM2023. Next base: position 4,740,340 of record CM057088.1, read on the forward strand.
ATGAAGCTCGTCGAGGCTAGCCATTATGGGGCAAATTTGGAGCCAGTGCCATAGGAATAGGAATTGATTTATGGACAAAGTAGCTAAATAATAACACCAGGATCATGCAGAGCGGGTTAATACCAACATTTTAAGACCAAAATGTGGAGCCTGACAGCAGCAGTTACAGAGAGAGGGGTGATGTTTTTTTTTTTTAATAGAAAGTGAATTGGAGCCAGAGTCAATGGAGTTTGAAGCGCATCCACGGTCACTTCGGGTTAGCTATGTCCATTTATGGTTTTATGCCATACTGTGGAACACTATTGCCAAAATGACTACATTTCCATGGAAACAACAGGAGGCTCTCCTCCAGGCCAAATAAGGGTCAGGTTTGTGGAGATGCAAGGCACATTTTAGATGTTTTTCAGTGGAATAAAAACAACCAAAATAAAAAATAAAAAACACAAGCTTTTATTTTAGTCTATCTAGTATATTTTTTGGCTAAAAAGTGACATATTGTGGCTTTAAGATGTATTCACACACAGATTGTTTGACTTTGAAGTACAAGTGCTCAAATTAAGATTAATATTGTATTTTCTAAGTTATTTAAAGTGGAACTAAACATTAAATCACCTTAAACACATTTTCTTCTGACTAACCTCTGTCTATGGTGTTTTAATAGCATTGTGTACTGTTCTTAGTCCTTTAGTAGAAAATGGGCCCCTCCTCCACCTTCTTTTGTCCTCCAGGTACAGTTCAGCAGCTCTGTTTGAAATGTGCTTCTGGTCACTTTAAAACCATGTAGATATTCATCTTTGGAAATTTCTATTCATAATTTATAGGATTTTTTTTACTTACAGCGTGTTCATCTCATAGCCATAGTGGAAAGCAGTTCTCACGCCCCAAAAGTAGCAGTAGTAGTAATAATAGTAGTAGTAGTAGTAGTAGTAGTAGTAGTAGTAGTAGCAGTAGTAGTAGTAGTAGTGGTTATACTAATAGTAGTAGTTGTAGCAGGTACTTGTGAATACAGGTAAACTTGTGAATACAGGTATGTGACTTTTTATTTGTATTAAGTGTAAACCACGTAGCATGTAAATCTGCATTTTTAACAGTCAATTTGAAACTGAAAGTACACAAAAAGTTCATAAATGTATTATCAAATGCAATAAAAATATGTATGACTTCCTCTACGCTGTGTGACTGCCTTAATGCCATTTTGAACATTCATCACACAGAAGGAAAAACAACCCGCCATCTTTATTTTCACACTAAATATCCACAATGATCATATGTAATCTTTATAAATTGTGTTCACGTTCGTTTTTGTTTTTTGGGGTTGAATAACGGAACCACTTTCTGAAGCTACAGTGTAAAAATCATTTCATTTTTGTTTATTTATACTGGCAGAGAAGTTAAAGGTGCATTGTGTAACTTTTCTGGTGGATGGTCTGTCACCTGCTTGTTTCTCTGCCTGGAATGTTCCACAGTATGACTTTAAACAGCTCAAAAACACCTAAAAAAACATACAAACTGACAACGACTGGGGTTGCCGCTCCACAGATCTGACCTGTAACTTGGTCTGGTTTGGTCTCCGTGAAGATAGAAAGGTTTAATACCATACTGTGACACATTACATTCCAAAATAAAGTAATAACATCTCTGTGAAGAAAACTATTTGACGGGCCCTCCACCAGAAAAGTTACACAATGCACCTTTAAGGGTTAAGGTGTGTTAAGGTGCAGGTAAGTGCTAGCAAATGAATATTGTTCTAATACAGGTTTTTCTTGTAATTTTTAATTTTTTTTATTATTAAGTAGGGATGGGACGAGACACAATTTCCACAAGAACGAGACAAGATGAGATTTTAATTTAATTTCTAATATATACATTTCCCGATTCAGTTTCCCATTTTGGTCTCTCAATTGTTTTATTTATTTGATTTCATATTTTTGTTTCCATTCTAGTTCTGCTTTTCGGAACCGTTAAAGAGGTGTAACTCAGCAACACGTGACCCTTTTTTGTCCAATCCAAATGTGAACACTAGATCATCTCACAAGATCATTTTCCTCTTGTGTGCACGATCTTGTGGCAATTTTGTCTCACGAGATCTTGTACCATCCCCACAAGTTAGACAAATTACAATACACAAATGAATAGGCAATTTATAAAAGGAAAAAGAGAATACAATGACATCTAGATGAAGAAAACCAGGCCATTTTCTCAGTTTTCCCAGATTTTGTCAGACTTACTATCGCCAGCAGAGCCCAAAGGAACTCATCATCTACATGTTTGGAAACGTCTGCTGGTTTTGTGCCTATACACTGAGTTCTATCTAGAGTCTAGTCACTGATAAAAATGATCCGATTCAACATTTGTGATTTTACCTTTCATGACAAAGTACAACATAATCGGGAAAACTGTCTCTTATCTGGGAGTATGACATCATCACATTGTAGAATCTGAAAACCAGCAATTCAGATTTTTAGACTGTTTATATAAGGAACTCTTTATCCTGAATCCTCACAGATCCATTTGTCCTGTTTTTTCCTCTGGTACATTTCATTCTCTCCACATTCTAACGCACTAACGCACTTACCATGTGTGGAGTCATGAGGTAGTAACAATATACAGGGAATAGACGAGTGCAATAGATCAGAAACACACACACACATACGTACATACACAGAAACACACACACGCATACATATGTTGGGTTTCCATACATTTAGGACATGACATTAACATGAATTCATCTCCTGGAGCCCAATCCTAACCTTAAAGAGAAGGTGTTACACTTTTACGGGGTTTAAACCACTAACACATAAAGTATTTCGATGACCATGTTAGCGTTTATTGTTTTGCATGTTTTATACTGTACTTTTACGCTCCCTCCTCCCTTTGCTCTCCATGCTCACTCCCACTTCACTTCAGAGCTCTATCACAACACAATCGGGTGCATTTTGCTAATAAAGGTTTTGTAAAGTTGCCGTATTGTATTATTTTGTATCATTCGTTTGTATATCTATAGGAGCACGGATGATGTCGGCTTGTGGAGAGACTGTATTGGGTTCGAATAGGGCCAGAGAGATCGCTAGATGACTCAAACATGCATGGATGACATCTAAAACCTCTTCAGATGTGTTTTTGATGAGGGAACAGCGTTATAACATGGTAGAAAGCTTTTGCAGAACACCACATCTTTAATCAAAGTTAAGTTAAAGAGTCTGTACCTGATTTGAAATGATTCTTGGTGAGATAAACGCTCTTTGCATCATGCGCTGTTTGGGAAAAGGTGCTAACTAGGAAAAACATTCAGTGTAAAATATTGTCTGTATGCAATGTTACAGTTGTAGAAAGAACTAAGTGGGCAGAGCTAAAAGTTCAACCCAAGTTTAACCTATTTTAACCCACATTTGAACTTTTAACCACGTTGTTGATCTAACAAGAAAGGATTTACGTTGTTAGGATCTGATTTTTGTCCATATAAGGGAGTTAGGTCCACGTGATTCGAGTGTAAAGATTTGAGTACCCACAAAAAACCCCACATACACACTCAGTAACCCCTTGTTCTTCATTTGTTCTTCTCTCCGCAGATCCGTCTCTCTTCATGTTTGAGAGGCCTGCAGACAGAAGCGGTGGGACATAGAGTTAGTACACACTCTCACCTCAACTTCCACCTTCACAACAAAAAAAGTCACCCAATCTTGTTTTTTTAAATCCACCTGCGCACAATTAGTAAAATCAAACATATCCTCTCCCGCCCTGATCTGGAAAAAGTCATCCACACACTCATCTTCTCCCGTTTAGACTATTGCAACTCCCTCCTCTCCATCTCCCGCCTCCAGCTCAGCTCCTCACGGGTTTTTAACAGACATCAACACATTCCCCCTGTTTGAGCTTCCCTTCCCTGGCTGCCTGTGTGTTTTAGAATTGATTTGAAAATTTTACTGATCACTTTTAAAGCTCGTTTAGGTCTTGTACCAAGTTACATTTCAGAACCCCGTTTATAATCCCGTACGAGCCCTCCCGCAGCCTTAGATCCTTAGGCAGGTCCCTGTGGCTGTTCCGGACGAAAGCTGATGGAGCCTTTCCTCGGCTTCGGAACGACCTGCCTGAGGAGATAAGGCTTTTTACACATGAATGCAAGTGATTAGTTACTCCTTTCTTTGTTTCCTTTTTAAACCTAAAGAGAAGCTCAAAGCTGCCAGCTGTAGTGTGTCTCTTGCCTTTATTGCACACGTGAGTCCTTTGAATCCTTTGCGACAGTGGCAGTAATCAGGCAGCACACACCTCCCCCCGTTCAGACAGGCCTGTTTACACACAGCTGAGAAAGCAAACACAAAAACACAAACACTGAGAGTTTGTCAGACTTGCGCAGTGCATCTCTTTCAAACTTTCAACAGATACAAGTGTCAAAACTAAATAGTTGATTATTGTGTTTTAGGTTCTGGCAAATGTATTGTGGTTTTGTTTTTGCAGTTTAAGGCTTGAAAATGGAGATACGGTTGAGCCAATGCTGCTTCAGTGGCAAGTTTTGGAATTGATGCTGAAATTTAGACTGTAGTGTCAAACAAACTGGAAAAAAAACAAAAAAACAAAAAAACAGTAAAAGTGTGGCTACTCACGGCTCTGACACTGGAGCCCCTCCCACCCGGCCGGGCACTGACAGGTGTTGGGTCCGATGCACTCCCCTCCATTCTTACACCCCTGCAGACACACGGCTGAGGGGCAAAAACAACAGCTGATCTACAACATGTAAACCAACTAAACTCTCCCACCAGATCTGCTTCATCCACACATGTTTAACACAAAAATCAATATTTACGTTGAGCTCTTCTCTCAAACAGAAAACACTCCTACTTCCACCTTGTGATGTCATGTGGTAATACAGAAAGAGCCCTGCTGTATTTTTAAACTCCATACATCTTCACTATCATTTGGCTCATTTCAGCCCTGGAATTGCCGATCGCTAACTAAAGGTAAACTAAAGGTAAACTAAAGGTAAAAGGTAGCTATTGAAAACTACCACTACATAACATCACAAGGCTGAAAAGAGCATTTTGAGCTTTGGAGATGCAGACAGACTAATAAACCAGATTACTTATGTGTGAATGAAACAAAACACAACTCCAGGTATGTTTTTGAGGAGGCAAACTACCTGATCTAGAAATGTTCATGACTAAATGCTAGAAATAAAACCTCATATGTCTCAGTGGGTGATGGACAGGGCAGTGTCTTAGTGAAATAATGATGTGGCAGCCCAGTTCATTCTGCAACTCAAAATGCTTCTGAATATCTTGTGTGGCCCCCACGTGCTTGTACACATGTTTGAAAACACCGTGGCATGCTCCTAATGACACGATGGATAGTGTCTTGTGGGCCATCCTCCCAGATCTGTGTAAAGGCATCACTGAGCTCCTGTAGAGTCTGAGGAGCAACCTGGAGGTGTCTGATGGACCCAGGCATAATGTCCCAGAGGTGTTCTATCGGGTTTAAGTCAGGTGATCGTGAGCGCCATTCAGTTGTATCAATCCCTTTTACAGCCCTGTCAAGCTCTCCCAGAGTAACTGCCTGTCTCCTGAAATCTCCTCCATGTTCTGGAGATTGAGCACATTAAATCTCCTTGCAACGGCACATTTGGATGTGGCATCTTGGAGAAGTTGGTCAATCTGTGCAGGTTCTGTAGGCTTAAGGAATGGACTCATACTCCCAGCAGTGATGATCACTGTAGCCAAAGCAGCACTAGTGGAAAACCAGCCAAAAAACACCAAGAGGGAGAAACTTGAAATGAGCTCTACATGCAAACCAGTCCTGTTTTAGAGGTTGTCTCATGGTTGCCGCTCTAGTTCACCTGTTGTTCAATTCCATTAAAAGAGTTGGCATCCTTTTGTTCCTAAGACATTGCCCTGTCCAGATTTGTACAGATATACAACTGACTGAGATCTGATGTGTTTTCAAAGTGTTCCTTTGATAATAAGATTTTTCAGTGACTCACGTTTGCTGCACCTGTCTCCGCTCCAGCCTGAGGCACATGAGCAGGTGTTGGGCCCCACACACTTGGCCCTGTTCATGCACAGGGGCTCACACACACCTAAACACAAAACACACAAACAAACAAACAAACACATCGTCACTAGAAATGCCACCATATCAAATTTAATGTTCTGTGTTTCTGATGTCCCATATTAGGGGTCATCAAACTAAGGCCCGCGGGCCGACTCTGGCCCACCACGCCCCTCTGACTGGCCCCCCTGTCCCTCTGCCCCCACCACTTGGACCTATGAGGCAATCCTCAAAAGTTGTTATGGCCTATTTTTTAAAATTACTTTTTGGCAAATAATAATGTGTCTGCATCTTGTATTTTGTTGATTTTTTCAATAAAAAAATTATATTTATATGAAGTATTTATATTTATATTTAAATAATAATATGAAGTATTTACATTTGCCTAATCTCAAGTATGGACTACTTCTGTAACCATGAAGAATCATACTATGAAAGTATAACTTTTTATTTTAAGTTAGGCCTCAACAAGCCTGTTAATAAGTCACACAGAGTACTTTTGTAACAGTATATATGGACTGTAGGCACATTAAAACCACATCCAGAGAATCAGAAATCGTAAAAGGCAAGTAAAGTAAACAAGAATGCCAGTGACTGGTATCAAAAATTAAAACTCAGTGAGCTCTAATTTTGAGTGAAGACCCCAAGAAAAAATATGGAAAGATGTCTCAGTAGCACCACCTCAAAAATCTTTTAAAAATTTTGAAAATTTAATGGGAACCTTATTTTAAAATATTACCACCACTACCTACACCTCTGTAGAGAAACTGGCCATAATACATGTTATAAAATGTTATAATGATCTCTTCATGCACAGTGCAGTGTGTTCACACAGTGTTCACATCTATACTTAAAAATGGTCTGGAAAAATGTGCTTCAATTTACTTGAACAATGAACAGTTTTAAAGTTAACTTTTAAAATGGTGTTTAACTGTCTACTGTCCAGTGTGGATATTATGCATGTCACATATGTCTAATAGCCTATTTTAAAAATAAACTGTTATAAAAATAACAGTAAAGAAAAAAAAAATAATAATAATAATAAATAAATAAAAAATTATAAGCAGTCACATATTGTACATTCCTATTGGTCGGTTTCAGATGACATCATCACTTCTAGTGCTTGCGGGGGCACTACCAAAAAAATCAGGCCTGTAAAGCCTCGCAAAAGCACAAAGCATTTGTACTTAGGGCACCCAAATCGCTAGCAACGGCTCTATGCATATTTAACAGAAAAAAGTGGACCAGTGAACACTAATGTGTGTTTGTCCCTCAGATTGCTATGGTCCTGCACATGTTGAGGCAGCAGCAGGAGGGTCTGCTGTCCTCTGCACTGACCACTGACCACATGACCAGAGCAGTGCAGGCACGGGCAAAGAGGTCCATTCGTGTGAAAATGTGGGACTTTGAGATGGAGGGGAAAGACGAAGAGGAAGCCAGACCTCTTCTGAATTTGGTAAGATGTTCAATCCTCTGTGAAGTCTTTAAGTGTAGTCCTGTGACAGTCCTGGGGACTAATGCTGATTGTTCTCTTTGTTGCAGACTTGGGATGTTATGAACCAGCTCAAAATGAACGATGCTGTGTTTGAGGCAAGGAGACTCCTCATGTCTCCTGAAATCATCCCTGAAAACTTTCTGTAGGTCACATACACTGTTCCTTATCATGTCTGTTTGAAATGAATGTTCTGCTCATTTGACTTTGTCTCCCCAGAGACTCAAAGGTCCTCGGCCTGGCTCAGGAGTTTTCAGACTCCTTGTCTGAGCAGAAAGAGGACTGTCCCTGCCTGCTCCAGCCCAGAGACGTGGTACTGGCGGTTGTCCCCAAGGTCTTCTACAGCCTGTGGCAGCCTCCACTTGATGCAGATTTATTCAGTATGCCATCATCTGAGCTCAGCATCCCAGCCATTGGACTGACCCAACGTGTCTTGGATTGTCTCTCTGAAGATCTGGGAAACATGCTCCAGAAAGTGGAGTTTTCAGACTGTCTTCGGGACCAAATGGTTCTGAAGATTATGAAGAGAATACATCAAATGTTTCCCCAGGATGAACTGGAGGAGCTTATGAAATCCTTCTGCCTCATCCTGCTGGAGGGCATCACTGACATCATTGTTGAAGAGATCTGCACTCTCTTCACTCCTGAACCTGAGGAGCATGAAGACCCCGGCGAAGACTTGGAGTCTGCTGCCTCTGCTCTTCCTCCTCCTGAGGAAATCAGCCAAGAAGCCTCGGAGGAACCAGCAGGGGAACCCAGGGTAGATGTGTCTACCTTCAATGTGACATCAGACCTGCTCACGGAGACTGTAGTCTCCTCTGAAGGACTGTGTGAACCACAGCCTGCGGAGCTCACTCTTTCTGCTCCTGCCAAGCCCCCTGCTCTTCAGGAGACCCCTGAGCTTGAGAATATCCCAGGACTCGAGGAGATCCCAGAGCTTGAGCTGATCCCAGCACTTGATGAGATCCCTGGACTTGAGGAGATCCCAGGCCTTGAGGTGATTCCAGAACTCGAGCAGATTCCTGGACTCAAGCAGATCCCTGGCCTCGAGACACTCCCAGGACTCGAGAACCTCCCGGGATCAAGCAGATCCCTGGACCCTTCCAGGACTCAAGACCCTCCCAGGACTCAAGCAGATCCCTGGACTCGAGACACTCCCAGACCTCGAGCAGATCCCTGGACTCAAGACCCTCCCAGGACTCAAGCACACACCTGGACTTGAGACACTCCCAGGACTCGAGCAGATCCTTGGGCTCAAGACCCTCCGAGGACTCGAGCAGATCCCTGGACTTGAGATCCTCCCAGGACTCGAGCAGATACCTGGACTCAAGACCCTTCCAAGACTCGAGACCCTCCCAGAACTCGAGACCCTCCCAGGACTCAAGCAGTTCCCTGGACTTGAGACCCTCCCAGAACTTGAGCAGATACCTGGACTCGAGATCCTCCAAGGACTCAAGCTGGTACCTGGACTCGAGACCCTCCTAGGACTCGGGTAGATCCCTGGACTCGAGACCCTCCCAGGACTCGGGCACATCCCTGGACTCGAGACCCTCCCAGGACTCGGGCAGATCCCTGGACTCGAGACCCTCCCAGAACTCGAGCAGGTACCTGGACTCGAGACCCTCCAAGGACTCAAGCTGGTACCTGGACTCGAGACCCTCCTAGGACTCGGGTAGATACCTGGACTCGAGACCCTCCCAGGACTCAAGCTGGTACCTGGACTCGAGACCCTCCCAGGACTCGGGCAGATACCTGGACTCGAGACCCTCCCAGGACTCAAGCTGATACCTGGACTCGAGACCCTCCTAGGACTCGAGTAGATACCTGGACTTGAGACCCTCCCAGGATTCGGGCAGATCCCTGGACTCGAGACCCTCCCAGGACTCGAGCAGATCCCTGGACTCAAGACCCTCCCAGGACTCGAGGCCCTTCCAGGACTTGAGCAGTTCCCTGGCTCTAGAGGCGCTCATACGCCAATAGAGTGCGCTATACATTAAATAGCTTGTGCAACATTTTGGTGTAATGTGTCATCATGTTATATACAAAATACGTTATTGTGGTGTTAAACTACTAGTATTTGTTCTGCCTTTTCTCATGAGACATAATTACAGTTTACCATTTCAGGGCACCATTAACTACACATCTGTGGAGCAACTAGACAACATGAATGTCAATTTAGGGTTTACTCAAAACTTGTTATTAAATATAGTTGGAATAATATTATCGTGCAATGCTGATTCACACAGTTCTTCCAGAAAGTTCAGGTTCTCCAACTTTGTGGAACAGGAGGTTGTCCATGAATTCAACAAGAATGATATAATATGGAGAATTTTCAATGAATGCAATTGTCTCAAGTCTTGACACCCAAATGCAGTGATAACTGTAGATCAGGGGTCATCAAACTAAGGCCCGCCACGCCCCTTTGACTGGTCCTCCAGCCCCTCTGCCTCCACCACTTGAACTGGCCCTATGAGGCAATCCTCAAAAGCTGTCATGGCCTATTTTTTTTTTATTAGTTTTTAGCTAATTATAACATGTCTACATCTTGTATTTTGTTGATTTTTTTTCAATTAAAAATTATATTTATATGAAGTATTTATATTTTTATTTAAATAATTATGTGACGTTTTTACATTTGCCACCAAATTTATTGCTGAATTTTCATCACCTGACAAGCTCGAGATCAAACAGTGACAGTCAACGCACACACAGAGCACTGTAGTGCAGTTAAGGTCAGATGTTTCTTATATATACTATATTCTGATATTTATTACCTTTGATGCTATTGTTATTAGAAAATAAATAAATGGAATATCTGTGGTATTTCAAATTAAAACAAAGTGTGAAGTACTTACTACTTTTGCAAACCACTAGTAACGATAAACTAATATGTGCCAGGAATTCTGTGTTGATATAGTGTTGTGGATGGCTGTACCAGGCTCGTCATTTCTACTCCACAATGAGGCCTGCTGGTCATTTTTGTCTGGGTCATACAATTCTGTTATACAGCCGACCCGACCCCGGCCCCCCATCACAGTCAGGAGCAATAAAGAAAGTTTGACTTCATTTAGCTTCTAAAATGGAACTTCATGTGGCCTGTGCTCTTACTGTTTTAAAAACTGTACTGCAATCACAAATGAACCTGTGTCATAACCTGCAGATAGAGGACACACATGTTTTTCTCATTCTCAGTATATGGACAGGCCATGTCTCATTAGCCTTGCACGATTTGTGTGTTCACAAATTTGCGAAAATCCATCTTGAGATTCTCCTGCTGTAAGTCACTGTACCTGCTATTATTTATTTACCCACCACTGTCCATCACTGCAATGTACACAATCATCTCAGAATCAAAACACTTATTGTGCAATGTTCCTGTGCCTTTAGCTTAGCTTACAGTGTTGTGTTTTTTAGTTGATTGTAAATACTTATTATTATTTATCTTGATTTTGATGCATGCTCTTATTTCCTACTGTTTCTGTAACTTGCGTTGTGACACTGCAATTTCCCCATTGTGGGACAAATAAAGGATTATCTTATCTTATCTTATCTTAAATTCGTCCAGCAGCTGGTGGGCCAATCACAGAGCAGCCAACTGGATTTCAGCATTGAAACTGGCAACCCAAATGAGAGACTTATGTGAGGCTCATTCTGCTTTCTGATTGGATAACTGTCTCATTACATAAATAACATAAATAAATGGGACATGTTCTGTCCTCAGTAAAAGCTTTGATATGTACAGTACGTTACCTCATATCTGGAGACACATGGGTCATGTTTATGGAACATACAGTTTCTTTAAGATTATATTGTGACCTGAATCAACACGAGTATTGATTGTTGTCTTGACATCCTGATCATCACACATAACAGTCACAATCCAGTGTTGCTCACTTACTCCTCTGACACCTCCTCCCTGTGTAGCCCTCTGGACATGAGCACATGTTGTTCCTGATGCACTGGCCTCCATTTTTACACGGAGGGTTACATAAGGCTGAAACACAGAAAATGAAGATATATGTTCTGTAAATATTTGTGTAGTGTAGTGTAGAGTATTGAATGTGCACTACAGACCGATGTGGCAGTGGGCGCCGTAGAATCCACTGGGGCACACGCAGGAGTTGGGTCTGATGCACGTTCCTCCGTTCACACACAGTGGGTCACACAGCGCTGACAGGAGCAGAAGAGAACAGTGTCAGGTGCGGGGACAGGGGTTTGTGTTCGGAGAATGAGCTGAGTCTGTACCTGAAGCACAAGTGGGTCCCTGCCAGCCCGTTTTGCACCTGCACACGTCAGGGGACACGCACTCGCCTCCATTCTCACAGTGACGGCTACACACCACTGCTCACAACAGGGAAGAGTGTGGAGATGTAACTATTTATGTTTACTCACTTTATAGAAAAGTGCTTAGGACAGGTTTTGGCCTAATTTGGTGGGATGATACCTGCTGTAAATATAAATTATAGCTTTACACCAATCAAGAACCAATTTGCACAAAAAATATGTTGATAATTACAGAAAGAAGAGAGTTCTAAAACATAAAATCCAAAGGCACAACTTACTCAAAAGCAACAAGAGATATTTGAAACATTATTTCAACAAATTAAAGGTGTTTTCTTATCATTTTGTCAAATAAGTATTTTTGTGTACATTAGAGGATTGTGACATCACCCATAGCTTTCAGCTCCAGTCAAATGAAGCTCACCGAGGCTAGCGGTTATAGGAGCGAATTTGGAGCCGGGTCCATAGTAGGAATAGGAATGTATTTACGGACCAGTTAGCTGATTAAGAACAGCAGGATCATGTAGAGCGGGTTAATACAAACATTTGAAGACCAAACAGCAGTTACAAACAGAGGGGTGATGTTTTTTCAATGTAAAGTGAACCCCCTTCCAAGTAGCTCACCAAGGGATTTCGGAATGATACCATTATGCTGAATAAAAAAAAATTGGTTAATTAAATGCCTATTACCATTGTAAATCTATCATTTCGAAGCCCAGCTTTGTGCACTAATAAATAGACAATGGTTTATGTTTTATAGGCATCTAACTGTACCCAAAGGCTCACCCTCTTTCTTATAATCATCTCAGTTTTTTGCGGCCATTAAAATGAGTAGCTCTCTGACATTTTTGTTTTGTAAAGGTAGCTCACCGGAGGAAAAAGGTTGGGGACCCCTGCCCTAGTGTGATGTCACGATTTCCAACCGGGAAGTAAAATTTGAAGCCTAAAATATTGCCAATTATGCTTTTTTTCCATTTTAAATTATTAAATATAATAATCTTAACTGTGTTTTAGTCAAATGTGCAGTCCAACCTGTCTTTAAAGGCGCTTTAATGCAGCAGAATTGTTCTAATCTTGCTGCTTGTTTCTTATTATTTTAATTTCTCCACTCACTGATTTCACATCTGGGGCCCACGTAGCCATAGGTGCAGGTGCAGTGGTTTCTGGCTGCACAGGTTCCTCCGTGCAGACAGGGGGGGTCGCAGTGGGCTACACAGAAAAACGTCATTACATAAAGTTCATATTGATATAACTGGTATATAAAGCTTTATTATGAGACTTTACCCTCTTCACAGGTGGGTCCAGTGTATCCCAGAGGACACTCACACATGTTGGGCCTCACACAGCGGCCCTGGTTCTTACAGTCTGGACGACACACAGCTGAAGGAGGACACAAGTCATGAAATAAAGAAATATGAATATACTTAAAGGTCCTATATTAAGCAGAATGTACTCTTGTGAGCTTAAATCCATGTTATAATGTTGTTACCTCCTCAAAAACAGACCTGGAGTTGATTTTCGTTTCATTCACACTGAGTAACACTTTATTATCTGTACCTTAGTAATCTCCTTAATGTGAGCTCAGGTAGTTACCGGCTTCGCTCCTCACAGTTCCTCTTCACTGTCCCTCGGTGCCTCTCGGAGCTGGAAAATCTGCCTTTTCCTACAGCTCCATGGTCTTGGAAAGATCTTAAATTTGAATCTATGGTGTCACTTAATAACTTCAAGAAAATTGTAAAGAGTGCATTGACTGAGACGTGTGTGTGTTTTTGTTGAGAGATGCAAATGGTTTTATAATGTGATACTAAATGAATGAATCTCAATAGGACCTCCTGGGTAAATAAAGGTAAAATTAAAAAATAATTTCCAAGTGAACAGCTCCTTTTACCTTTAGTTCAGTAGAGATAGGCAATTCCAGGGCTGAAATTATCCAAATGATTCTAGTGAAGGTGTGTGGAGTTTAAAATCACTTCCTGTTTAAGAGAACTCAGCCTAAATATGCAGGTTTTGTGTTTTAACGGTTGTGAATGAAACAAAACACAACTCCAGGTGTGTTTGATGAGGAAAATAGCATCATGGGCCCTTTAAGCAGAACAGCGTTACACTCCGGCCCTTACCAATATGGCAGCTGTAGCCGGTGTAGCCTTCTTTACAGGTGCAGGTGTTGGGCTGAGAACACTCCATATTCTTTCCACATGGATATTTGCACACAGCTGAAACACACAAAAAACAGTCATGAGTCTATTTTGTGCTAGCAACACAAATACTGATTTAATTACTAATAATAAAAAAAAAAAGAAATAAGTTTTCTTCAAATGTTTTCTTGTATTATGCAAATTTGACGTTTTGGAGCTTTTTATCCTGCTATAACACTGTTCCCTCATCGAAAACATGCCTGGAGAGGTTTAATGCATGTTTCAGTAATCTAGTGATCTCTCCTGGGCCCTATTCAAACCCAGTAGTACAATCCTGGTGAAAGCTCCGCCCACGAGCCTACATCACCTGTGTTCCCTGTGGTTATTTTTCATGAATATACAAAAACATGATACAGAACTGTACACTACAATTTGACAAACCCGATACAGTGTGCAGTAGTTTCATTTGCATGCTGATGCATGTGCTCTGAAGGGGGAGTGAATTAGCGTGGAGAGCGAAAGGAGGATGGACTCAGAGCATCAAAAAACTCAAGTGAACCTTAGAAAACATGTTAATATGTTGTTTTTCGATAAATATAGCATTTCCAAAAGGTAACATGGTGATCTAAATATGTTGTGTGTTAGAAGTTATAAAGGTAAAATACTTTACTAAAATACCCATAAAAGTAAAATACTCCTTCTTTAATCTTATGGCTTCAGTCCTTTCAACTGACTTAAAGGTCTTATATTAGGGATTTTTCCTCCGGTGAGCTACCTTCACAAAACAAAATGTCAGAGAGCTACTCATTTTAGCAGCCGCAAGAAACTGAGACGATTATAAGAAAGAGGGTGAGCCTTTGGGTACAGTTAGATGCCTATAAAACATAAACCATTGTCCATTTATTAGTGCACAAAGTTGGGCTTCAAAAGGATACATTTACAATGGTAATAGGCATGTAATTAACCAAATTTTTGTTATTCAGCACAATAGTATAATTCTGAAATCCCTTGGCGAGTTACTTGGAAGGGGGTGGAGAGCCTGAGCTACACAGTTGGAGATCTGTCTTATATTACGCAAAATGAACTCTTATGAGCTTTAAGCCATGTTATAATATTGTTTCCTCCTCAAAAACAGACCTGGAGTTGTGTTTTGTTTCATTCACACGTTTTAGTAACACTTTATTATTAGTCTGTCTGCATCTCAAAATGCTCTGTTCCACCCTGTGATGTCATGAAGTTTACCATTTACCTTTTACCTTTTGTTCAGTAGAGATTGGCAATTCCAGATCTGAAATCATCCACATGATTCTAGGAAGAAAGGAGTATTTGAAAACCTGTATTACCACATGACATCACAAGGTGGAACAGAGTGTTTGCCAGCCTAAATCTGCAGGGTTTGTGTGTTAAACATGTGAATGAAACAAAACACAACTCCAGTTCTGTTTGTGACGAGGAAATGACATTATAAAAAAGCTACAGACCTTTACACGTTACTCCGTCTCCTGCGTAACCATGGGGACAGGAGCCACACTTGTAAAGCCCAACAGCACTGGGTTCACAGGGGACTCCCGGAAAACAGGTCCCCTCCTCACAGGCCCCTCCCCTCTCCCCTGCGCTGCGGTCAGGGGTCAGCTGCGTCCCCCGGGGCTGCCCTCTGTGGACGCTGGAGGAGAGGTCTGTAGTCTGATTCCTCTCTGTGGGTCTCTCCTTTGGCCTGGCTCTTGGGTCTGGCTGTTTCCGCAGGCTGGAGTTGGTGGGAGGTGGCAGGTTGTGTTTGTGGGCGTGGGACAGTCCATCAGGTCCACTCGGGACTGTTCTCTGGTCTGTAAAACACACACATCATCCGGGAAAGTACTTTTTCTGTTAGTCTTAAGTTGCTCTACTATTATATCTTAAATAACCAATCATTTTGATGTGATACAGATCTGATATTAAGGGTTTTAGACTGAAGACACTTTAAAATCTCAGATAAAAGCTCTTTTTTGACCACTCGTCTATGGCCCTCCACATGGTCTATGTTTCAATATGTGGCTCTCCATGAAAAAAGTTTGGACACCCCTGGATTAAGATGTTTAATGTCACACCATGGAACTCACTAAAACTAACTAGAAAGTCTATCAGTATCATTTTTCATTCAGAGCAGCGAGTGGCCAGTTACCTCTGTCAGAGAGAGAGAGAGAGACCTATCCTGGATTTTTATGGCCGACAGCTAACATGATTTTTTAAATCACACAATTCATGGCATTGTTTTATTCAAATGTAGATTTTCGATTGAAGTTGGAAACAGACTTCCGAGAAATCAACCCATATGAGTATTTTCATGGCCAATTTTGAAATTCTTTCCCCAAATTTACAACTGTAATTGATTCCAAACTCAAAACTCTACTCTTCTGTTTTACTCCACACTGGATAAGAGCTGTGTAGTCACCTTTTGTCCTCTTTGCACTAAACTGTTCAAATGAAACTTAACGCAGTTTTATTAGGCAGCTGGTTGACCCAAACAAAATACTGGCCTCTGCTGGAGATTTAAGGCTGGTAGCAATACGCTAAAAAGTGCAAATATCGGCTTGACGGAAGAATTTAAATCGTATGACATCACACAGGCACACTGCACTGGCGCTCACGATCAGTCTCTTAGACTTAAGACAAACTTTATTAATCCACAAGGGAAATTATTTGGATACAGTAGCTCACTCATCACAATATAATAATAAAGAATAACAAAAATAAACGGTATAGCAAAAAAGAGCAAGAGACAGTGTCGAATAAGACATAATTATATAAATAAATGTATATGTACAAGTCAAAATAAAATAGAAAAATAAGTTATAAACATAAAATCAAATATAAAATCACAGCTATATATAAGAGACAATAAAGACAATAAAGACTCACTTGTCCTTCTGCAGATGCGTCCGTTTCCTTGGAGACCGTGAGGACAGGGCCCACAAACGTATCCTGCAGAAACATGGATGCTCTCAAAGCACTGCACCCCGGGGTGACAGGGCCTCCTGCTGCAGGGAGAGGGAGACGGAGGCCTGGAGGATTTGGGCCGCGATGGAAACTGAGCTCCCCCTGATGTTGGAGATACACAAAAATAGAGACCTTTTCTGCAAAATGAACTTTTCAGAGCTTTTAACCGTGTTATAGTTGTTTCCTCTTCTCACTGACCCTCTGAAGTTGTATTTTGTTGTTTATGCATGTTTGAGAAATCTTTATTCTCCTGTATTCAAGACGTCATTGCTCCAATCAACACCCATTTTCACCACCACTGTGATGTACGCACTTTGTTCTCCAATTTCATTTTATTAATCAGTGATACACGTAGGATTCAGGGAAATGGGAAAAAATGTGGTGCTCGTGTGATCTGCAGAGCCTAATCCAGCAGAGTTGGACTTCACAATTTTCCAACCTGGAATTCAAAGGACTTGTTTCTTTTGTTGTTGTTTTAGATGAATATTGCGATTTAAAATGCTCAAATTATAGGTGTCAGGATTCCTGTTTTTCTTTCTACCTTGCGCTGTCTCCCCCCTCCCTTCTGTGTCTCCTGGTGCCTGGAGCTGGGTGGAGAGTCTGACACCGCCCTCATCTTTGGTTCCACCCGTTACTCACCTGTTTTCAATCATCTCATCTCCTACAGTACAAGAAGCCTGGTTCTTCACCCACGCGTTGCCAGATCAACAGTTTACCCTCTGTGGTATTACAGTTTGGCTCCAGTTTCTGCTTCTAGTATTTTTGCCTGATTTCTAGTGACTAAGTTTTTCCTGTTTTTCTGCACATCCGGTTTTTGGACATTCCTGCATTGATTTTCACCCCAGCCTCCGACCCAGCTCCCAGCAACCTGCATATGCTTTTGTATTCAATAAATCCTGTTCATTTTTGGACTTTCGTTGGCTGCCTTTTTGATTCTCCAGTCATTACAACAATAGGTGTCATAGATTCTAACTATATAGCAGACAAAAGCACAATAGGTCTTTTTTAAGCATGTTTTATATATATTTTTTCTCATGTATTCAGTGAGCGTTGAGTTCCTTACGTGTGCAGTTCTGTCCGTCTCCACTGAACCCCGGGGGGCAGTGTCCACAGGTGAAAGAGCCCAGTGTGTTATTACAGCCCACTCCAGGAAAACAGGGCTGAGACAGACACTCGTCCACGTCCTCTCTACATGTGTGACCTGAAATCACATCAAGTCAGGTTACAGGTCAGATCTGTGGAGAGGCAACCCCGCTCACAGTCAGAATGCCTGTTTTTCTAGGTATTTTTGAGCTATAAAACCACCTGTAACTGAATAAAAACAAGATAGAGCTGTTTAATGTCACACTGTGGAACATTCCAGGCAGAGCAATGACATATCCATAGAAACAAGCAGGTGACGGACCCCCAACCAAAAAGTTACATAGTGCACCTTTAAAAGAGCTGTATGTAAGATTTAGATTTTAAATTTCATGTCCTAATAAAATCCATTGTAATACTGATTTATTCTTAATTACAAAACAAATTTATTTATGTTGTAATTTGGTGTTTTGGTTCTCAAAACAATTATCAAATCAGAAAGCAGAATGAGCCTCAAATGATGGTCACTCCCTAAACCCCAGCCCCTGCAGCCAGTCATGAATCAGTGCTAGTGCAGCCTCTGCAGCTCAGGGAGGGAATTCTGGAGGTTCTGAGCTTCATATGAGCCGTAGGGTGTTTCTCAATTCCCAGGATCCTTCCTCCATTTTCGGATAATAGGCTAATTGTATTCTTAATTCCCTTTTTTAAGAGATTTTGCTGCATTTGTCCTGATTTAAATTCATTCGATGCGATAATAGTGTGATCTGCAGCAATGTGACTAAAATATCAAAATATTGACTTCTTTTTTTATTGTAGAATGGGTTTTATGTTTTTAAAATTGCGGTGCATTGTGGGCAATTTGCAGAGCTCTGAGGAGGCCAAGGATCCGCTCGTGCATTCTTGGTAAAAAAGCCAAATGGAGGAGTCGAGCGCAGAGGATGTGAGGGCTTTGGGGGACTTGGAACAGCACTTGGCGGAGCTCTGATGACATGGATCTGTCCAAAGTGGTTCAGAAGCCGAGGATCCTGGCAACTGGGAAACACCCCTGGTCTGTCCATAGACTGAGAATGAGACAAACTTGGAAGGTTCAGTTGTGACTGTAATATTCTTCTTAAAGCTGTTCAAAGTGTAGGATACATACAGCTCCTGTAAAGCCTAGGCTATAAACACTTTGACTTAGACTTACACAAACTTTATTGATCCACAAGGGAAATTATTTGGACACAGTAGCTCAAACATCACAATATAATATAATAACAGAGAGTAACAAAAATAGATGGTGTAGCAAAAAGAGCAAGAGACACGTGTCAAATGAGACATAATTATAAAAATAAATGTATATGTACAAGTCAGAATAAAATAGAAAAATAAGTAATAAACTATAAAATAAACTATAAAATCAAAGCTATAAACAAGAGACAAGAACGACAGTGCAAATAATTTGCTGATTAACAGAGCATAAGGTTATCAGTTACTTAAGATTGAGTTGTAGGGAGTATTATCTGTTACATAAGGGTGAGTTGTTGTACAGTTGTAGGGAGTATTATAGTATGAATGTACTCCTGTATCTCTCACTGTTTGAGTGGAGCTGTAGGAGCCTGTTGGAGAATGAGCTCCTCTGTCCCTCTATAATAACACTGATAGCTGCATCAGATTACTGAATTGCTCATTTAGTTTGTGTATTTTGTGTGTGTATTGTTGTTAGTTTGTGTATCTGTCCCTATTCCAATAAACAATAAATAAATAAAGTATTGGATATTGGTTTGGGTTGACAAAAAAGCATATGGGACCATCCTAAATAAAATTAAGATTTAAACTGTATTGATCCACAAGGGAAATGACTTGCACACAGTAGCTCACACATCACAATATAATATAATAACAAAGAAAAAATATATATACATAAAAATACATAAATCTGGTGTGTGTTTAGTGATCTGTGTGTAGTCAGTTACCGGTCATCCCCGTGGGGCAGATACAGGAGAAGGAGCCCGGCGCGTCGATGCAGCGTCCATATCTGCAGGGGTTGGGTTTGCAGTCGTCTATGTCCTCCTCACAGCGCCCCCCTCGGAAGCCTCCGGGACACGCGCACAGGTACGCTCCGGTGCCCGAGGGGAGGAGGGGGGAGGGGACGCAGGAGCCCCCGTTCAGACAGGCGCACGGGAGCACTGTCACCTGCCAACACACAAAGAGGCTGCGACTAAAACGGGACTTCAGATATCAATATCAGAAATCAAATAATAAGATCTCACGAGACCAATTTGCCACAAGTTTGTGCACACATGAGGAAAATGATCTTGTGAGATTTTTTTTTCATTATGTGTTTATATTTGGATTGGACAAAAAAGGGTTGAATGCAGGTGACTTCACATTTTGAGAAGCTGTAGTTCCAAAAAGCAGTGGAAAAATGACCACAAAAGTACTCAATAAAATATATAAAAATGTAAAGGTCAAAACTGTGAACTGAACGCCACAATTTATTTATTATCATTTATATCAAAATAAATTGCCTTGTCTCGATCTTGTGGACCTCGTGTCTAGTCTCATCTTGTGAGAATTCTGTCTCGACTCACCCCTAGTTAAAGCTTTAAAAATGAGTGAATCCAGTTACACTGACTAGTGTATATATAATAGAGCAGCACAGTGCCCTCTAGTGGGACAAAAAGATTCCGTACAGTGCAATGACGTGGCTTTTCAGTCAGGGATAAGTATATTAACATTTATGCAAAAAGTATAATAAAGCCTGGATGGCAGTCACAATATCTTACCACCACCGGGTATGGAGTGAATGAATAATGCAATGAATGAATAAAGCGTCTTTGAGTGTCCAAAAAGTGCTATATAAAACTATTATTATTATTATTATTATTATTATTATTATTATTATTATTATTATTATTATGTTATTATGAATATATCTTATGCTGTTTTGTTTTGTTGTTTTTTTTTCCGTTATATATGTGGAGTTACTATAATTGACTGAGATTCAGGAGCAGGACCATGCCTCAACTTTCCTCTCCTCCTCTCCAGAGATCCACAGCTCACCTCGACCACACCTCTAATTACCCAGAAGCCCTATTTGTAGAGGCCTATCCCATCAACTTAGTTTGTCTCAGCTATTTTGACCCTGTCTTGTTTTTTGTTTTTTTTTACTTACTGTATTTACATTTATATAATTTATGTCTTATTGATACTAATCTCTTGCTTATTTAGAAGTTTATTACCATTTTTTTAAATATTTTTTTTACTGTGTTAGTAAAAAGTGTAACTTAGTGTAAGTTATTGTAATATAGTGTGATGTGTGAGCTACTGTGTCCAAGTCATTTCCCTTGTGGATCAATAAAGTCTAAGTCTAAGTCTAAGTCTAAGTTTGTCTTTCAGCTATAAGACATCTATGAAGGGGGGTCCCGTACTGGCTGGGTCCATCGACTGAGATGGGGCCCCCATCCTGAGTCTCAACAAAGCCACCTCTACCTCATTCATCCCATCATTCATCGATAAATACTTTATTTTAAATATATTACTTTAAATATTGCTCACTTACTTAAGAGCTGAAAAATATTAAAATAATAGTAATATTGTTGTAATATTGAAGTTTGAGTTGAAATTAGTAAAAAATAAATAAATAAATACAATCTGAACCATGAAGTAAGCAATGAAAACCTAGTTCTTATATTGCCTTCAACCACTACAACTCGGAACCTGCTGGAGGCTGATTTTAAGGCCATTGAGTGATTCCCACCGCGTCGCTCTTCTGTCTGGAGTTTTTTTTGCAGTTACCTGTATTTGCGCTGTGGTCTGAGCTGCGCAGCGGTCGCTCACGGAGACTCGTATCGTGTGTGCGTCCCCTTCACTGTCTGAGGCCCTCCATGTGAACAGACCACCGGGGGACACAGAGGAGCCGTCCGGACCGGAGACCAGACTGAAGACCAGAGCTGAGCCTTCTGGGTCCAGAGCCTGCAGCTGGTACTCAAGACTGTCCCCCGAGAAGGAGCGCAGGAGAGGGGGAAGAGACTGGAACACAGGGGGCTGGTTCTCTGGTCAGGAGAAAAATACATTACAAGTACTGATAACAAATACACAAGATTCAGCTCAAAGCAGCGCACATATTAAAAAATGGGTGTTACGCAAAAATTTCTACATGTTATAACGTTGTTCCCTCATCAAAAACATGTCTGAATAGAGTGAAATTTTAGAGTCATCCATGCATGTTTGAGTAATCTAGTGATCTCTCTTATGGTTAGCTGTAAGATTCTGTCCAATGCTCCGCCCACAAGCCTACATCACCCACGCTCCCACGCGACCATTCTCCATAAATATACAAAAACACGATACTAAACACTACTGTACACTACAACTTCACAAACCTTATGCACGCTGTGTCGTGACAGCGCTCTGAAGGGGGAGCGACTTAGCGTGGAGAGCAAAGGAAGGGGAAGGACTCAAAAAACATTTAAACATGTTAGTATGCTGTTTCTGGCGAATATACTATTTTCAAAACAATAAAAGGTAACACGGTGATTTAATTATATATGTTAATGTAGAATTATAATTAAACATGTCAAGAAGCACTCATTCTTATTAATCCTTTGGAAACTGCTTTAGGACAGTGAATACCTTGGAATTTTACATTTTAAAACTTAAGAACCAAGACGGGCAGCAGTACATGCAAGGACTCCACCTGCTGGTGAGTGTAACAGTTAAAATAGTAAGGCCAAAAACAGGAGCTGCTGGTTTCAAAGATGATTAGCTGTACAGTGAAAACGTTAGTGCTGATTCAGGGGCTGGGGTTTAGGTAGTGACCATTCAGATCAGAGAGAGGACTTTTAAGATAAGATAAGATAAGATATGCCTTTATTAGTCCCACAGTGGGGAAATTCCAGTAGAAATAACCTTTAAACCTAATGCTGGATTTCAGCCTTGAAACTGGCAACCCAAATGAGAGAGTCATGTGAAGCTCATTCTACGTTATGATTGGATAATCATCTTGGGAACCATAACAGTGACTTATATTTATATATTTTTGTAATTAAGAATAAATCATCATTACAGTTGCTATCACAAAAAATATTTGATTTGAACATGTCTATCTCATACATGGAGACGCAGTGAAATCGTGTTTATTACATTTAAAATCACAATCTTAAAAACAGTGTGATGTTTGTAGCAGACCTGGATGTTGTCCGATCTTCTTTAAGGATAACTTTGGGGTAGGACACGATACGTTTTTTTAATCTTCAGCCTACTCCTTTTGAGCTCCAGAAATGGTCCCCTCATATCTACATATATGTTTGTGTTTATAATGTACCTTATACAGGTGTGTTGCTCAAATAAATAAAAATGAAAGTACAACATAACATAACAGAGAGAGAGAGAAAGGGAGGAGGATACAGGGTCTGAACAGAGGGAGAAAGAGAGACAGACAGAGAGACCCACACAGGTTCCCCTCTCCTCTTGTTGCTGTCATGTTCAAACTGTTTTAAACTGTTACAGAGCCAAAGAACCGGATCCAGCTGGCACTGGACTTTTCTGGAGCGGCTCTTCACAGTCTAAATAAACATGAGTCAGTTTCCTGTGTGAATCCGACAGCCCTGAAGTGTCCTGACGTGCAGACGGGACAAAACTAGGAGACGTGTCTGAGTCTCCCTTCCCTTTGCTCTCCACGCTAAGTCACCCCCCCTTCAGAGCGCTATCACAACACAACAACAGTATTTATGGAGAATTGCTTAATGCCTTGTTAGTGAAAAACTGTGGCACCTGCAGCATTTCTGTGGATGTCAGAAAATGTCAGATTTGGACAAATTTGGGTAAAAAAAAGAGAAAAAAGAAAAAATATTCAACCTGCAGTGTTGGAAATCAAATCTTGATACTTTGCAGCCTTACCTGGGGCTGTGATGCTAACTGTAGGCACTGCTCTGTCTGAAGCTCTGTTACTCAAGTTTAATCTGAGCTTTGTTTTAACACAATCTGACCATAAAGAAATAACATTTTTCAGTTTTCACCTTTTAGCTGAAAATCAAACCTAAACAGGACCATGAACACTCAGATTCATCACAGGTTCCTGAAAATGTGCTGTTTTTGTATTTTTTTCTTGAGTTTCAGACCATTTTAAAACTCTTTTTGGCAATGTTTGCTAATGTTACCATGGTAACTGCTGAACATTGCACCATATACATACATATAGAATGTATATATGTGTGATGAACCTACTGTCAGCAGTGGACCAGGTGTGGGGGGAGGAGTCAGGGAGGCAGGAGAGACAGGGGCTGATGGGATTGATCTCCCCTTCACCGTAACACACACCGGAGATAAAACAAGTCTTCTCCTGAGAACAACAAGAGCAGAGAGTGAGAAAGAGTGACACAAAACACACCAGACTGGAAACTATTACGATAAATATGAGTATAGTCCAAAAAATAGTCCAAAACAAAGAAACAACTGTGAAGTAGGGCCAAACCATAGACTGTATATATAAATGGACATAGCTAACCCTCTATAGTTGCTGCGTTCCAAATAGGAAGTGAGTACGGGCGCACTTCCGGCTCCACTGACTCTTTCTACTGGCTCCAATTCACTTTGTATTGAAAAAGCGTCAACCCTCTCTCTGTAACTGCTGCAGTGAGTGTCGTCATTTTGGTCTTTAAATGTTCGTATTAACCTGCTCTACGTGATCCTGGTGTTTTTATTTCACTATTTTGTCCGTAAATCAAGATTTAGTAACAGACTAATTGGGTGAGGTTGCTCCAGCTGGCGTTAGCAACAGGTTTGACTGACAGTGTATCTGTACTTTTCTACTTTTCTTTTACATTTTTTTGCATAAACTGCTTCTTAACTGATGTAAAACTATGATAAATATTTACCACAAGTACTACCCCACCAAACCAAGTCAAGAATTAGCAAAACATGCAAACCTGGTCAGTTTAAAGGTGCATTGTGTAACATTTCTGGTGGTGGGTCCGTCAAATGCTTTTCTCCATGAAGATGTTATTGCTTTGTCTGGAATGTTTCACAGTGTGGCATTAAGCCTTTTTATCTTCAGAGACCAAAGAAGACAAAGTTACAGGTCAGATCTGTGGAGAGGCGACCCCGCTCACAGTCAGAATGTCTGTCTTGAGCAGTAAAACCACCTATAATTGAATAGATGTAAGGTAGAACTGTTTAATGTCACACTGTGGAACATTCCAGGTAGACAATAACATATCCATGGAAACAAGCAGGTGACGAACTCCAAACTAAAAAGTTACACAGTGCACCTTTAACTCTAGAAGGTTAAAAGGTCCTCCTGAGCTTCCATGGTGCTGCCCTCTGGAGGCCTGGAGCTTACCCTGAGAGTGCAGAGGAGTTCCGCACTGGCATTACAGATGTGGCAGTGCCCGTCATACAGCGTCACAATCTTGGCGTTACTGTAGCTGTAGCCATCGTTGGAAACCTGTCACAACATATATGCTATTTAGTATGCTTGTGTGTATGTCGTTTTTAAATCACGGATCCACAGAAAAGTCTACTCTGCATTGACAAAAAGGTAACTACTGTGCATGCATTATTCTTATATTTGTATAATATACTGTAAAAGTGGTTATCTAGCCTACTATTCCAACTATATATGCCCTCTTTAAAGGTCCTATATTATGTAAAATTGACTTGTGAGCTTTAAGTCATGTTAGAATGTTGTTACCTCCTCAAAAACAGACCTGGAGTTGTGTTTTGTTTCAGTCACACATGTTTGAGTAATGCTTTAGTCTGTCTGCATCTTCAATGCTCTGTTCCACATAGTGATGTCCTGAAGTGGTAGTTTTCAAGTTAACAGCTACTGTTTACCTTTTGTTCAATAGAGATGGAAAATTACAGGCCTGAAATCATCCAAATGATTCTAGTGAAGAGGAGCTCAGTCACAAGGGAGGAACTCGGAGTATTGCCGCTGCTCCTCCAGGCATGTCCCACCAGAAGGAGGCTTCGGGGAAGACCCAGGACATGCTGGAGGGACTATGTCTCTTGGCTGGCCTGAGAACGCCTCGGGATCCCCCCGGAAGAGCTGGAGGAAGTGTGCGTGGAGAGGGAAGTCTGGGCCTCCCTGGTCAGACTGCTGCCTCCACAACCCAGACCCGGTTAAAGTGGAAGAAAATGGATGGATGATGTATGGAGTTTAAAAACACAGTGGAGCACTTCCTGTATTGCCACATGACATCACAAGGTGGAACACAGCGATTTCTGTTTGAGAGAAGAACTCAGCCTAAATATTTATGGTTTGTGTGTTAGACATGTGTGAATGAATCGAAACACAACTCCAAACACAACACAACACCAGAAACTTTAGATACAAGCTGCTAAATGAGTTCAAGAATTCCATGTGTTTACAGTAAGAAGAGGTAAAAAAAGCAAAAGGTTTACACATTTTGTACAGTGTCTTTCTGCAGACTTTGTGAAACATATATATTTATATAATTATGCTTTTTTTGACACCAGCCTCTTGCTATTTTTGCTGCTTATCTTGAATTTATTATTGCCGTTTATATTTTTACTCTCTGTTATTATATTATATTGTGATGTGTGAGCTACTGTGTCCAAGTCATTTCCCTTGTGGAGCAATAAAGTTTGTCTAAGTCTGAGTCTGTGGACCATGGACCACTATAGAAACTACCTGGACCACTGGAGTACACAGATATAAGGCCACATGGGAATAAAAAAGAAAGTACTACAATTTAATGTTGAAAATCACATTCTGTTGTCTAAATAAAGTTATCCAGAGACAGCACTGACTCTGATCTGCCAGCGGGACACAGCTCTGTTGGCTTCTGCTGCTGTTGGCTGCTGAGAGACCGGAGGGTGCTGTCTGTCCTCTAGGGGGAGCTGGCATTCCAGAGCCGTCGCATCCAGGAACGAGGCCAGGACCAACCGGGGCTCATCCAAAACCCACTCACCCTCGACAAACTGGGCACAGAGAGAGAGAGACATGAGGACTTATGCAAAGACATTTCACCGCTCACAGCTACACTCACTGACGATGTGTTTACATGCACTCTGCTTGTGGTTTGAATTTATACAAACTCTAGTCCCATTCTGTCTAAGCACTTTTTTTATTTATAATAGGCTGAAAACTATGAAATAAAAGCTAGACCATAGACTGTAGATATAAATGGACATAGCTAACCCGCCAGCCACCATGTTCCATAACTGCAAGCCTCGATTAACTTCATTTGACTGGGTGACGTCACACTCGATCACTTACTTTGCAGCGACATCACGCCGGGGGTGTTGTACGTGTATCTTTATAGTGGAATGTTTAGGAGTTACCATGATGACAAATGCACAAATTAGAAAACACCGGCAAAAAAGTTTAACTGAAGAAAAAATACAAAATGGATTTAAAGAGCACATTTTCAGGAGCCTGTGATGAATACAAGCGTTCATGGTCCTGTTTAGGAGTTTGATTTTCAACAAAAAGGTGAGAGTGACTGAAAAACTCTAACAAAATCAGCTCTTACCGGCTAGATTGTGTTAAAATAATGCTCAGAATAAGCTAAAGCCTCAGATAGAACAGAGCCTCCAGTTAGCTTCACACCCCTAGGGAATGCTACTTCGGCGTGGCTCAAACTGTATTCAGGATTTGTCTAGAGAGAGGCCAGTTTAGTGTGTTACCCCGGTGTGCATGTAGACACAGCGAGTGAGTGTGTGACGGGACAGAGGACAGGGAACAGTACCTTTTCTTGGACAAACTCACACTTGAGCTGATACGAGTCTCTGAAGCCCTGTCCAAACACACGCACACGGCTGCAGTCGGCCTGTCGCACGTCACACACACCGGATCTCTCCAGCTCACTGATCTCTGGGATCTGATCTTCACAAGAACACACGCGTCAGATCAGTCACCACGGCAACGGCTACTGCACAACCTCAGGAATGTGCTGTCACAATGTTAGGGATGTCAAAGGTAAGGAAAATCACATACTAATCCATACTAAAACTCATACTCATTTGACTCATTGAGATACTCATTTGAGCAGGTATCAATACTAAAAAGGTCACATTCACAGCAACAACAATTTAATGTTGAAAATCACATTCTGTTGTCTATATAAGTAAGACTTAAGTAAGACTTTACAGAGCACCTTTCACAGATAAAAGCGCAATAAACAACATGCAACAACATACAGACACAGAAGCTGTCTAAATAGCCGTGTCTTGAGCTTTTTCAAAGAGTCAACAGAGTCTGCCTCACGGAGGGCTGTGGGCAGGGAATTCCATAATTTGGGGGGCCACAGCCTGAAAGGACTGGTCCACCCGTGTTTTAAAGCGGGTCTTTGGGACCATCAGGAGGCCCTGACCTGAGGACCAGAGGGTGTGGCCTGAGGTGTAGGGGCGCAGTAAGTCATTGACGTACTGGGGCGCCGTCCATTTAGAGCTCTGTAAGTTAAAACCATGATTTTAAAATCAACACGGAACTTAACAGGAAGCCAGTGAAGTGAAGATAACATTGGTGTAAACCAAAGATGTTCATTTTGTCTTCTTATGTACTTTAACTTCTTGGGTTCTTTTTTAAAGACAAAACAGTAACATGTATTTACCTTGTTGACATGTTTCGGCTGCTGCTGCTGCATCTTCAGAACTGTCCCCGGTGTTGGTGGTGACGTGTCGTATATCAGCTTGAAATCAGGAAACGAGGTACGGACAGCATTAACCGTGATGACGGAGCGTTCCTCCTTTCACACACCTGTGACACCCTCCTCCAGAGACCACCAGGCGATGGGAGGAAGTAACAGGAAGTAACAACAGCTGACCACGCCTACAGGAAGTAACAACAGCTGACCACGCCTACAGGAAGTAACAACAGCTGACCACGCCTAGAGGAAGTAACAACAGCTGATATACGACACGTCACCACCAACACTGGGGACAGTTCTGAAGATGCAGCAGCAGCCGAAACATGTCAACAAGGTAAATACACGTTACTGTTTTGTCTTTAAAATAGAACTCAAGAAGTTAAAATAACATTGGTGTGCTGTGTGTTCGCCTGTTTGCTCCTGTTAAAAACCCTACAGCCACGTTTTGTACAAGTTGCAGCCGCTTAAGAGTGGATGCGTTAAAACAAGTAAAAAGAGAATTACAACAATCTAAATGAGATTAAATAAAAGAGTGAACAATCATCTCAGTAATTATCTAAATAAAGAGTGTTTTCATTATCAGCGTGGTATCAGAATCGGTATGGAGTATCGAGTCTATTTCTTAGATTATCAAGTTTGAAATTTTAGTATCGTGACAACACTGCACATTACTCACATTTTACATTTGAATCCTAAAGAAAAAGTACATACTCAATACAATGAACTCCCATACACATACATCCCATACATATTCAGTGAATCCTTTGTAATCACCATATTATGCTTTACATTATTACGATTTTATAACTTACAATATTTCATGTAAAATTGACCGACATGGGTTTTTTCATGGTCAATGGCGATACTGATTGTTTACAGTACAGAGTAACTGACTCAGCCGATATTTTTAGGCCAATTTTCATGATTCCAGTAGTTGGTGACATCGCACAGAACTGCCCTGATTAAACTGCCCTGTTTGAAATCTGAAACATCCGGCTGCAGAAAAGCTGCGCAGTGCACCTTTAAGAAAAAAAAGTGTCAAAATATTCAAACGTTTCCTGATATCTCTGTCTCACTCTGACTGGATTCTAACGTCATCTCCGTTCTTACGTTTACTACAGTGAGTGGATGTATCTGCCTTTTACAGTATGAGCGCTCCATGTGTTTTATAGGCTCCACAAACACAGAATGGGGAATGTTAAGTACTTTACCAGACAGGGAGCTGCAGTCGTAGGAGCCAAAGCCGGGGAAGCACACACAGCCCCACTCCGAGCACTGCCCGTTTCCACTGCACAGACTGGGACACCTGAGAGAGGAAGACATGCTAGCGTTTAGTAAAACACAAGATCTCATTTATTATGGGGTATCAGTTGTTTAAATCGCCACGAGTTGGAGGACAGGTCAGAATTCTGTGGTAGAATTTGCTGTTTAACTGCCAGACTGCAGATTTTTTGACCTGGTTTATGGTTCATATCTCTATAATTACTGGGCCTATTCACATGAAACAAAAAGTGCCGCAAAGTTCGGTGTCTTCTCTGTCAGTATAAATAAACAACTGCAATTATTTCTTCACAATAGCCTCAGAAAGTGGTGCCACTATTTAACCCCAAAGACGTGATTGTTGTCAGTTGAAAGGACTTTAAGCTGTAAAATTAATATGGCAGGTTTGTGGAGTCTGTCCCTAACAAATAATGACAACATTTGTAGATTAAAAAACTCCCAATCCTCCTAATTTTTTGTAAAATTTGACCCTTCAGACCAAGTGCCTTGTTTATGTTTTTATGTTATGCTATTTTCTGATTATAATGTTGTTTTGGCGGCACGGTGGCTGAGTGGCAACACTCATGCCTCACAGCAAGAAGGTTACGGGTTCGATCCCCGGGTCGCCCAGGCCTTTCTGTGTGGAGTTTGCATGTTTCCTCCCCGTGTCTGGATGGGTTTCCTCCGGGTACTCCGGTTTCCCCCCATCAACCAAAAACATGCAACACCCCTATGAACAGTTTACAATCAAGGACCGTCAAGGAATTCCTCCCTCCTGTGGGCTCACCACCTGCAGAGGGGTTCATAGGGTCTGGGTCTGGTGCACAGAGTAATGGGCAGCGTGCTGCCCCCGCGACCCAGCCGGATTAAGCGGGAGAAAATGGATGGATGGATGGATTTTGCAACACAAATATACCTGGAGTTGTGTTTTGTTTCACACAAGTTAAACACACAAACCCTGCACATTTAGGTTCTACTCTAAAACAGAAAACACTCCACCTTGTGATGTCATGTGGTAATACAGAAAGTGCTCCACTGTGTTTTTAAACTCCATACACCTTCACTAGAATCATTTGGATCATTTCAGCCCTGGAATTGCCGATCTCTACTGAACAAAAGGTTAAAAGGAGCTGTTAACTTGAAAACTACCGCCTCATGACATCACAAGGTGGTACAGAGCATTTTGAGCTTTGGAGATGTAGACAGGCTACAAACCCAGGATTACTCAAATATGTGTGAAAGAAACAAAACACAACTCCAGGTCTGTTTTTGAGGAGGGAACAACATTATAACATGATTTAAAGCTCACAAGAGTCCATTTTGTATAATATAGGACCTTTAAAAAAACACAGTATTTTTCCTATATATTATAATATTAAATTAGTACCTCAGAATTGCCAGGACCTCAGGATACTCCTCCCTCCTCCTCTGCTCCACCAGCCTGTGCTCGCACTCATTCTCCAGCAAGGGGAGCGTCCCATTCAACCACGAGTCTTCGTCTTTGAGTTGCAGGTCGGACACGCACATCTCCACAGCCTGATCCAGCGTAGCCTTTTGGAGCAGCCTGGCACAACCTTGAGCGATACTGGAATTCACCACCGCCCCCTGGCACTGTGCCCTGGCCTGCTCCTCGCTCAACCCAGAATGAGTGGGCCACGCCGGGGGAGAATCGGGCTGCCGGGGGGCTGGTTCGTGGTCCTCTGGGAAGAAGTAAGCGAAGTCTTCTAAATGGGACTGGCTCAGGCTTTGGGCTTTGTTTGGGTGCAGGGGGTGGGTTTTGAGGAGTTCCACAGAGGAGATGTACTCGGCGGTCACGTCCAGAGCGGGGATGAGGGAAGAGAGACGGACGTTACCCAAGTGAGAGCAAGGGTCAGAAGTCAGATGGGCTTGGGCTCTGTTGGGGGTTGGAGGAGGTGTGGTTTGGCAGTGGCAGAACTTGCGGGGGCTGGTTGTGGTCAGAGGAGAAGATGGGACTGAGTCGAAGAGGCTGCTGCCTGGAGGAAGTCTGCAGAGTTAAAGCAAAGATAGAAAAATAAAATAATAATGTTTCTCAAAATAACTGAGAAAAAAATGTCTCTGTACCCAGTTTTTTCTCATGTATTTGAGAAAAATGTGTCTTGCCTCAGATATATTGCATAAGCAGATCTTGAGGTCAAAATCTGATATCATTTACAGATTTTAAATAGTTTTAAAATGCATCAAAATTGAATAAAAAATATAAGATTTCTTTTTAATTCATTTTTTTACTACAGATTTTTTTTACTTAAAACACCCAACAAAAAAATAAAACAAATAAAATGTACTTTTCTTATTTGGAATTAAAAGCTCAAAGAATCGTAAGAGTCTCTTTCTACATTCCTACATTTACTGTGTTGGTCCTCTACGACTGACCTCCAGGCTGAGACAAAGCTGTGCACATCTGGCAGCAGAGC
This sequence comes from Taenioides sp. WSHXM2023, assembly GCA_029959045.1. Taxonomy (NCBI): domain Eukaryota; kingdom Metazoa; phylum Chordata; class Actinopteri; order Gobiiformes; family Gobiidae; genus Taenioides; species Taenioides sp. WSHXM2023. The sequence continues at coordinate 4,772,633 of CM057088.1, forward strand.
GCCCTCTGCTGAGTGGAAGTCATTATGACTCTGTCCATCGTAGGTCCCACACAGGCCCTGGGTGTGGCCCCGGTCGGCTCCAGGGGCCCTCAGCGTCAGACTCATCCCCCACGAGGACACATCAGCTCGGACAAACGCTCCAGACGAGAGGCTCATCTGCACACAGTCCATATTTAGTATAAAACATATTTAGTATATGTCTTTACATAAATCTTTTTGCTAACTGGCATCTCTCAGTGAAAGAGATCTGGAAATACTAGTATTTGAATCTGAGCGGTCAAAGCGTCTCGACAGTGGAACAAGCTGAAAAATCTAACTTTAGTCAAATCCAGTTGAGAGAAACAGACATCTCCCCTGTCCACAAATACACAAAGCTCTTACCTTCTGCACGTTTTTCACAAACTAAACATCTGTCTCTAAAAGTCTCTATTATTGATCAAACAGGCTGAAGTAGGTCTGTCAGCATCGCCATGTTTGTACTGGTTAATTTGTTCTACCTTAATGCAACTCTGTGGGGATCAAGATGGATTTTTGATCTTCTTCAAAAGTTTCTAATCTGTTATACAGCAAAAATATGTGACAGACATCAAAGTAGAATAATAAATCAAATTTAGGAGGCATTAAATAGGTTGGGTTCATGTGGCATCACAGCAGCTGCAGGTGAAGGGCAGGTCAGGTCTAGTAAGGTTGGATAAACGGCTGTTGTTTCACTGTCAAAGTGCTGATGTTTAGTCTTGGTATAAGATTAATATCTCTGTAATTACTGAGGCTATCCATATCAAACATAAGCTGGTAAGAGTTTAACAAAAAGTTTCCTCTCAAAACACAAAGAAACTCATCAAAATATTAAGGTCACAGACGCAGCATAGAAAAAATGAGAATCTCGGAGAGTCCGGTCCTGGTAAAGTCCAGTCCTGGTAAAGTCCAGTCCTGGTAAAGTCCAGCTGTGCCTTTGACTCACAGTGATCTTGCGTCCCTGGTAGGACTCTGTGATGCGCAGGCTGCTCTTGTTCAGACCCTTGTTTTTGACGGACAGCTGGGGTTTGGTTTCTCCGAGCTCTCCGTCACACATGTCGAAGGAGATGACGTCGTGTCCGTCTCGAAGCACAAACCCACAGACACAGGAGGCAGCGTGCTCCACACTACCACACTCCCACTGACGCACGTGCACCTCCACCGCCCACGCCACGCTACGGTACAGGACAAATGTTCCAATCTGGTAGTTCTCATAAGACCTGGAAGAATCACAACAACTTTAGGAGGTGGAAATTCAACAGCAGAAACTTGAGCAACATGCCTGAACATCTGATGGGTTAGACGTTTAAAGGTCCTTCCTATATTACGCAAAATTGACTCTTGTGAGTTTTAAGCCATGTCAGGGGATATACAGTGGTACAGAGAATAGAGTTACCTTCCATCAAATGTGACAGTGTGAGGATCTGTGAAGACGTAGCAGTAGGCAGACGGGACATCTGTCACTGTTATCTGAAATGAAGACACACAAATATATATCCATTTAATCAGATCTGTGCTGCGGCAGTCTATATATATATATATATTATTTCATATAAGAAACGGCAAAAGGAGTATCTCCAGCAGGTCTATTGGCCCACGGGCCACATCAGGTCCTCCAAATGATCTAATCCAGCCCAGGGCCCATCCCCCAAACGCTGGAAAATACGTTTTCTCTTGTTTAATGGTTTAGTCCTGGATTAGACCTGGTTTAGGCCTGGATTAGACCTGGTTTAGGCCTGGTTTAGACCTGGTTTAGGCCTGGTTTAGACCTGGTTTAGACCTGGTTTAGGCCTGGTTTAGACCTGGTTTAGGCCTGGTTTAGACCTGGTTTAGACCTGGTTTAGACCTGGTTTAGACCTGGTTTAGGCCTGGTTTAGACCTGGTTTAGGCCTGGTTTAGGCCTGGTTTAGACCTGGTTTAGGCCTGGTTTAGACCTGGTTTAGACCTGGTTTAGGCCTGGTTTAGGCCTGGTTTAGACCTGGTTTAATTCTGTGTCAGAATTGATTTGGCAAAGTCACAGAGGAATGTTAGTAAAGTCTTTTGTATTTTACTTTTTGTGAAAATCAAATAGAGCAGTTCCTAAAATATGATTGAAACAGATGTCATTCTTTTGTGCAAACCCAAACTGTGTTTAAAGTGGTGGTGACATGCACCTATCTGAACATCTATAAAAAATAAAAAAGTACTGACATTCAGTTGATTTGTTTTGAGTTGTCTGTTTTTGGTCTGGCTACACCAGCCTCTTTCCCTCTGCACATTCTACACAGAAAATGTCTGCTCAGTGTGAGTTTGTTCACATTATGATATCACTTGATCTGACTATATTGATAATACAGAGAGGAGGAGTCTGACTGTGCCAGGGTAGTGTGCTGTAGTCAGAACACCTCAAATAAACATTAACATTCAGAAGTCAATACATTTAAAGGCCCTGTAGCCTGAGTTTATTCCCATGTATTTGAACAAACTTTGGCTTGTCCCAGTACAAATAAATTTGTATAAGCAGCTCCTGAGGTCAAAATGTGTCCTCTGTGGGCTGTTCATCTACTGAGAATGCATTTCTTTTTTTTTTTATAATGAGGAAGTGCGTATTAGCATGCTAGTTGTTGCTTTACCACAACCCGTTCACCTGAGCAGACTCTGGGGTGTATCCGTTCCACAGGAAGTTGTCCGTGGCGATGGGTTTGACAGAGATGTTGGTGGTTCTGTTTCCGTCCAGGATGAAGTCTGTGACGGGGCTGAAGTGGAGCAGAGCCCGACTGCACACGCCCTCTGCACACGGCCCCACGCTCAGCTCCACCGCACAGGAGGAGAGGGACAGGTCTGCCCCCAACAGCTCCTCGTCTGAAACAACACCACAGTTTAGAGTTTAGGGTTTAGGCTGCGTCTCAATTCTTCCCCTTAGCCCTCTGTCTTAGCCCTACCCCTCTGTTGTGTGCGTTCACGAGAGACAGAGGGGTGTCCCAATTCTCTTTTCTGTAAGTGCGAGGGCTAAGGGGAAGGGCTATTCTACTCCTCTGAACAGAGCGTTTTCAGATGCACACTTTGTGCAAAGGGGATAGGCGTGGCTTAACGCAAGTCGGAGCAAAAAGCAACACGGAAATCGGGAAGTGTCGAGCAATCGGGAAGAAATTGGACAAATGTGAGTATTTGCACTCAAGAACCTTATAAAAAGTTGTATAAAACTGTAGTAACTTTTGAAAAGTTGTAGGTATACTCATGGCGCCTGCATTTACGCTTTCTGACATATACGGCTTATCGTAACATGCCCGGTTAGAACTATACGCTTGTTACGGTAGAATGTGTAAAGTATTACGAACATGCATCGCCTAAAATATTATTGTTTCATTTCACCTTGTAAATTATCCCCTATTTATATTAAAAACGACATGTTATTAATCACATTTATATTTTGTTTAGAAATTTCTTGTAGGAGGCTGGACTTGTTGGAGTTGTGTCAGCCCAACAAGCTTCAAAAAAGTGGGAGAATTTGAAAATAAAATATAAGGTATATTACATTCTATAATATTTGTAGGTACCAGAACAACTATATATGTTTATGACTATGTATTAATTTTGTTTTCTTTTTTGTGTGTACCAGGCATCCTCTACAACTCCATCCACCTCTGCAGCATTTTAATTTTGTGTTACAGTTGATTAAAATTTGATTTACATATGTCGTACAGAGTATAGTAATTTTAACAAATTAAAAAATTAAAAAAACATTTGACTTTTTGCAAAGTTCATTTAAAACAAACTCAAAAGGAGCACAATACTTCAAAACTTTAAAAATAATGTCATATTGTTGCGACTGCAAAGGGGTGTCCCATTTCTAAGGGTTTAAAACACACCCCTTTGCCTTACCCCTCTGTTTAAAGACAGAGGGGTAGGGCTAAGGGGTAGGGCTAAGACAAAGACAGAGGGCTAAGGGGGAGAATTGGGATTGGGCCTATTATCGAAACTAGACACTAATTTCTATCCTGTTTTTGTATATTTAAATTTATGGAGGATTGTCGTGTGGAAGCATGGGTGACGTAGGCTTGTGGCCGGTGCCCTGGACAAAATCTTACAGAATAGGGCCCGGGAGAGATCACAAGATTACTCAAACATGCATCGATGACATCTAAAACCTCTTCAGCGATGTTTTTGATGGCGTTACAACTAGGGAAGCAGCTTTTTCAGTTCCAATTCCGATAGCTTTAAGCATCTGCTGGTACCCGATATGAACCGATAACAGAGACTGAAAACTGCATTTATTTCCTTAAAACAAAAATAAAATAAGACAAAACTGATCCAGATGTGTTATGGAAGATAATTTGTTTCATCAGATTTTGAATTTTAAATGCCACTGGATTTCTCACTTTGAATTTTATTTAACTGTGATTCTTGAATAATTTTATTCTGAATATAAGTTAATGAAATTATATTTGTACATTTTCAAAGTGTTTAAAATTCAATATAAAAAAATAACATTTTTATATTTATTTAATATATTTAATATTTTCAAGCCCTCAAATTCAACAGTCAAAATTCAGAGTGTAAAATTCGCAGTGAAAAAAATTTGCAGCTAAGATACAAGATGTCAAGGCAGAAGCAATCGATCCAAAGTGAGCTGATCTAATTTAGTAACAGAAAATGGTGGAGTGAAGTGATCTGATTGGTCAGAATTAGCCTCATCAAAAGTGTAAACCCTGCCCACAAATGAGAATGGCCAATAGGAAACAGTCTCTGTCCTCCTCACTCACACAGGATCGATTGCTTCTGCCTTCTTGGGTCTTTTTGTGAAATTTTATACTCTGAATTCTGACTGTTGAATTTGAAGACTTGAAAATATATGTGATGAATATTTAGATGGTGACATTTTTTTATTTTTATTATTATTTTTTTTTATTTTAAATTGAAAACATATTGAAAAATTATACCTACAATTTTAGCAACTACAATTCAGAATAAAAATAATCCAAACATCTTTTTTCCGAGTTAAAAAAATTTAAAGTGAGAAATTCAGCTGTATTTAAAATTCAAAATCAAATGGAACAAATGATCTTATACACTGCTGTTATTTGTCGGTCAGGTTTGTATAAATAAAAATAAAAAACAAACCTGGGCTGCTGGTGCTGATGTCCAGACTCAGGGTGCAGTCGTGTGGAGACGAGTCTTTCTCTTTCAGACACGGGACGGGGACTGTGCTCTCCACCAGCAGCTCGTACAGCCTCCCGTCCTCAGACACATGGCTCTGAGCGGCTCTCAACTGCAACCAACACAACAGGGCAGAGCGGCAAGAGGAAAATATTGAAACCAAACCCTAAAGAAGAATTATCCCCCAAAAAAGACGTAGAAAATTGTTCAGAACATGCGCTGCAGTAAACAAAGGTGCATTGTGTCACTTTTCAGGTGGTCAAATGCTTTCAACTGCAACAAACACAAAAGGTTTTTACTGCAACAAACACAAAAGGTTTTTGAGTATTTTGTTTATTTATTAAGAACCCCATTTCATAAAGACATCTTAAAATAATATAAATAGTGTAGTATGACTTAAAGGTGCATTGTGTAACTTTTCTGCTGGAGGGTCCATCCAGTGATTTGCTCCATGGATATACTTTCGTTTGGAAAGTTTCACAGTATGACATTAAAGCTTACTATCTTCATGGAGACCAAACCAGACCAAGTTACAGGTCAGATCTGTGGAGAGGCGACCCCGCTCACAGTCAGAATGTCTGTTTTTCTCGGTATGAGAAAAAGCTATAAAACCACCTGTAATTGAATAAATGTAAAGTAGAGCTGTTTAATGTCATACTGTGGAACATTCCAGGCAGGGCAATACCATCACCGTGGAGACGCAGAAGCAGATGGCGGCCCATTCACCAGAAAAGTTACATAGTGCACCATTAATAAAGAGTTTGAATTCATTTACACCATAAAAAAATCTGCAGTGGACAATTTCTCCTTACACAATTGCATGATTACATAACAATTATTTAATATTTCATCACAGTTTCAAGTTAAATGAACATAGTTCATATCCATAGTTATAATCAAGACATAAGAGTTACGGGTGAGGCTCGAGGGCTCATTTTTATCATCCATAAACAAGACATAATATAAAGATGAGTGTAACATACTCTGATTCCAGCGAAGAACTCTGCACTTTCCACCGACGGGCTGTGGATGTCCGGAGAGTCCAACAAGAAACTGGAGCTGGAGCAGTAAATCTGACACACACACACACACACACAGACGCACACGCACACACACACACACACACACAAACACACACCGACGCACACTCACACACACACACACACACACACACACAGACGCACACGCACACACACACACCGACGCACACACACACACACGCACACACACACAGGCACACACACAGGCACACGCATAAACGCACACACACGCACAGACACACACAGAAAGACACACACACAGAGACACACATATGCACAGAGGCACACACACACAGACACCCAGACACACACACAAATGCACACACAGACACACACAGAGGCACACACACACACACCCACACACACACACACACACACGTTTTGATTTAATATTAACTTACATGAGTGTATAAATGGACATAGCTAATCATGTCCCAAACAGAAAGTGAGCATGGGCACGCTTCGGCTCTATCGACTCTGGCTCCAATTCACTTTGTACTGAAACACTGTCGCCCCTCTCTCTGCAACTGCTGCTGTCAGGCTACTCATTTTGGTCTTAAAATGTTTGTATTTACCCGCTCTACATGATCCTGGTGTTTTTATTTTCATAAATCAATTACTAAAATGTAATTCATCTCTAAATTCGCTCCTATAACTGCTAGATTGGATTATTTCAGCCCTGGAATTGCCAGTCTTTACTGAACTAAAGGTAAAAGGAAGGTGTTATCTTGAAAACTAATGCTTCATGACATCACAAGGTGGAATAGACTAGAGCATTTTGAGCTTTGGAGATGTAGACAGACTAATAATAAAAAGTTACTCAAACATGTGTGAGTTAAACAAAAACTCCAGGTCTGTTTTTGAGGAGGAAACAACATTAAAACACAACTTAAAGCTCACAAGAGTCAGTTTGTGTAATGTAGGACCTTTAATCTCACAGCTTTACCTTGTCCCCCAGACGCAGGTTGAACCCGTCCAGCTCGATGAGGGCGGAGGTGTGGAGGGTGGTCTCCTGTTTGAGCTCCTCCCTCAGGCCCAGAGCAGAGAGACGGGACCAGGAGACCACAAAGCCCACGGAGCTGTTGGAGCGGCTGTGGAAGGAGCACCTCAGATACACGCTGTTTCCTCTGGACTCTGGGGCAATCAGCACCGAGGAGGGGGCAGGAGGGGGCGTCTCTGTCCGGGAACAGGTCACATGATCACACACACTGTCCATCACTCTGTCCAAGGCTTAAAACAGACTAAACTGCAGGTGTGTTACTGGTGAAGAACATTTTATGCATTCTTGTGAGTTTAGTTCCCTTTTTTTGGTCACATTTTCTCATTTAAAGGGCCTATATTATGCAAAATTGACTCTTGTTGTCCCTCAAAAACAGATTTGGAGTTGTGTTTTGTTTCATTCACACATGTTTGAATAACCCTTTATTATTAGTCTGTCTACATCTCTAAAGCTCAAAATGCTCTGTTCCACCTTGTGATGTCATGAAGCTGCTACTTTTTACCTTTTGTTTAGCTGAGATTGGAAATTTCAATGCTGAATTCTAGTGAAGGTGTATGGAGTTATAAACACAATGGAGTACTTCCTGTATTACCACATGACATCACAAGGTGGAACAAGGTGGAGTGTTTTCTGTTTGAGAAAAGATCTCAGTCTAAATCTGCAGGGTTTGTGTGTTAAACATGTGTGAATGAAACAAAACACAACTTCAAGTGTATTATGATGTAGAGCATGGAAAATCGACCGAACCCGGACAATTATTTTGAACTTATGTGCACTTCGAGTTTAGATACAAGTCAAAACTGTGATTATTTGTGAAATGTGGTGCAATACTTCAGATACATGATTTTTAAAGCATAAAAAATTGGTGATAAAGTGCACAGGAAGTAGAGTCACTATCGTTAATTTGCAGCTTCACCTCGATCCATGCGCTGTGTTGATGTAAACAGACTATTTTGTTTGTAATATTTTTGCCTTTTTACTTTTAAATAACGCCTCAAATTGGATTCACAGCAGAGTTTTATGGACTGGGGTCATAATTTGCGGAGGACAATTTCTATGGATAATGTTGATGAGATGCAGCAGTTTAAATTTACCACTTTACGAGAGGTGAGGAATAAAGTCTTCTTATTATTTTCGCTATATCCCAAGTTTGTATTTTGCATCTCTGTGTCCGTTAGAGGCCACACAAACAATATCCTACGTGTGTCATTAGTAGGTCTATGAAAATAGTGTCATTTAATTGTGTCGGGTTCGGACACAAATATTATAATGCCTATCGGGCTTGGGTCAGATTCAATCACTGCTCTGTCGGACACGGGCCGGCTTCGATAGAAAAATTCTGCCTGATCCACACTCTATTATGATGAGGAAACAACATTATAACATAGATCAGAAAATAGCGTAGAGTCGATTTGGTGTAACTATCTAAAACAGCTGTATGTAAAATCCCTCAGTCGTCCAGGTAGAATCCATGGCAAAAAAAAAGGAGAAAATTTAATTTGTCAACTGGACATAGTTTATTTGGTTGAATACGTTTCGCAGCTCATCCAAGCTGCTTCCTCAGTTCTGGTCAGATGCTGGCGGACACTGCCTTATATCTGCCTGAAGGGAGGAGCTAATTACAATGAAAATTACTCTGAGACAACACATATTTAAATACAGTTTCAGTTGGTCAGGTGATTCAATATGGAGTTGTTAACAGTTTCTGTTAGTCATGTGAGTCTATTCAATGTGGAGTGGGAGTGGGGGAGTAGTTAGCATATCCATTCAGGGCCATGATGGTGTTTTCACACCTCTGGACCTGACCTGGCTAGTCCCATTGTTTTCCCAGTTTGTTTTGATTTAGGTTTGAGGATAGAGTTATAGATGGGAGACAAATGATGTCTGAGACCCCCATTTCTGTTCAAGGAAGGATTCTCTTTCTTGACAAAAATAGCTTCTTTAACTCCCCTCTCAAACCAGTTCTTTTCTCTGGCCAAGATCTGGACCTCGCTGTCCTCAAAGGAGTGGCCTGTGGCTTTTAGGTGGAGATGTACGGCAGATTGCGGCCCACCCTGGTTTTCCCGTCTGTGTTGATACATCCTTCTGTGAAGTGGCTGTTTTGTTTCTCCAATGTAGCGCTCACTGCAGTCTTCACTACACTGAATGGAGTAGACCACATTGCTTTGTTTGTGGCTCGGAGTTTTGTCCTTAGGATGGACCAGTTTTTGTCTTAAAGTGTTTGTGGGTTTGAAATAGACTGGGATTTCATGTTGTCTGAAGATCCTCTGTAGTTTTTCGGAAACGCCAGCCAGGTAAGGAATAGTTACACCCCTTCTCCTGGGCTCTGGTTCTCTGTTGTCCTGTTTCTTTGTTCTCTTCGTTTTATTGAAAGCCCACCAGGTAGAGGTCTTCAGGAAGCCCACACACACCGACCAATATCTGCTTTTTGATTCACACCACCCACTTCAGCACAAACTGGGAGTCATTCGGACATTACATCACAGGGCCCAAGTGGTTCCTACAAGCGCAGAGGGAAAGGAGAAAGAAGAACAACACGTGGAGAAAGCCCTCTCCGTTTGTGGATATCCTAAATGGGCTTTCAATAAAACGAAGAGAACAAAGAAACAGGACAACAGAGAACCAGAGCCCAGGAGAAAGGGTGTAACTATTCCTTACCTGGCTGGCGTTTCCGAAAAACTACAGAGGATCTTCAGACAACATGAAATCCCAGTCTATTTCAAACCCACAAACACTTTAAGACAAAAACTGGTCCATCCTAAGGACAAAACTCCGAGCCACAAACAAAGCAATGTGGTCTACTCCATTCAGTGTAGTGAAGACTGCAGTGAGCGCTACATTGGAGAAACAAAACAGCCACTTCACAAAAGGATGTATCAACACAGACGGGAAAACCAGGGTGGGCCGCAATCTGCCGTACATCTCCACCTAAAAGCCACAGGCCACTCCTTTGAGGACAGTGAGGTCCAGATCTTGGCCAGAGAAAAGAACTGGTTTGAGAGGGGAGTTAAAGAGGCTATTTTTGTCAAGAAAGAGAATCCTTCCTTGAACAAAAATGGGGGTCTCAGACATCATTTGTCTCCCATCTATAACTCTATCCTCAAACCTAAATCAAAACAAACTGGGAAAACAATGGGACTAGCCAGGACATGTCCAGAGGTGTGAAAACACCCATCATGGCCCTGAATGGATATGCTAACTACTCCCCCACTCCCACTCCATATTGAATAGACTCACATGACTAACAGAAACTGTTAACAACTCCATATTGAATCACCTGACCAACTGAAACTGTATTTAAATATGTGTTGTCTCAGAGTAATTTTCATTGTAATTAGCTCCTCCCTTCAGGCAGATATAAAGCAGTGTCCGCCAGCATCTGACCAGAACTGAGGAAGCAGCTTGGATGAGCTGCGAAACGTATTCAACCAAATAAACTCTGTCCAGTTGACAAATTAAATTTTCTCCTTTTTTTTTTTTTTGCTATCTAAAACAGCGTCACTGGGAGCATGGTTTCGCATGTTACCGTGGAGACCAGGTCAGGTGGATACAGGGAGACACATGCTGGGCTCATTAAGAGGAGCAGTGAGGGGCCGGTGGTGCATTCCTCAGAACATGGCAACTCCGACCTCCTCACGCTCCGATCTGACCCAAACACCAGACAGAGACAGAGGGGTAAACAGGGGCTCACTCTGACACGCTCCACCGCCGTCCTGCTCGTCACCACTGCAAGGGGGCGCTCTCTCCTCTGTCCACTCTGTCACACACGGATCACAAACACAGCATCAGCACCAGAGTCCTCGTCCTGTCACAGTCATTGTAAAGGTCCGTAAAACTGACTCTTGTGAGCTTTAAAGGTGCACTGTGTAACTTTTCAGGTGGAGGGTCTGAAACTTTCCATGGAGATGTGGTCTGGAATGTTCTGCACTGTGGCATTACACGGACACTGCAGGTGACACCTCAGTGACAAGTTACACGTCAGATCTGTGGAGAGGCAAGCCCACTCACACTCAGAATGATGAGCTCTTTGATATTATGTGGTAATGCAGGAAGTGCTCCACTGTGTTTTTAAACTCCATACACCTTCACTAGAATCATTTGGATAATTTCAGCTGTGCAATTGCCAATCTCTACTGAACAAGGTAGGTAACAGTTAACACTAGATGACATCACAAGGTGGAACAGAGCATTTTGAGCTTTGGAGATGTAGACAGACTAATAATGCAGGATTAATCAAACATGTGTGAGTGAAACAAAACACAGCTCCAGGTCTGTTTTTGAGGAGGGAACAACATTAGAACGTGGATTAAAGCTCATTAGAGTCAGTTTTGTGTCATATAGGAGCTTTAAATACAAGGGATGGGCGATGTATCAGTTCCAGTAACAGTATGAATATTGATACTGCCTGTGGAGAAGCTGGCCAATGTGGTCTTAAGCAGGAGGCAGATATTCCATTTGACCCAAAGGTTTATTCAAAATTTCACCGTGGTATCGTGGCAAACAAAAAAAAACAAAAAACATATTTGCAAAAAATAACTCAAAATTAGGCATAAGCAACAGAAATTAATTAAACTAAAAAACCCACATGTACCCGGCTACACTGATGTGACTCCCTGAGAGGCTGAGCTGACCTGGTTTATATTTCCCCCACAGGAAGCTCCTCCCTCCAGGTGAGTCCACGATCTCTCACCAGGTTGGATATAAGGCAACTTCACTTTAGGCTAAAGTTAAACCCGTTGATTTACTGCAAGGGCCTAAGTCTCCTTTAAATTAAAGAGTTTAACATAATCTATAAACACTGAAACATCCACATCAAATATACAAAACCACACAAAGAAAAGGAACTGAAACCAATTCTCCCCTCCACATGGTCTGGCCAAAAACCTCCCCCCAGAGGCTTTAAATATGTCCATCTCAGGGCACGTCCTCTTTTGTCTCCAGACCAGGTGGAGGAACAGGTAAGTACAGAAGTGTCTGACATGTTTAACTGAAGTGAATAGGTTTAACCAAATAAAATATATTTAAAGTAACTTGAGTGTGTTGTGTTGTGTTGTGTTAAAGGAACTAAACAAAAACTAAATAAAACAAACCCGGGATAGTTATATTTAGTAGTTTAGTTGATTATAAGAAATGAACAAATATGAAATGAAATTAAGGTGAGTATACAGGGGCAAAGGCTCTCTTTGTCACTATGCCCCATTATCTAATGATAGGTAAACTTGACTCCAGCCCACACGAGCGCCCTGGAGGCTGGCACGACCCTATGACAGACTCACCCTGGGCACAGTATGCCATACAGCCCTGGGTTGGCTGCAGCAGGTACACATAGAAGTGCCCACAGTGGCGCACGGTGACGGGCAGGCGGAACATGCAGCAGTCTGTGGTGGTGCTGGGGTAAAGGTGCCACGCTGCACAGGCTGAGAGCTGCCTCACCTCCCCCGGCCCGGGCAGAGTCTCACCCTCACCCAGAGACAGCCACACCGGAGCCTGGGTCCCACAGTGGTTCACCTACACACAACACAGTGTAGAGAGAACGCAGAGTGAATGATGACTTTAATATTGATAAGGCGTGCATAGGCTTAAAATCTATCGCCATGGAGAACTTTCCACAGTATGTAGGATAACTTTCTATTTCCATGGAGTCAGGCAGAGGACGTACCACCTACAGCTTCACTCCTCACTGTGGCCAACACACTGAGGACGGCCCCCATGGTCACTTCCTATTCAGAACGTGGCGTCTAGCGGGTTAGCCACGTCCATGCACATATAGAGTTTAAGGCGCACACTTTACCTCCACACAGTGCGTGGGCATGCTGGCGGGCTTGTGGAACAGCTGAAACTGGTACCAGCCGACTGTGAGGGAGTGGTCACAGATGAGCTCGTGCACGGAGGACTGCTGTAACCAGCTGGAGCTGAAGGTGGCGCTGCGGTATGGCTCCTGGAGCACAGAGTGGCCCCCAGGAGCACACTCTGGAGGGGGCTCTGAGCAGCAGAGAGAGAAGAGGGAGAACTGTGAGCACTGTATAGGTTAAGGTATTATCGCTATTGTCCCCATAGGGATATTTGACTCATTTGTCAATGCTTCTGGGGCACCTCCACAGGAGCAGTGAGCACCACAGGGGACCCATCTCCGCCGGGCTGACAGGTGTACAGCAGCACCTGCCCACTGCTGCTTCTGCACTAGAGCTCAGCGTTCTTTTTCCATGAGAAATACCACAGACTGTTATAAAATGTGTGCAGAAAAACTGTCAGAGGCCAAACAGCTTCACAACAGGAAGGTTACAGGTTTGATCCCTGGGTCGCTTGGGCCTTTCTCTGTGCAGTTTGCATGTTCTCCCTGTGTCTGGGTGGGTTATAGGTCAAATCCTCCAAGCTAAAGTCTTGACCAAGACTAGCTCAAGATCTGAAAATGGGTCTGCATTGTGGCGCTCCCTGCTCCTGATGAGATGCCCCCAGTGGCAGTGAAGGATGGGTCAAATGCAGTGGACAAATTTCCCTACAGGGACAATAAAGTGTGTCCTAACCTTAGACAAGCTAGGTGAACATGAGTGATTATAAAAAAGGTGTCTATTATATAATTTGGCTTTCATTTACCTTAGATTCAAACTTCAGAATATGTGAGGCTCATACTGTACTTCTCAGATTTTAGATAAAACATAGGCTAATTATAGTTTTGCCAAAATAAAAGTGTGCAGGGACAGCCGAGCTCCAAACACTGTTACACTTTTATGGTGACAGTGGCGTTTCTTATACTATAAACACACATTATACATAGAGGAGTTAAATAAAAATGACATCACAGACTAAAGCAAATCCAGCCCATTTCAAAAAGAGACATTACAGGTTCAGGCTCAGTATTGATGAGTTCACTGAGCTGTCAGACAGGGTCCCTGCACCTGTCCCCCGTCCCTCTGCCCTGTCAGTCTGTCACAGGATCCCCAAACGCTCTGACCCGCCTATGTTGACTTTACAAGACAGAGACATGACAGATGACACCAGACCAGGAGATTTACGGGCCGGTCCAGGCTAAAGGCAGAGCGTGGCCTTGGAGCCTATGACACGCTTTAGTCGTCTGAGGCTTTTATGGCCAGAACATTAGAATTCACTGTTTTTGTTAAACTTCAACCTGGATGTCCCCTCAACACACAAAAAAATACTTTACTCATGATACAAGACTAATTCTGCTTTGTACCACAACACCACAAGAAGCAGGCTGCTTATTGGCTGTTCTATTCGCCCAAGAAGGTAAAAGTGTTTAGAGAGAATTAGAGAAAAAAGTGATAAACAATCCTAAAAACACATGGGTAGAGTAGCCTAAAATGTACTCAAGTAATGTTACTTCAAAATAATATTACTCAAGTAGAAGTACAAAGTAGGCCTAGTGGTCCGTGAAATGACTCAAGCGAGAGTAAAAAAGTATTTTTGGAAAAGTACTACTCAAGTAACTTAAAGAGTAATTGTCAAGACACAACATCTGATTTATAATAGAAGTTAAAGTTAAAGTGAAGGACAAAACATGAAATAAGTCACAAACTCTGATATTTTCACGGGACAGACACAAAAATGAGACAAACTAAATCAGATCTGAAGAAGCTGCAAGAAACACAAATGTGGGAATCATTTCAGATTGTCACATAAAACTTTTGTCACTTGTAGACTTACTCACAGTGGGAAGAACCACAACTTTTATTTTTTACTCAAGTAGGAGTAAAAGTATGCCTACTCTGAAAAGTACAATTTCTTTATTAGGTGCCCAGTACAAAATAAGTCAGTAATGTTAGTGATCTTACCTGCTCGGGCATGTGCAAACAAAAACACGAGGAGCTGAAGAACCGAAACGTCACGCTTCATTGTCCCACAGACAGGGGCCAGTCCGCGGTACCGAGCGACCCGAGTCCCGCTGCTTTCTGGAGCTCCGATGGCGGACGCGCAGTGGCTGGGGCTGCGGGAGACGAGACGAGGGTACGCGGAGTGTGGAGCCCGCCTGCTACCGCTGACCTCCGCCTCCACAGCCCCACAGGCGCAGCGCGGTCAGGAGGAGGACCGACCCGAGACACCGCGCACTGGAGCCGGATCAGCTTGACTTTAAAGGTGCACTGTGTAACTTTTCTGGTGGAGGGTCCGTGAAAATGCTTTTCTCCATGGAGATGTTATTACTTTGTCTGGAGTGTTTCACAGTATGCCGTTAAACCTTTCTGTCTACATGGAGACCAAACCAGACCAAGTTACAGGTCAGATCTGTGGAGTAGTAGGGTGACCAGACGGCCCTATTTACCCGGGATAGTCCCAGTTTTGAGTCCTGTGTCTCCTGTTCCAGCAGATTTGTCCAAACCATTGATTTGTCCCAGTGTTATACAAGAAACGTCCCAGGTGAAAAATACAGAAAAGCTGCTTAAAATGACCAAAGTACAAAGAAAATGTGACTATACTGACTCACATGTTCGTCATGAATAGGCTGAGTGCATAACAATTTTCCTTAATTACGCACTCTTTTCACATTTTTATTACCAACCAACCCAAACCGGGGGTGTCCCAGTTTTTGATTTTGAAAATGTGGTCAGCCTAGTGAAGAGGCGACCCCACTCACAGTCAAAATGGTTATTTCTCTAGGTATTTTTGAGCTATAAAACCGTTTATAAGAGTGCATTTACAGTTCTCATTTGCAGCCTGTGCCCTGGATGTCCAGAGTGCCAGTTTGGCCCCCAGGGCACAGAGGGTCCATGTTTGTGGCTGTCAGTCAGTGTGACACGGTCAGACCACAGGCTACTGGGTATGGATTTGCTGCTCTGCAAAGTTCATGTTAAGAGTTCATGTTCAGAGTCACTATGTCCAGATGTAGGTTTCCCCTCTGCGGGAAAGTCTGCGGGACTAAACCTAACATCATTTTACACAAACATATTCATCATTTAACATTCAAGTCTGCTTTTGTGCATAGGCTTCCCCAGATTTTTTTCATTATTCAAAAGATAATTAGGCCAATTGCTATGGCAACGGTCCAAATTATTATTATTTTTAAGCTTATATCATTCTGAAACCCACTGATGGCTAGTTCCTTTATTTACATGATGATTTGAACTAAAAATGATGCAGGTTGTGTTGTCTTCCACTGGCCAGTCTGAACGGACATGTTAAATAGTGCACTGAGCCCCGGTCAAGCTGCTTGGCAGCCGTGGGGTAGTGGTCAATGTCTCTGTCTCTCCCCAGTCCACCTCCAGTGGAAATGGAGTTGTTGATGTAAGAGCGGCCCAGGGGATGCAAAAGGAGACGACCCTGTCACGGCTGCAGGCTTTTTATTCTTAAGCTTTTTCAAGCAAACAAAACACGGCTTTTTAAAACTTGAAATTGGTAAAACGGTGAGTGGAATTCTCGCCTCACAGAGGGCCGCGGGTTCGAGTCCCAGGCGGGACAGTGAACCGTGTGGAGTTTTCATGTTCTCCCCATAGACTGATTTAGGCTAATATTATATAGCCCATTATGGTTTATGCTTATCCTATCTGTGTTTTCCTTGTCTTCTTTAGCTGTAAGCGTCAGTGCATCAAGTTCAATGCAGCCTTAGCCTATTTGAGCCTGGAAATACTTATTTATATCCTATTCATCATTTTATTAATTCAATTCAATTCCTTTATTGTCATTGTCATATAAAATCATAACGAAATTACGTTAAAGCATCACCACAACTGCATATTATTATCAGAAATGATACTTTTGTAAATGACTAATACAGTAGTATTTCTGATTGTCTAATAAAATGTTCTGTATGTTCAATTCATACACACACAAGATAATGTCCAACAGTAAATCAAATCACTGCACTGAGAGTGATCCCCTCCCTCTGTCCTCCACAGGGCAGAGATGCCAGAGCGTGGAGTGTGCTCAGGAGGTGGGGCCCCTGTGTGTGCTGTGTGGGACGGGGGTGGGAATGACCATCTCAGTGGATCAAGGGAAACAGGATCTACTTGAGAAGAATAAAAAGTGCCACAAAAAGTCCTACTTCCAACATTTGCATCACTGGGTGTGATGTAACTGCCCTCTGTTTGGTACAACGTAACTTCATATTAGGATTTTGCATTTATGGACTTTTATGGATTATTATTGTCACTTTTCTGCACTATAATTCCTAAGGCTGAATACATGGTTGTTTATCAGATGTTTTTGAAATTCCAAGACAACATTCAAACACAATTAAATGTGATTTTTCAAAGGTAACTACACATCCACATGCTTTATTATTGTAAGGAAATCGTTAATTCTAGTCCTCTAGCTCCAACACAGATTACACTAAAATCTGCAGTGGAGCAGTGGTGTCCTGGCATGGCTTGTGTTTACTTAGTCCTGGGCTGCTGGACCAACTGGTGAAGACTGCTGTTTGCGTTGTGGATTTTGGTATTACCCGTCCTCGGCAGCATTGAAGAGTAAAGGAAATCTAGACAGCTCTTATTGTTGCACTCAATGATAATCTTCACAGCTCGGGCCAAATACATTCTGGACCACTTTCAACTCCACTCTTCAGCAGCAGAGAAAGGACACAAAGCAGGGGACAAAGGGACACCAAAGCCCAGTTGTTATATATCTGAAAAAATCAAGTTATGTATTAAAGTACCTGTTTACAAATGTACTTAAAATGTAAAAAGTATTTCACACACATTTTGAGATCTAATAAAGCTTCAAATGTACAGATTTTTATTTTGTCTGGAAATCACTGGATCACATTTTTTTTCTAGATGTTTTTATTTGTATATTTTGTTTGAATTTCATCAGTAAAGTATCTCTCTCTCTCTCCTAACAAGAGGCAATGTATAATAAATGAATCAATGGCAATCAATATAACAATATATTAAAAAAACAAAAAAACAAAATTGAATCTTTACCTTGCGAGGAATGCTTTTTGCCAAACTGAAAAAATCCTCCCCTAGTCTGAGGTTTGGATCACTTTTGATAAAATAATGACTTTGTTCAGTCTCATTTACAACATTAGACCTGGTTTAGACCTGATATAGTCCTGGTTTAGTCCTAGTTTATAGTCCTGGTTTAGATCAAACTGGTCCAAAATAGGGACACCTGGGTCTTGTATGAAACTGGGACAAATCATTGGTTTTAATAAAAATCTGCTGGGACAGGGGACACGGGCCTCAAAACTGGGACTGTCCTGGGTGAATAGGGACGTCTGGTCACCCTGGTGTAGATACGTTCACACTTCCTAGTTTGGTCCTGGTGGTTTGAGCCCAGTTTAATCCTGATATAGACTTGTTTTGGGCCTCTTCTACACTTGTCCTTTTCTATGTTTAGTTCAAATCCTGTCTCACTTTTCATGAGTCACTCTAGGTAAACAAAGTCAATTCTCTCCTTTAAAAAGAGTTGCCTTCAAAGGTGCACTGTGTAACCTGGTGGAGGGTCCGTCACCTGCTTGTTTCCATGGATATGTCATTTATCTGCCAGGAATGTTCCACAGTACGACATTAAACAGCTCTACTTTACATTTATTCAATTATAAGTGTTTTTTATCGCTCAGAAATACCTACAAAAACAGACATTCTGACTGTGAGCGGGTCGCCTCTCCACAGATCTGACCTGTAACTTGGTCTGGTTTGGCCTCCGTGAAGATAGAAAGGTTTAATTTAATGCCATACTGTGAAACATTCCAGATAAAGCAATAACATCCCAATGGAAAAAAAAGCATTTGAAAAGTTACACAATCATTTAATAGGCCTAAATCAATAATGTGTTGAGTTTTAGGCTACTAAAATTTCAAACTTGATTTCGATACTAAGGAATAGACTTGATACTCGATACTGATACCACAATGATAATAATAATAATAATTTAAAAAAAACAACACTTTCTTTAGACAATGGTCAATAGTCATTTCTGTCCTGAATGTGACTTTTTTAGTATCGATACCTGCTCAAATGAGGATCTACTTTCGATAAATAGCTTTAGTATCGATTAGTATCTGTTTTTCGATACTTTGATTACCCTATTTTACACTGGCATAGTCTTGAATTCACTCAACTGACTCAAATGAGGACCACGTGGAATAAATGCATGTCTTTATTTGGGGCCACGGACGAATGGCTGTGTTTATCTTAGCTGAACATGCACTTGGATCGAAACATGGCGTACCAGACTGTGTTTTCATCATGTCTAACGATTTGGAAAGAAGAACGCTGCACCCATCAAGGAAAACTGAGAAGAGAATAAGACTTTACATTTATCACATGTAACTACAAACACAGATGGCCCTCAAGCTCTCCAAGTCTCCAAGAGCAGGAGTTAGACCTGTTTTTTACGCCATCTGATAATGGACAGATCACATTCGCTGCTATTTCCAGACAGCTACAGCTCATTTAAAACAGATTACGGATGTTAGAGCATGTAAGGATATGACTATTTTACAGCTACATTAAGTAACTTTATAGCCAAAACATAGCCTAAAATAAAGGCATGTTTTTTCATATTTTTGGTTGTGATTATTGCATCTCCACAAACCTGACTCTTACTTGGCCTGGAGAAGGGCCTCCACTCGCTTGTTGTCATAGCGTATAACTATAGCAGACATAAGCGCAATATGTCTTCTTTAAAGGTCCGATATGACACTAAATTGACTCTTGTGAGCTTTAATCCATGTTATAATGTTGTTTCCTCCTCAAAAACAGACCTGGAGTTGTGTTTTGTTTCATTCATACATGTTTGAGTATTGGTCTGTGTGCATCTCCAAAGCTCAAAATGCTCTGTTCCACCTTGTGATGTCATGAAGTGGTAATTTTCAAGTTAACAGCTACATTTTTACCTTTTGTTCAGTAGAGATCGGTAATTCCAGGGCTGAAATGATCCAAATGATTCTAGTGAAGGTGTATGGAGTTTAAAAACAAAGTGGAGCACTTCCTGTATTACCACATGACATCACAAGGTGGAACAGAGTTTGTGTTTGTGATGAGGAAACTACATTATAACGTAGATCTGAAAATAGATTAATATGGGCTGTTTAATGTTAGCCTATAGTCAGTTTCCTTTTGGTCTTTTTACATTTTTTTATGTTATGTTTTATGCCTCGGTGATTCTTGTGCAGGTCCTGGGTGGTGTGTCCGGGGGACGAAGTGGGACCACAGACAGGCCCCGCATAAATCTCCAGCTCCATCGGTCTGGACACTGGTGGTGAGAGTCTGCAAAAGCCATCACCAACTGAGCACTACATCTCGGCTGTAGAGGAGCCAAAAAGCATCACTGTTGTTACTTTTTAGGTACCAGATAAAAGTTTGGACCATAGACTGTATATATAAATGGACACAGCTAACCCGCGAGCCTTCCAAATAGGACGTGAGCATGAGCGTTTTTTCGGCTCCATCAACTCTGGCTCCCTCTCACTGTAACTGCTGCTGTCAGGCTCCTCATTTTGGTCTTAAATGTTCGTATTAACTCATTCTACATGATTTTGGTGTTTTTATTTTGCTTTGTCTATAAATCAATTCCTATTCCGAACTCGGCTAACACACTGTTTTGGCTTTCGAGTTTCTCTGCCCAAAGAAAAATGATGAAATCGGTCAGGAGGACAGAATGATGAACAATAAACCTAACAGTCTAATTACCCTATTAGGACTCCATGGGTGGGAAAAAAGAAAGTGTGTTTAGCTTTACAATTTAGCTTTAAAATATAAATAGGCCTGGGAGCTTGAGAGTTCTACGCAGTATCTTTGCTGTTCCTAGTACTGCACTTTTCTGGACTGAGATGTCTGATGTTTTTCCTGGTATCTGCTTTAGCCACTCCTCCAGTTTGGGGGTTACAGCCCCGAGTGCTCCGATCACCACGGGCACCACTGATGCCTTCACCTTCCAAGGCCTTCTCCAGCTCTATTTTTCTAGTTTCTCATGTTCCTTTTTCCGGATATTACCATCACTTGGTATTGCAATGTCCACCACGGCTTTGTTCTGTTGCTTATCCACCACCACTATGTCTGGTTGGTTCTCCATCACCATTCTGTCAGTCTGTATCTGGAAGTCCCATAGGATCTTTGCTCTCTCTCCAGTACCTTTGGGGGAGTTCCCCACCTTGACCTTGGGGTCTCCAGCCCGTACTCTGCACAGATGTTTCTGTACACTATGCCCGCCACTTGGTTGTGTCGCTCCATGTATGCTTTCCCTGCCAGCATCTTACACCCTGCAGTTATGTGCTGGACTGTCTCAGGAGCCTCTTTGCACAACCTACACCTTGGGTCTTGTCTGGTGTGGTAGATCTGGGCCTCTATTGCTCGGGTGCTCAAGGCCTGCTCCTGTGCAGCCAGGATGAGGGCCTCTGTGCTGTCCTTCAGACCAGCTCCACATCAATTGGTAGGATTTCTTGATATCAGCGATTATGTTCTGGTGGTACATCCCATTTAGGGGCCTGTCCTGCCATGATGATCCCTCCAGCACCTCTTCCTCTGAGCTCCACTGTCTGAGACCTTCTCTGAGCACGTCACCTGTCGGGGCCAACCCAGGTTTTGTTCTTATTACTGGGCCGACTCCAACATTAACACCACAACATGATGACCTTATCCCAGACAGCAGTTTCTGTGTCATGGCTTAATATCAGTGTCAGAAAGTGGGCAGAAATAAAAGTTCAAACTAAAACATGTGCCCGTCTCATCTGGTACAGGCCCTTATAATGCCATACAGCACAAGTCACATATATGTTACTACACAAGTTATGTAGCACACCTTTATATTACTTTTATATACTTGTATACTTTTACTTACTTCACTACTAAACTATAAGTCAAATATAAAATTGCTTTCTAATATTAGTGTTTCCCAGTGTGTAGTTTACGTAACCTCACCAATAAAAGTGGAGTCGGTCTCTTTGGACTTATCATGTTCTGTTCAAATGAGATACGCAGAAACGAAATATTTACAACAACTTTTTAACAACGTGTTTATTTCACCATAATCTTTATAACGTTAAAGATTGCTTATTTTGAGTTCCATTCCAAAAACACGGTAAAAGAAAGAGCAGTTATCCCATAGCACCACCTAGAGGGCAGAGATGGCATTGCAACACACAAAGAAATTCAATTAATCTGAAAAAAAAAAAAAAAAAAAGTGATTATTACAACCAGCAGGTAACCGTCAATAAAAACGTATACAGCACAAACAAGAATGTGAAATTTTAGGAGGAATTTGGAATTTAAGACCTTTCCTTTGTCATCATGAAAACAATCGCAATCGCAAGCAAAAACACAAGCAAAAAAGTCAAAATATTGAAATTAAAAGCAGAAGTTACAAAAACATAAGTCTCTACATATACAAAGTACATTATTTGACATTCCCTTTTTTTTTTTTTTACATAAAAATCAAAACTAAAATGAGTAAATTCTTCAAAAATGTTGAAATAAAAAGCAACTGAATATATCTTATTGCACAACATTAATATCTACTGCCCAGTTTACGCTTAAAGGCCCACTGTGTAACCTTTCTAGTGAATGATCTGCCACTTGCTTTTCTCCATGGAGATGTTACTGCTTTATCTGGAATATTCCACAGTATGGCATTAAAGAACAAATATTATGTATTACTTGAATTGATATTAGCTTTTAAACATGGTCTTGAGTACTTTTGAATTTCATTTTAAATTTCATGATTTACAAATAATTTCTAATTAAAAATACAGATATGATTTCAGAGTTTCCTCAGTGCTCCCTATACTCTGATCCGGTGCAGTTTGCCCTCTACTGGCAGCAAAGGGAATAGCCACAGAGAAAACTATTAAACTGCTTTAAGAAATATGTTAATACAGTATAAACACGCAGCAGTAATGAGCACGATTTGATGGCACAAATGCTATGACGATGTATGGACTTAAAAACTGCACAGGGGGTCCATCTATGACAACACAATCCCGGGAAAATTCAAGCGTTTTTTTGTGAGGCTCAGAGGATTACTGAAACCAGCTTGAATGACATGAAATACAACTCCAGGTCACAGACTAGTATTTATAAATGGACATAGCTAACCTGCTAGTCGCCATGTTCCAAACAGGAAGTGAGCGCCAACCCTCTCCATGATCCTGATGTTTTTCACTATTTTGACTGAGATACGAAGACAACTGAGACGCGCGGTGTCAGGGCAAAACTTGAATTTCCCTCGGGGTCAATAAAGTTATCTCCCTCCCTCTCTTTTGTCCATCAATCAAGATATGAACATTAATAACAGACAAATGAGGCGTCTTCTTTCCTTGCAAATTTGTCCCTATAACTAGCCTCAGTGAGCTTCATTTGACTGGCGACGTCACACTCCCTTAGTCCACTACTTCATATAGTCTACGCTCCAGGTACGTTTTTAATGAGGGAACAATATTCTAACGTGGTGAACAGCTAAGAAAAGTCAAAATACGTGTTCTTTCCTTTGAGAAAAGCAGAAGACGCCATTAGGCCAAGTTACTCGCTCACAGTAAGAACATAGAAGAGGCCACACTGTGGAACATTTCAGGCAAAGCAATGGCGTAATTTCAGCATGGAGACGATCAAGAGGGAGCCCAGGTTTGTGCCGTAATTGTTAAAAGTGGTCCAATAATGTTTAGTGGTATCTTAAAGTGCAAATTGGAGATTTTCATGCTTTTGTGTCTGTGGTAGTAGTAGTTTTACATCAGTTAAAAGGTGCACTGTGCAACTTTTTTGGTGGAAGGTTATTGCTTTGTCTGGAATGTTCCGTGGTATAACATTAAACATTTACATCTAGCATTTATTCCTTACGGGTGTTTCTATTGCTCAAAAATACAATCATTCTTTCTGTGAATACGGGCGACTCTCCACAGATCTGAACTGCAATATAGCGTAGTGCTGTAACCTCTTGCTCATAATTCATAAAGTTTAATCTATACTGTGGAACATTCTAGACAAAGCAGTAAGATTTCCATGGAGACAAGCAGGTGAGGGAGCCTCCACTAGAAATGTTACGCAGCGCATCTTTAAGAATAAGTTGAGAAAAAGTGAAAAGTACAAAAATAAATGCAGTAGTTGTTAGTTCTAAAACTGAATACCTCTGCCTATGTCACGCTATCCAAAATGCAGGACACTTTCCACACAAAGAAAGGATTTTTCTGGAAGTTTAAACCTTCATTTAACAAAATAAAAGGTGTCATCATCTATTTTTATTTGTCTAATCATAAATATTGTGTAATTTGGACATGTTTTGGACCTTGTTTACGGCATGGTTGCTAGGTAACAGAACTGGCATCACATCTATGTATTTCAGATCTGCTGTCCAACCAGGAAGTAAAATGAGAACCTTAACCAGAATTTTAAAAACTATAAAAACTAGGCAATTAAAAAAAACAAAACTGTGTCACTTTTTAGGAAAACAATGTCTTCCAAGTTGTAATTTGATGTTTCTGAGTAAAGATTTTGGACTTTGATTCAATTATCTGATAAATATTGCAAAACTGTAGTGAATTTTTCTGTTGTGAAAGTCTGAACAAACTGTAATTGAGTCAATGGCTAAAATTAACCCACTCTTGAAAACAATATTTGTCTTTCACGTCCTCATTGACACAAAAATCACATTTGAATAGTCCAAATGAGCAAAGACTGCATTATTCAAGAAATATTATTATCTTTATCTCGTATAAAACTGGCTAACGCTGCATTTAGCTCTCTACATGCTCTGAAAAGTATGGGATTCTTGTGTTAGCTTAGCATTCAGAATTCTGAATCTCAACTTTTGCAAATTTAATCAGAATCGCAATATTATCGAGAAAATTGCGATGGGACGTTTTGAAATTGCTTCGGCCTCGTTCTAGTTCGTTTTCACCAGTTTGTTTTTATAGAGGCTGTGGAGGAATGTCAGGTCCACTTATAATACACAAACTCCCCATATGTGGTTACTTGTGTTGCTGAGCACAGTGATGCCAGCAGGGGGAGCTCTTCAGTGCAGCTCGGTCCTCATCCCGTGGCGCGTTCACTCTTTGTAGACGTGAGCGTGTGCGGCGTGCAGCGTGGTGGTGTTGCCGCCACAGTCCACGTACTGGTACGTCTCCTGGGAAACCTGCTCGGCGTGGCCAAAGTATGACGTCGTCACGGTAACTCTGCCACAACAGATCAGACAGGATGAGTGGGTGAGTGAGATATTATTATTGACTATACAGAGTTCATACAGTGTTTTTACATTCCATTTTTATTGTAACTTCAGAGTGACAGCAGTAATTAAGAGGATGAAATAGCTGACCATATGAGAAAGTTTAAGTGTTTGATTTTATTTATTGATTTTGTTTTGAGTAAATTGTCTTAAAAAGGAACTTTATGTAAGATTTAGATTTTAAATTTCATACACATGACGAATCTGTGTCCCCAGATACAAGGTAAACATGTTCAAATCAAATCTAGCCTGTACTGAAAACAATTATAATGCTGATTTATTCTTAATTACAAAAAAATGATGGTCACATTATTTATGCTGTAATTTGGTGTTTTGGTTCAAGACGATTATCCAATCAGAATCCAATCACAAGAGTCTCTCATCTGGGTTGCCAGTTTCAATGCTGAAATCAAGTGTGTTTAAACCTAAAATGCCTCTCTCTGATCTACCTTAAACCCCACCATCTGCAGCCAATCATGAATCAGTGCTAGTGTAGCCTCTGCAGCTCAGGGAGTGAACTCTGGAGGTTCTGAGCTTCATATGAGGCCTGTTCTGTCCATTTGTAACAGCAGTAACAGTAAGAGCGCAAGCCACTTACTTTTCCTTTAAGTCACTTTTTGTTCAAGAAAAAAAAAAGAACATTTAAAACATTACAAATAAAATATCATTTTCTTAGATCTTTTTTACTCACATGTAGTCTGTTGTTGTATAGCAATGACTAGACCACATTCAGTTGACTTCACATTTGACTTCTGGACTTAAGACTTTGCTCTTCACACAGGCCTGGCAAAGGTTCTCTTTAGATCTGAGCTCAGGCACTTACACCATGAGAGAAGTACAAGTCCGCTGTGGTGTTATCTTATCAAGTCCCTTTAGGCCATAACATGACATGGGGCAGACCACATTCTGCTGATTCATAGTTCAGATTCAAATAAAATTCTGTTCATTGGACAAAGGTTTTTAGAGTGAGTAGGTTTGGCTTCTTCAGATCTGACTGGTTCTGTTGCATTTTTGTTACTGTGTCAGTGGCACAAAGAATCAGTATTAGAGTTCATCACAGTATATTTCTTTAGTGATATATCAGGCTTCAGTGTTATTGTGACGGGCCTAACTTTGCAATAGAAGTGATGGTGGTGGACAGTCCTCACAGAAGAACAGACTTACTGCATCATGACTCCTATATTGTGCACTCTGATGGTGGGCAGGGTGCAGTAGGCGCTGTGCAAAAGGAGACACGTGTTAAAACTGCACATGTTTGGAATGTGTAAATACAATTAGAAGAAATGTACTTACAACATGTAGCTCATATCATCAGCTATGACAGTGGGGACTGTGTAGTCGACCTGCAACAAAAACACGAGTCACAAAGGCACAAGCAGAAATAGAACTTTACTGAAGAGCTGTTTGCCATAATCTAAAACGTATATGCACCAATGTTGCACCTGATCATTTCTCTGAGGTACTAGACCCACGACCTCGCTGTATTGCACATAATCAATATTAACAATATTAATTTTAGCTGTATTAAATAGATCTGTATTACATATTATTGGTCTATAGAACGTTGTGATGTTATGGTTTGGAAACTTGTCTCTTAAAAACAGAAACTGCCTGAAATGTGGTGAAATGGGCAAGTAAGTTGATCGGGAAGCCTCAGCTTTATCCTGTGTCTCTCTACTTGAGGCAGGTACAGAGGCAGGTACAGAGGCAGGTACAGAGGCAGGTACAGAGGCAGGTACAGAGGCTGGCCGAGGCGAGTTTAAAAGAAGACTCCCATCTTCTGAATACTGAGTTCAACTGTTCCCATCAGGACGAAGGTTTAAAGAGCCCCTCTGTAAAACCAAGCCTTACAAAAGCACCTTTTTTCCAGCAGCCATTAGTGCGGTGAATAAGTAATTTTATTATATTCACCTTATTTATGTCCCTTTGCACATGACGTACAGTATTTGTATCTTGTTTTTAATGTACTGTTTCTAATGGGGTTTTAGCTCTTTTAGCCACACTATGCACTGTTGTCACTTTTCTAGATGCAGATGTGAGTATGTGAATGAACGAGCTGACTCACTGCCAAACTAAATTTACCTGTTTTTGTAATAAAGAAGCTCACGATGCTCACGGTTACAGGAGCAAATTCGGAAAATTTGGAATTTGGAAAATTAGGAATTTTTTGAAGTGACAATAGCGGAAAAAAACCCAGGGTCATGTCCATTTTAAGACCAAAATGACGAGGTTCACAGCAGCAGTTACAGACAGAGGGGACACAATATTCCAGTGTAAGTCAATGGGAGCCAGAGTCAATAGGAGCCGGAAGAGCCACATGGAAACTTCCTATTTGGAATGCGGCGGCTAGTGCGTTAGCTAAGTCCATTTATATATAAAGGGTGTTTTTCATTTCCCAGGATCCTTCCTCCAAAAACCACTTTGTAGCACTCCTCCAGAGTCGGCTCCTCTGAAGCAGAGCCAAGTGTCCTGCTCACAGCTCCTGGGAGCTCACCTGGAACAGGCTCTGGAGGGAGTGACTGTGCTGTGTCACATGACCAAATCAAACACAATAAAATAAGCATCCATGCTTCTACACATATAAAGTGTTCAGAGGTGTTTTTATGTCTATGTGTTATTTAGGCTGATCATTAGCCTACACAAAAACACAGGCTGAAATATTTTCAGATGATAGATGCTAATTGTAGTATTCCCAATTCCCTTCTTAAAGAGATTTTGCTGCAATTGTCCTGATTTGAATTCATTTGATTTAATAATAGTGTGATCTGCAGCAATGTGGCTCAAACAGCAAAATATTTACTTCTTTTTTTATTGTAGAATCATTTTTATTTTATTTAAATGCATTTGACGGGTTAAATAAAGTTAATAAAAAATGAAGATTCAGTGCATTGGGGGCAATTTCAAGCGCTCTGAGGTGGCCAAGGATCCATCTGGGCATCTTTGGTAAAAGAGCCAAATAGAGGACTCGAGTGCAGAGGCTTTGGGGGAATCAGAACACCACTTGGCGGAGCTCTGATGACGTGGATCTGTCTGAAGTGGTTCAGAAGCCGAGGATCATGGCAATTGGGAAACACCCAGAGTCTATGGATGGTACTAATAAAGTAACGTTTGAACCCATCTGAAACCCAGCTATATATAAAGACATGTGATAATACTATGAAACATGTCTGGCTAAGTGCATTTGTAATTTTCATATACACTTGGTCATCTTAAAAAATAATAATAATAAAAAAAAAGTAACACAAAAAAAAAGACATGAATAAATGGTGGTGACAGGCCTCGACATGCATTAGGACGTGGCGAGAGCACAGACCTGTCTCTCGTCCAGAGGTATGATGAGCGTACTGTTGTTTGTCTTGGCTTTTCCGATCACTGTTTTGTAGAACTGCACCTGAGCTGTGATGTTGGTCATGTAGATGGCGTAGTAGTTGTTGTTGGTGATGTTCAAGGTGCTCTGTGGAGGACAACATAAATATAGAAGAAGTTGTATGATTTGAATTGTATAGTTGCATCATTTGAGAAAAACATGCAAATGATTGTTTGACGCACAATTTGTTCAAGTGCCTTATTTCCTAGTCAAATTAGATTTTGCATGTTCTGAACCAGACTGCACCTATGTTATAATGTTGTTTCCTCATCACAAACATACCTGGAGTTGTGTTTTATTTCATTCATTAGGCTGTGTTCTTCTCTCAAACTGAAAACACTGTTCCACCTTGTGATGTCATGTCATGGTAATACTGGAACTGCTCTATTCTGTTCTTAAATTCCATAACCTTCACTAGAATCATTTGGATAATTTCAGACCTGAAATTGCCAATCTCTATTGAACTAAAGGTAAAAATGTAGCTGTTAACTTGAAAACTACCGCTTCATGACATCACAAAGTGGAACAGAGCATTTTGAACTTTGGAGATATGGACAGACTAATAATAAAACATTACTCAAACATGTGTGAGTGAAACAAAACACAACTTTAGGTCTGTTTTTGAGGAGGTAACAACATTCTGACATGACTTAAAGCTCACAGGAGTCCATTTTGCGCAATTTAGTACCTTTAATATTGATTTGTATTGGATTTTTGATAGTTTTGACAACACTAACTAAGACCTACAACCCTAGAAAATTCACACTTTTTTATTGCAATTGGTAAAACGCACCTGTCAATCACTCACAGCATTTGAGATTGACTAGTAGAAAGTTTAAAAGTGCATTGTGTAACTTGTTTGGGAGTCCTTCACCTGCTTGTTTCTATGGATGTGGTTTTATAGCTCAAAAATACCTAGAAAAACAATATTCTGACTGTGAGCGGGGTCGCCTCTCCACAGATCTGACCTGTAACATGGTCTGATTTGATCTCCATGAAGATAGAAAGGTTTAACATTCCAGACAAAGCGATAACATCTCCATGAAGAAAAGCATTTGAGGGCCCCTCCACCAGAAAAGTTGCACAATGCACCTTTAAGTAGTCTTATCAGTCATAATGTATACCAAACGGTTCTTGGGATTCTTTTCAATTTATCCATTACAAAGGAGCGTTTTGTCTTCATTTGATTGATTTAGATTCATTTAATGGGATAAACAGGTTAGGGATGAGAATGCTGCAGTCATACATGAAACAGGAAACAGTATAAAAGGATAGTATTAAAATATTACTCTACGTAAAGGTCTGATATTACGCAACATTTACTCTTGTGAAGTTTAAATGTGCAGTGTTTAACTTTTTTTGGTGGAGGGTCTGTCAAATACTTTTCTCTATTAAAATGTTATTGCTTTGTCTGGAATGTTTCACAGTATGGCATTAAATCTTTCTATCTTCATGGAGACTAAACCAGACCAGAAGTTACAGGTCAGATCTGTGGAGAGGCGACCCTGCTCACAGTCAGAATGTCTGTTTTTTGAGCTATAAAACCACCTGTAACCGAATACATGTAAGGTAGAGCTGTTTAATGTCATACTGTGGAACATTACAGGCAGAGCAATGAAAAATCCAAAGAAACAAACAAGTGACGGACCCCAAACTGGAAAGTTACACAATGCACCTTTAAGATAATTTTGTTACCTTCTCACAAACAGATCTGGAGTTGTGTTTTGTTTCATTCACACATGCTCGAGTATCCCTTTATTATTAGTCTGTCTACATCTCCAAAGCTCAAAATGCTCTGTTCCACCTTGTGATGTCATGTGGTGGTTGTTTTCAGGTTAACAGCTCCTTTTAGGTTTAGTTCAGTAGAGATTGGCAATTCCAGGGCTGAAATCATTCAAATAATTCTAGTAAAGGTGTACGGAGTTTAAAAACACAGTGGAGCACTTCCTGTTTTACCACACGGCATCATAAGGTGGAACAGTGTTTTACTGTTTAAGAGAAAAACTCTGGGGATAGATCGCTAAATTACTCAAACATGCATGGACCACATCTAAAACCTCTTCAGGCAAGTTTTTGATGAGGGAAAGTTAATAACAAGGTAGAACTGCACAACACCCCCCCTTTAAAGGTGCACTGTGTAACTTTACTGGTGGATTGTACGCTACCGGCTTGTCTCCATGGAGATGTTATCGCTTTGTCAGGAATGTTCCACGGTGTTGCATTGAATGTTTCTTTCTTTCTTTCATTTCAAAAAGCTGTTTTTATTGCTCAAATACATAGAATTCTTACTGTAAGCAGGTTTGCCTTTACACTGATCTGACCTGTAACTTGGTCTGATGGTGCCACCTGCTTGTCTCCATGGAAATATTATTAGTTTAATGCCCTACCGTGGGACATTCTAGTGTCAAGTTTAGAAATGTGCTTTAGTTGTATATCGATCTATATAGTTGTGAATACAGGCATCATGTCTCACCGTGATGTTGAGATAGACGATGCGCTTGTCCTGGTCGTAGGACACGTACGCGGACTTGATGCCTACGTAGGACACATCGATGGGCCGAGGGAAAAGGAAGAAGACCGCCAGCCCCGACAGCAGCAGGCACAGGGCCACGGATAAGGTCACGTACAGTTTTCTAAAGAGGAAAAAACATGTAAAGATGCTTGACTTTGTGCGTCCCATAGATTCTGTTGACACTGTGGCGGCACAAATGATTTTTATTTGAATATTTTCATCTCATTCCATTTTCAATGTACAAATGTCACTTAGTGCCTATTGACACTTTGCAGCTGATGTCATCAACATTCCCTAGGGGTGTGATGCTAACTGTAGGCATGCTCTGTCTGAGGCTTTGTTAGACTTTAATCTGAGCTGTTTTAAGGTCATTTGAACAAAAAGAACTGACTTAAACAAGGCCCTTACAAATAAAATCACAGTTAATTGTCCTGAACAGGACATAAACACTTGTATTGATCACATCTAGCTAAATTTCTTTGGCTAGATGCATTGTATCCCCATGGTAACTGATGAACATTCTGCCAATACACACACATGTAGAAGTAGTATGAATATTTAAGTCATTTTTGACCTGCATAGTCTCTTTTCAAATTTTCTCCTTTTTTTTGCCATCTCTTTTCAAAGTTTATGGTAAATAGTCCCATTTTTGTAAAGCGCTTTCTCACCCACACCAGTGTACACAGGCACCGGGGGCGAGGGGGGGTTAAGTCTCTTGCCCAAGGACACAACATTAGCATTCTTCTGTGGGAGCTGGAATCTCATTGCCAGACTTTCAGATCAGAGAACGAGCACTCTACCACTCAACTCTACCTACTGTCACCAGTTTATGCTAATACAATGACCGACATAGTCTAATGTCGATATGCCAATATATAATCCAATTATTTTAGACTATGGGGGTCCGGCATGGTCTCCTGTATTAATGGGAACTACAGCATCACACAGAGACATCATATGACCACGTGTTCTTACGTCCGGCTGGGTCTGAGGCGCTGGTCACTGTAGGGGATCAGAGCCACCAGCTGATTCTCCTGACCTGAGAATAAAAAATGAAAGAGGTCATTATTTTAAGTGTAGTTAAAGAGAGACTAGGATTGTCAAAAGTACTGAAAAACAGATACTAATCGATACCAAAACTAGTATCGAAACTGGATACTCATTTCCTGAATGTCTTTAGAATGATCTTGAGCTGTAGCAGAACAAGTGTAAGAGCACATAGACTAGTATACGCCCATGGAGCACTATGGAACCTACACAGATACAAGTCAACATGGTAATATAAAAGAAAGTACTACGATTCAATGTCGAAAATAAAATTCTATTGTCTAAAGAGTGTTTTTATTATCATTGTGGTTTCAAGTCTATTGTTTGGCACTGAAATCAAGTTTGAAATTTTAGCATTGCAGATTTCAGACAGGATTTTGGATATTTATTTATATAATGGCCTATATTATTTTATATTTGGTCTTTTTTAAGCTTAGAATTAGATAACAACAAATGGTGGAGTGCTGTCACGATACAAAAATTTGAAACTCAATTTTTAATAAAAGGAATATACTCAATACTGTTTCCGATATCATGATCATAATAAAAACATAATAATAATAACACTTTTTTAATACAATAGAATGTGATTTTCTTGTTTTGGTAGTACTTCCTTTTCTATTCCCATGTGGCCTTATATCTGTGTTGTGAATCTGACTTTTTTAGTATCAATACCTGCTCAAATCAGTATCTAGTTTCAATACTAGTATTAGAATCGATTATTTTCTGATTTTCGATCCTTTTGACTGCCAGCATGCTATGGTGTGAGTGGTGGGTTACCTCTGGGTATGCGGCCGGTGCCCTGGCAGGTTGGGCAGGTCACACTGTCCCTCCCGGTGAACTCCACGTAGGGGAACTGTGACACGTCCTCACTCTTCTCCTCCTTCTCCGCGTCAGAGCCCGTGAGTGCCTCCTGGCTGTCGTCTTTGTTCTTACCCAAGTGGGACTGGCTCTTCCCCATGGCGAGGTCTACCACCACACACGCACACAAACACACGCATGCACACAAACACACAGGAGAAAGAGACAGGTGTAAAAACAAGAACTAATGGGAACAAAATGGCACTTCTCTCAGAGGTTATTGCTTTGCTCATTGGCATCATTAGCCAGTATAGGGAACACAAGGTCTGTCTGTATCAAAAAAAAAAGGACCTAGGACTAAACAAAGGTCTAAACTAGCACTACATTAGGACTAAAACCATGTCTAAACTAGGACTACATCAGAACTAAACCAGGTCTAAACTGGGGACAAAACCAGGTCTAAACTTGCACAACATTAAGAGTAAAACCAGGTCTAAACTAGGACTACATTAGGACTAAAACCATGTCTAAACTTGGACAACAATAGCACTAAACCAGATCTAAACTGGGACAAAACCAGGTCTAAACTAGGACTATATTAGAACTAAACCAGGTCTAAACTGGGGACAAAACCAGGTCTAAACTAGGACTATATTAGAACTAAACCAGGTCTAAACTGGGGACAAAACCAGGTCTAAACTTGCACAACATTAGGAGTAAAACCAGGTCTAAACTAGGACTACATTAGGACTAAAACCATGTCTAAACTAGGACTACATCAGAACTAAACCAGGTCTAAACTAGCACTACATTAGGAGTAAAACCAGGTCTAAAATAGGACTTCATCAGAACTAAACCTGGTCTAAACTGGGACAAAACCAGGTCTAAACTAGGACTATATTAGAACTAAACCAGGTCTAAACTAGGACTACATTAGGACTAAAACCATGTCTAAACTAGAACTTCATCAGAACTAAACCAGATCTAAACTGGGACAAAACCAGGTCTAAACTAGGACTATATTAGAACTAAACCAAGTCTAAACTAGCACTACATGAGGAGTAAAACCAGGCCTAAACTAGGACTATATTAGAACTAAACCAGGTCTAAACTAGCACTACATTAGGAGTAAAAAACAGGCCTAAACTAGGACTACATTAGGACTAAAACCATGTCTAAATTAGGACTACATCAGAACTAAACCAGGTCTAAACTGGATACTCAATAAGTATCTGATATTCAGTACTTTTGACTACCCTGCTTTCTACAAGTACACTGTGTTGCAGTTTTGTCCTCTATATGAACATGCCTTTTCTGTTCATAGTCTTATTTTAAATGCAGACAGACAGACGGAGGTGTGGCAGAGCTGACTCATGGGCCGCGTCCTATTCACTTATTTTTTCTTGCTTCTTCTCCTCGATCCTCCATTTTTCAGCCGTCAATTAAATGTGTCATATTAAGTGGTGTCCCAAAGAAAACCACAGAAGGAAGGAGTAAACCTGAGGGAGGCTTCAGGAGGCAGACATCAGAGAAAAGAATCAAACTAGAAAAGAATCAAACTAGTCTCAGTGAGGAGTTTAGATCCTCTCTCCTCCCTGTGTCTCCTCTGTGGGCGGGACTTCCTCACCCATTTCCTGCAGAATTGAGGAGAGGAATCAAGGATAAGGAAGCGAGGAAAAAGAAATGGGACGCAGCCATGGTGCCACTGTTTGCTTCGCTCTAGCTGACAGTACAATCTTATTCAAACAGACTCATGGGAGATTAGACTGTGCCCACTTCTCCACCTGTGTAACGCAATGCTACATACTATAGGGGCGGGACGAGATGCAGTTTCCACAAGATGAGACGAGACACAAGATCTGGTCCACGAGAACGATAAAAGATGAGATTTTGACCTAATTTACTGTAAAGAAATGGTGCTGCTCAGTTCACAATTTTGGTCCCATTTAAATTACTTTATTTCATTTTGCTGTTATTGAGGGCTGCGTTTTGTAACTACAGGATTTCATGAAACACTCTTTTACCCTAACCCTTTTTTGTCAAATCCAAACCTAAAAAAATCTCACAAGATAAACTGCAGTCCATGCACAATTGGTAGTACGCAGGCTGCTTCTGGTGGTATGCAAATGACTATTGATAATTTACAGTGACATGATGCTGGGGGTGTACAGCGTGTATCTCTAATGAAAAAAATACAAAAAAATCAATAAAAAAGTAAATAAAAAATGTCTAATGATGGAATATTCAAAGGTGCACTATGTAACCTTTTGGTTGGGGCTCCGTCACCTGCTTGTTTCTATGGATATGTCTCTGCTCTGCCTGGAATGTTCCACAGTATGACATCTACTTTACATACTCAATTACAGGTGGTTTTATGTCTCAAAAATACCTAGAACAACAGGCATTCTGACTGTGAGCGGGGTCACCTCTCCACAGATCTGACCAGTAATTTTCCATGGTTTGGTCTCCGTGAAAATAGAAAGGTTTAATACCATACTGTGAAACATTTCAAAGAAATAAAAAAGCATTTGACGGACTCTCCACCAGAAAACTTACACAATGCACCTTTAAGAGTTACTACGGTGACACAACGCACACATTAGCAAACACTGTCAAAAAAGTTTTAAGATCGTCTGAAAACGCAACAAAAAAACTCAAAAATGGATTTAAACAGCACATTTCTAGGAGTGTGTGATCAGCCCGAGCGTTCATGGTCCTGTTTAGGAGTTTGATTTCCAATAAAAAATGTTTGTGTGAGTGACTAGTTTAACAGCACAGATCAGATCACCTGTTGTATTTCCATCCAAGTTAGTTCTTTGTGGTCATATTGTGTTAAAATAAAGTCTACAGTTAACATCACACCCCCAGGGAATGTTAATGACCAGCTGCAAAGTATCAATAGTCTGATTTTTTTTTACCTAATAGGGTGAGTTCACTTCATAAAAGCTCGAATTTTATGTTTTGCTGAAATCGATATGGGTTTTTGGTTGTCACATTTAGTGCAGTGTCTTCTTCATAGTAAAGTGTTCAAAAATAGGTTTAGTTCTATGTAAATAACATCAGAACTAAAACAGGTCTAAACAAGGACTACATCAGAACTAAACCAGGTCCAAGGACTAAACCAGATCTAAACTAGGTCTAAACCAGGTCTAAACTAGGACTAAACCAGATCTAAACTAGGACTACTACAGAACTAAACCAAGTCTAAGCTAGAACTACATTAGGACTACATCAGAACTAAACTAGTACTAAACCAGCTTTAACCTACGACTAAACTAGGTCTAAACCAGCACTACATTAGGAATAAACCATGTCTAAACTTAGTTTATCCCTAATGTCCTAGTTTAGACTAAACCATGTCTAAACCAGGACTACATCAGTCAGACTAACCCAGGTCTGAGAGAAGAATGCCTGCAGGCATGATTCATGTCAACAGCAGGATGCATGAAGACATCAGAACTAAACCAGGTCTAAACTAGGACTACAGTAGAAATAAACCAGGTCTAAACTAGGACTACATTAGGACTAAACACGGTCTAAATCAGGTCTAAACTGGGTCCACAGGTGAGACATCTTGGAGCGGCTGTCAAGTTGTGACTATGCCTCCTCATGGGTCTGCTGCTGTATTACACACAGCCGCCATGCTGCAAGACTCGCAGATGGAACACCGCGTACTAACCGGCGGCACACGGCGTTCATTACCCCGGCCTGGAGCACACTTTTCCGGCTGGATATAACTACCCAACTCGCTGCATTGGAGGATTCTTAGTACTTTCAAAGACATTTAGTTTTAACAGTGTAAAATCCATTTTTGTCGTAACAGTCGGCGTGAACTATAAGGGAATTACGCACGGTGCCATCAGGAGCGTGGCATCGTTACAGAAGCGTATGATTTGTTAAATAAATATGTTCTTACCTTAGTTTGTGAGAATAAAATAATAAAAATATCCAGTATTACTCATACGCTGTGGGCCTTGTGTTTATTATGGTTCACAAGAGCGAGGAATTAAATGGCCACGCCCCCCCGCGCTCTGATTGGACCAAACTGACGTCGAGGGCTTTGTGTGCACGTAATCCTCTGAAACTTAATCTGTAGAATTATATAATATAAAGATAAATTCTTACAGTCAAGACCCATGTTTAAATAATTGTTATCTGAAAATAAAATAAAGTAAAAAATAAATAAATAAAACAAAGAAAAAAATGCTCATGTCATAACTCGGGGGTCTTCAACCTTTTTCCTCCAGTGAGCTCTTTTACAAAACGAAAATTCTAGAGAGCTATTAGTTTAGCGGTCGCAGGAAATAAAGTATGCGTAAGAGCCATGGTGAGACTTAGATGGGGTACAGTTAAATAAAAAATGGTTTATGTTTTATCTATGAATGCACAAAGTCAGGCATCAAAATGACAGATTTGTAATAATAAGCATTTAATTCATCAAATTTGAGTTATTCAGCACAATATGTGTAATTCAGAAATCCCTTGGAGAGCTACTGTTAGTTCCAGAGCTACAGGTTGGAGAGAGACCCCTGTCATAACTGGTCTACTAATGCAGTTATAAATGTTCTGTAGGCTAATTTTATTTGCCTTGTTGTATTTATGTATTTACCTTATTTTATTTGAGAGTATTATATATATTGTATTTTACACTTGTAACTACGTATAGATTCACTAAATAAAATAAAAAATAAAATAAAATTGGTTGTTGAGTAAATTATCCATTTTAACTTCAGTATGGGTGTTTTTTCCCCAGGCCCCATTATCATTATTATTATTAAGAGAACACTGGACATGAACTCATACAGTCATGGGCTTTTGTTGTTGTCCTTTTTTAAAATAATTATTTTTATTTAAAATTTAAGTAATTATTAAATACTATTATTAAGAAAAATCATTTAAAAATTATACCTATTTTTTATATTTTCTAGAAAGAACCCCTTTCAGATCGGGATTCAGCAAGGATTCCTATACTACTTATAAGAAAAAAAACAAAGTTGAACCTGATAATTCTGAAATTCTTAAACCACAATTGTATTTTTCCCTTATATTAGACCTAATGAATAAACAAGTATCTTATGTGTACACAGTAGGCCTACACTGACTTCAATGTTTCAAATAACATTACTATCACTATATTTGCATTTGCCCTGCTGTTGTTTACCTCTTGAAACTTCTCTGCAGCTCTCAGTCTTGGGTCACTTCTATAAATAGCCACTTCCTCAGAGTGTAGGTCAGTAAACTTTGTCCAACTTCAGCCCCGGTACACGCTGGCCCAGTCACTGCACTGAGGTGGATGAGACAGACCAGAGCTTCTTGGAAAATGTGGTCACCTGACAGCAGCATGTACAGTACCACAAACACACCATTGTATCTTTAAAGGTCCCATATGACACAAGACTGACTGAAATCATTTTACTATGGTGTTACCTCCTCAAAAACAGACCTGGAGTTGTGTTTCGTTTCACTCACACATTTGAGTAATCCTTTAGTAGCTCAAAGCTCAAAATGCTGTTCCACACTGTGATGTCATGTAGTGATAGTTTTCAAGTCAGCTGCATTTTATCTTTAGTCCAAATGATTCTTCTGAAGGTGTGTGGAGTTTAAAAACATAGCGAAGCACTTCCTGTATTACCACGACATCACAAGGTGGAACAGAGAAGAACTCTGCCTAAATCTGCAGGGTTTGTGTGTTTAACATGTGTGAATGAAACAAAACACAACTCCAGATCTATATGTGATGAGGAAACATTAGAACAGAGATCAGAAAATAGTGTCATATGGGCCCAAAACCCAAAACCTAGAGCGCGGCATCCTTTAAATTTTAAGCCTTTGCCGTAAACTCTTTAATTCCACCTTAAAAAGTGGCTTAAATAGAATCAGAGTTGTAGCTGTATTACTGATCTGCTATCTGTATGGATTATATATACATGTCAACACTTCAATTTGTACATTTGTATTTAGAGAACTGATTAAGAGCTCCCTCTGCTGGTCGGTCTGAAGTACCTGCACACTGTTGAGCCGCTGTCCTGGGACTAGAAGAAAATGAGATTGTGGCTAAATCTGGTCTCAGCAAAACATTTACTGAGCAATGGCCCTGTCAAAAAAACAAACAAATAAACAAACAACAGTGAACAGTTGTAGAAATAGCCATTTAATAAAAACGTAGCATTAATTCCATCTATCCATGTATTCTACTAATTCATATTTTTCAGTTCCAAGTTAACAGATTTGTTCCAATTGCATTAAGTCACTTATTTGTCCACTGAACAGCTTTGTGTATGAATTAAATTTTAAAGTTTCAACATTATGAGACATCCTGGGCCTTTATCAATCAGTAAATAAGTCATATTACATCCACTTAAAGAAACAACCAGGATACCGACTGAACTGATATCACGGAACAGATAACCAATCCAGTAAATAAACCTGGATCTGCGCCGATATTCGATACAAGCAGGCCCGTCGATAGAAATCTGGGTGCCCGGGGCAAGAAGCCTCACGTGGGCCCCCCTCTAATATAAATGAATAGGAAAAGGGTCCAATTCTGGGCCCCTAACACCCCCCTTGGCTACTGGCCTGGATACAAGTATCGGTATCCATGAATCCTTAAGGTTTTCTGTACTGAAGGAGCAGACTGCAGCCGAAACGGTGACGGTATGAAACAAATAGAGTTCTGTACGTAATCTAAAATATATACGATAGCTGTTGTCATTAAGTATTTCCAGTCCTCCAAACGCAAATGTTACTTCACATTTTGATCGTAACAGCACAAGTCTCTTTTCCAACATGGATACAGGGAAAGACTCAGATTAAAGAAGGCCAAATAAATCAGGTCCAGAATGATTCAATTACTCGACGGACTTTCAGTTGAAGCACTAAAGTAGATTACATGGCCTAATGGTGACTCGATTAAGGGAAGGCACAGTTCTAAAGCTGTACTACAAATACAAAGTAGCCCCAAATCCTCCTCTGACAGTAATCACAGAATGGATATAATAAATCACTTTCAAAATGTCAAACTTGAGTGGAGTTGTGTTCAGAAATAATGATTCGGAGAGTCTAAATTGTAGATGTTTTGGCAGTAGTCAAAAATGTCCTCATAGAATACTGCTGCTTTAAAATAATAATACTCAAGTAGAAGTACAAAGTAATGGTTCAACTTGAAGTAAAAAAGTATTTGGGAAAACTACTACTACTCAGTAATTTCAAGCTGTTGTCATTATAAGGACAAAACATAAAAGGTGCACTAGTAGGGTCTGCCACAAACTTATTGGAGATATTTGTGTGTTGCCTGAAGGTTTCACAGTATGGCATTAAAATCATCTATGTTGCATCTATTCCATTACAGAGGTTTTACTGCTCGAAAATACTACAAAGCTCACCTCTCCACAGATCTGACCTGTAACTTGGCCTAGAGACTTCGTGGGTTTCTCTCCATGGAATTAGATACGTTTGTTGCTATACTGTGGGACATTCTAGACAAAGCAATAACATTTCCAAGCTGGTGGCGGATCCTCCACCAGAAAGTTACATAGTGCACCTTTAAATAATGCACATATTTTCGAAGGACAGACCAAAGCAATGAGAAAAACTAAAACAAAAGTAAAAGAAACACAAATGTTCAAATCATTACATATTGTCAACGTAAAGATTTTGTCACTTTGAGACTTACAGCGGGAAGAGGAACTAAAACTTTTACTCAAGTAAGAGTACTGCTACACTGTCAAATATTTTACTCAAGTAGGAGTAAAAGGCAGGCGTTTGAAAACTACTACGAGAAGTTCATAGTTTAAAAAGTTACTCTGCTGCCAGCGTCCAATCAGGAAGTAAAATGATAAACTCTGCCAAAATTAGACAAAACTAGGCAAGATTCTTAAATATAATGATGTTAAACGTGCACTGTGTAACTTTTTGGTTGGGGTCCGTCACCTGCTTGTTTCTATGGATACAGTGCATCCAGAAAGTATTCACAGCGCTTCCTTTTTCCCACATTTTCTCATGTTACAGCCTCATTCCAAATTGTATTAAATTCATCTCTTACCTCAAAATTCTACACACAATACCCCATTATGACAATGTGAAAAAAGTTTTTTTTGACAGTTTTTGAATTTATTAAAAATAGAAAACTAATAAATCACATTTACATAAGTATTCACAGCCTTTGCTTAATACTTTGTTGATCCACCTTTGGCAGCAATTACAGCCTCAAGTCTTTTTGAATATGATGCCACAAGCTTAGCACACCGATCTTTAGGCAGTTTTGCCCATTCTTCTTTGCAGTAATTCTCAAGCTCCATCAGGTTGGATGGGAGACGTCTGTGCACAGCCATTTTCAGGTCTCTCCAGAGATGTTCAGTCGGATTCAAGTCTGGACTCTGGCTGGGCCACTCCAGGACATTCACAGAGTGGTTCTGAAGCCAATCCTTTGAGATCTTGGCTGTGTGCTTCGGGTCGTTGTCCTGCTGAAAAATGAACCTTCACCCCAGTCTGAGGTCAACAGCGCTCTGGAGCAGGTTTTCATCCAGGATATCTCTGTATATTGCTGCATTCATTTTTCCTTCTATCCTGACTAGTCTGCCAGTTCCTGCTGCTGAAAAACATGCCCATAGCATGATGCTGCCACCACCATGCTTCACTGTAGGGATGGTATTGGCCTGGTGATGAGCGGTGCCTGGTTTCCTCCAAACATGACGCCTGGCATTCACACCAAAGAGTTCAATCTTTGTCTCATCAGACCAGGAAATTTTGTTTCTCATGGTCTGAGAGTCATTCAGGTGCCTTTTGGCAAATTCCAGACGGGCTGCCATGTTCCTTTTACTAAGGAGTGGCTTTCGTCTGGCCACTCTACCATACAGGCCTGACTGGTGGATTGCTGCAGAGATGGTTGTCCTTCTGGAAGGCTCTCCTCTCTCCACAGAGGAACGCTGGAGCTCTGACAGAGTGACCATCGGGTTCTTGGTCACCTCCCTGACTAAGGCCCTTCTCCCCCGATCGCTCAGTTTAGACGGCCGGCCAGCTCTAGGAAGAGTCCTGGTGGTTCCAAACGTCTTCCATTTATGAATAATGGAGGCCACTGTGCTCACTGGGACCTTCAAAGCAGCAGAAATGTTTCTGTATCCTTCCCCAGATTTGTGCCCCAAGACAATCCTGTCTACAGGTCTGCAGACAATTCCTTTGACTTCATGCTTGGTGTTTGTGCTCTGACATGCACGGTCAACTGTGGGACCTTATATAGACCGGTGTGTGCCTTTCCAAATCATGTCCAATCAACTGAATTTACTGCAGGTGGACTCCAATGAAGCTGTAGAAACATCTCAAGGATGATCAGTGGAAAAAGGATGCACCTGAGCTCAATTTTGAGCTTCATGGCAAAGGCTGTGAATACTTATGTAAATGTGATTTATTAGTTTTCTATTTTTAATAAATTCAAAAACTGTAAAAAAAAAACTTTTTTCACATTGTCATAATGGGGTATTGTGTGTAGAATTTTGAGGTAAGAGATGAATTTAATACAATTTGGAATGACAAAATGTGGAAATAATGAAGCGCTGTGAATACTTTCCGGATGTACTGTATGTCACTGCTCTGCCTGAAATGTTCCACAGTATGACATTAAACAGCTCTACCTTACTTTTATTTAAGCTCAATAATAGCTAGAATAACTGGGGTTGCCTCTCCACAGATCTGGCTATTCCAGACAAAGCAATAACATCACCATGGAGAAAAGCATTTGACAAACCCTCCACCAGAAAAGTTACACAATGCAGCTTTAACTACTCTATGTGAAATGACAAGTCAAAAAAATATTACAAATCCATCTTGATCTCCTCCACCGAGTACGAGAAGAGGAGGTTTTCAATGTCCCTCTGAACTCGGGGCAGGAGGTTTGGGGGGAGCGCGCGCAGTCTGTGTTCAAAATACTTTAAATAGATGGAGATACCATCCTGATTCTCCGGCTTCTCCGGCCTCTCCTCCCTCTCTCCCCTCTCTCCACGCTCTCCTCTCTCCCTCTTCTCTTCCCTCTCTCTCTCCGCCCTCTCCTCCCTTTCCTGGGACAGCTGCTCCAGAGTCCGGTTGATCACTGAGATGAGGTTGGCGGCTGTTTCGCTGATGGTCTCCTCTCTCCGGAAGCGCTTGGCCCGGCCCCCTGTGCCCTCTCTGGGGGTGGGCGGAGGGGGCTCGGCGGTGTGTTGGTGGGTGGACTCGAGCATCGGCAGGCCGGGGGAGTCCAGGGGGGCAGTTTCTGGCGTGGGGCTCTGGGGACACTCCTCCAGGAGCGGGCTGGTCCAGGGGGCGTCACTGTGGGGCTCGGATTGGCAGTCAAAGTCCTCCGCAAAGGACTCCTGTGGGTGAAAGACACAAGGAGGAGTAAAGTCATAAAGAGACAAGACAAGATCCCAGCCAATCCTGTAGCAGTAAGAGGAGGCACTGCTCTCTTGTTTAAATTAAAACCACAAACTTTAAGAAGTGGACTGAGGGAGTGTGAGTCAAATGAGGCTCACCAGGTATGGTATGCTTTTTATTTGTACAGGGACAGTGCACAACAATACATTAACCAAGACAGAAGTCATATGGTGCTGGGTTATAGCGTGGATGCTCATTTACACCTGTAGTCCCTGAGCAAGGCTGGGGGAAATACTAAAAGTACAGATTCAGTGTATAAACATAAATTGACCAAAAATAAATTTAAACAGATATTACTTAGGGTTAGTG
Source organism: Taenioides sp. WSHXM2023 (assembly GCA_029959045.1). Taxonomy (NCBI): domain Eukaryota; kingdom Metazoa; phylum Chordata; class Actinopteri; order Gobiiformes; family Gobiidae; genus Taenioides; species Taenioides sp. WSHXM2023. The sequence goes on from CM057088.1 coordinate 4,816,366, forward strand.
TTGAAATACTATTCTAAAAACAACATACACCAGACACACAACCACATGCACTCCTTCCACCCTGTATCAAGGCCCAACACATGCGCGCGCGCACACACGCACGCACACACGCACGCACACACGCACGCACACACGCACGCACGCACGCACGCACACACGCACACACGCACGCACACACGCACGCACACACACACACGCAACATTCTACTGATCATTCAAATCACACTCATCCGTAATGTGTACAAACTTGTTTAGAGATCAGCCACTTCTTTCTCAGACGTTCAAACATTTGAAAACCTGTGCAGGTTCGAATCTCTGTTGGCAAATGATTCCAGTGACTCACAGCAACAGAGGAAAAAGAGGATTTGTTGAGTGCGGTCTTACATTTGGGGACAGAGCACTCTCCTCTGGAGGATGAGCGCGTTACTCGAGATGTTTTTTTCAGACCTCATTGAGACGAAACCCTTCAGAGGAAGAGCAGCACCATGAAGAATTTTTAAAAGCTAACAAATATTTGCATATATCATCAGATTTTCAATATTTAATAAATTGTATTTTGCAAGAATAGGACAGTGGTGATACTGCCAGGGTTTCTTATCATGAATCTTAACCACACATTTATACAATGAATCAACAAGTTTCAAGGCTGTTTTGCCTGCGACCATCTCATCATACAGTACAAGAAACGTGACATGATCATGGAGTTAAAAGACACGTGCGAGGCCTCCACGGTCAGTGACCCTCGTATATGTCTGAAATTTGAGAAGTTAAATATGAGGGAGTTACAGAGTTTTTTTTATGTGATTTTTAAAAGTTAAAGTTGAATCTAAGATAACAACCAAGTAAGTAAAAATCAGTAACATTTTTAATTATCTCATCATTTGTAAAAATTGATAGGTGTTGTTTGTTCTCACACATTGCTGCCTCCCCTCAGGTACGATGCGATGTGATAATCCAAAATGTCTTATTTTATTGAGAAGAATACTGTGGCTTACAGTATGAAACGCCTTGAGCAAGTCGAGGAAAACAGCTCCAACTACGCCACCCTAGTCTAGACTTGATTTGATTACTTCAAGGAAGTAGCAACATGCTGTTTCAGTGGAATAATCCCTCCTGAAACCAAATTGCAACTGATTTAATAAATCATTTGCATCGAGGTGTTGAGTGAGCTGTTCAGCTACAACCTTCTCATAGACCTTATGGCAGGGAGTATACTTATAGTTACTGACCTCAGGCTCATCTCCTGACTTGTGCACAGGTGTGACAATGGCAGTTTTCAATGTTGTTTCAATGTTGCTGGAAAAATTGATAGACTGATTTATAATTTTAGTGAAAACTGGAGTTATGGGGCGAATCTGAAGGAGACTTCCATTTGAGGAATAGGAATTGATTTACAGACAAAGCAGTGAAATAAAAACCAGAGAGTGAACTGGAGCTTCAGTCAATGGAGACAGAAGCGGGCCCAGGCTCACTTCCTGTTTGAAACGCAGCAGCTTGCAGGTTAGCTATGTCCATTTATATATACAATCTACAGTGAAAGCTCTGAGTCTGGACTACAACGAGTCTCTTATTGCCATGACTGGGCAACTATCACAATGTTCTGAGGGTCTTGGGTCCATCCTGATGGTTAATAAACTTCTACGTTCAAACTCTCAGGGTACTACAATTTATTCTACGACAGATTTTTATGCATTTTCAGACTTGTTTCAGCCTTAAAACAGAAAACAGTCTGTCCTATCTACATGTGAGATTCTTGTTACCTTGTCTGAGTAGTTGGACAGGTCCTTGGTCTTGTGTGTGGTGTGGGGCTCCAGAAAGTGCAGCTTGCTGAGGATCCACTGCTGTCGCACCGTCCTGCCTGTAGGGGGCAGCTTCTGGTATCGGACGTACTGTGTGCGCAGGGACTCCCACCTCCTCTTCATCTCCTTCTCTGTGGAGCACAAGGCAACCACAAGGCAGCCTGGGTCACTCTGGGGTCTTTGGAAAATGACTCAAGCAGGCTACAGCTACTGAGTCACTTTGTGTGTACAACTTTTGATGTAACTGGATGTGACAAATTGTTGAAATTGTGGTATTTGAGAATCCAAAAGTGGGAGGGGTAGAAACACATGCACTCAAGAGTAGCATATTGTTATTAAATGTATGTATTTCCATCCAGAATACACACTTCTCCAACACTATACAGACAGATATCATTCTGGTCTTGGAAAGCTACAAAATTGCAGAAATAGCAATATTTGGCTTTATTATTGTAGGTCTATATGACTTTGTTAAATTATTAAACTAATATTTTTGTTTTGTAACAATACACTTTGTTTAAAATAGAGAATGTAGCCTATAATTACCCACATCTACACAACTGCACTACAAAGCCAAAATTACATGATAACGTACCACCATGTATTCCTTTTAATTTAGTAAAGTAACTGATAATAACACCAAATGAAAAAAAAAAAGTAACTGTACCAGAATACAGTTCCTCAAAATTAGTATTCAGAATATTTTCGGTACTTGTATTCAATTACTTCCCAATACTGTCCCGAATACATTCATGCCAAATGCAAGACTGAAATAAAATACTTTTTGCAGCATTGGTTAGGAAAACACCACGAGTAGCATTTAGTCCACCGTTTTGGTGCAAAAGCAATAAATAACGTTGCCATAAGCACTTAAAGGGCTCATGTTACGCCATTATCTGATCTGTTCTACTGTTGTTTCCTCATCACAATCACACCTGGAGTTGTGTTTTGTTTCATTCACACATGTTGAACACACAAACCTGCATATTTAGACTGAGTTCTTCTCTCAAACAGAAAACACTCCTTGCTCCACTGTGTTTTTAAACTCCATGCATCTTCACTAGAATCATTTGGATCAGCCCTGGAATGACCAGTCTCTACTGACTAAAAGGTAGACGCCAATTTGAAAGTACATGACATCACAAGGTGGAACAGAGCTTTGGAGATGTAAACAGACTAATAATGCAGGATTACTCATGTGTGAATGAAACAAAACACAACTCCATTTCAGTTTTGATGCGCTAACAACATTATAACATGGCTTAAAGTTCACAATAGTACATTTTGCGTACTATAGGACCTTTAATCGCCTGCACAGACCAACCACACCAAACCGATGCGACCAGACCTGTCGTGTGCAGTTTGAGCTCGATGTCTCCCCACAGCTGCGCCTTCACGATGCGGTTGTTGTAGTTTTTGTTGGTGCTATCGTAAAGCGCGGGCCTCTCCTGCACCATGATCACGAACTGTTCCTCCATTGCGTCGCTCCACACCGCCATGATGCCCACCAAACCCACTCAGACCCGCGCACAAGCCGCCCACAAACCAGGCCGAGGTTGGGTCGTGGATCGGTGGATGATGGCCGACGCTAGCAGCCAGATTTGTAGTGTTTTCTGAAATAGCCGTCACTTCCGCCTTCTCCGACCCGCCTCCTGGGTTTGGGCCAATCAGCAGAGCGGGGTAGGGAAGAGGGCCAATCAGAGAGCACGTTTGAGTGTGACTGCTGACGCTCACAGACTGGAATGGAGTCGCGAATCGTGCATCGAGCCCGACCGACAGAGAGGGTCTGGTGTGGTGCTGTTGCTTTGGGCGGAGTAAGTAGTGGCGGAACGTAACGAAGTAAAAGTAGTAAAGTACTTAAGAATACTTTAAAGTGGATACTATTTACTTCTATATCACTGCATTTGAGAGCAGGTATATGTAGCCTTTCAACTCCATTACATTTGTTAACAGGAGTGATAAATACGTTTTTTATTTTTTATTTTTTTATTATTATTATTATTTTTTTTTTCACACTTTCATCGTTTTGAGCAAACAATATAAAAATATACAAAAAAAAGAAAAGAAAAAAAACTTTAATACTTTTTCAGGTGATTTTACTTTACTTTTAGGCTTTTATTTTTTATTTTTTTGGTCTGGTATCTGTACTTCTACTTTTACTACAAAAGTGAGTAACTAATTAGCCCTACGTTTCTGTTGCAGTGTGACTTCAGTTCAAGGAAGTACTTGAAGTTGTCTGTGGTCCCAGTGTTTGTGATATATTTGTGTGTGTGTGTGTGTGTGTGTGTGTGTGCGTGTGCGTGTGCGTGTGCGTGTGTGTGTGTGTCACCATCAGCCTGCGCAGGAACAACAGGTGGAAACTAGGCTGTGGCTATAATCTGACATGTTTATAATGCATAAATTCATGAATACTGTCACTTTTCCAAATAAATATGTAATAAATAAATAAATAAATACATAAAATTAAATTAAAAGTAATTTTTTCAGGTGTAATTCAATTCAACTGAATTCAGTATTTATAAAGAACACAGAATATCTGATTCATAGTGGAGTTGTTATTACTTTCTCTGGAATGTTTCACAGTATGATATTAAAGCTTTCTATCATCACGGAGACCAAACCAGACCAAGTTACAGGTCTGATCTGTGGAGAAGCGACCCTGCTCACAGTAAGAATGTCTGTTTTTCTACATATTTTTTATTTATAAAGCCACCCATAATTGAAAAAGTAATGTAAGATAGGGCTGTTTAATGTCACACTGTGGAACATTCCAGACAGAGCAATGACATATCCATAGAAACAAGTTCAAAAGTTACATAGTGGACCTTTAATTTAAGTTTAATTTTAGCAGCAGTACTCTTAATTTGAGTAAAACTCAACTGTAGCTGTACCCTGGTTTGGATCTTGCTCCAATCCAACAACCGGACTATCCTGAACAGCCCATAATTGGTTGATAAATTGTCCCATGACTTCGGTTTATTTACATTAAGTCCATAAGCTCCAAAATGTGTGTTTTTAATATTAAATGTTCTGAAGTTGTGATGAGGTTGCCTGCAATTTCACACTATTGTCAGAAGGCGGCAGTGTTTTACCACATTTACACGATTGCTCAGGTTTCTGAATTTTGGACTGGTTTAAAAAGAAAAGAAAAGGACAAATCACAAAGAGAACTACTCAGATATTAAAATATAAATGCTGCTCTTTCAAAATGAGCCTATAACTCTCCCATGTGGAGACAGGACCAATATTCTGTCGTGCAAATGAACACAAAACTCATATTGTCAGTGATGCGGCACACACTTCTACTTGTCTGAGTTTAATGTATCACAATAAGCCATTTCTTAGTTTAGAAAAAAAAATTGTCTGAATTACTAGGGATGCACCAATATTGATATTGGTATCGAATTTCAGCACCGATACTGAAAAATTCACTGTATTTGGGTATTGGCCCCATGATATCGGGTTGTTGAGTCGATACCTTGGCTGGGTAATTGGATGTTTAGTTATTTATTTATTTTCATTGCTCATCCTGTTACATTTTGTCAGCATTGATTTAAAAACAAACAAAACAAAAAAAACGAAATAAACGTTCCATCCATTAGGAGCCTTGTCAATCTTGTAATAAGACTGTTTGAACGTTTACTCATATGAAGCTGTTCAGTCGTGATGTAAAGGATAAATAACAGTTGTTGTTTTTTTATTTTTATTGTTTATTTTTGGTCTATTTCATTCATAAAGTATAAAAAGTCATTAACAGTGCCCTAATATTACAAGAAATGAATGAAAAGGAGCAGAAAGAAGAGTCATCTTACGTTATCTGCCCCCTCTTCCCTTTTCCAGACAATACATTAACACTGATGGTTACTTTAAAACATTTCAAATCAATACATTTCATTTCAATCACAAATATTAATCAATTGCAAACAGAAATTTTCACTTTTATGTGCAACAACTTAGTTTTCTTTGTCATACATACACATTGCACTGGATTTTATATATTTTTTAAATGCCGTTTTTGTACTTGATGGCAACTCTGGAGTCTTTTTTTTTTTTTTTTTTTTTAGCCATGTAACTGTATTTTTGCTCGAGTACAAATTTGCAGTACTCTTTCCAGCCCTTATTGTAAATGAATGTCAAGTATACCTCCCGTCATATTAGCCTGGGGACCACACCGTTTAGAATCTACCTCTAGAGTTTGAAGGAGTAAGTTTTTCATTTTGCTCCAGTCCCAATATGGCTGTAGGCTCCGCCTGAAAGCGTTAATTATTCTAGAGGATTACTAAGCTTATATATGTGAACTCAGATGTTGTTCTATCATTGCAGTGGGATTGAGTATTGATGAAGAAATTACCTGGAAGAGCCCTGGTGAAATTGGCTGGGGTTGTGATGAATTTTAATTTGGGAAAATTCTCTATAGATGAGAAATGAGTGAGGCCCAGTTTTCAGAATATTGTGCACTTTTCAAATACGGAAAATTTTAGTTTTTTCTGCTAATGCTTTATATTACAATTTAGTTTAAGGCCTAATTCTATGGAAGCCCATTTCCGCCAGTAAATAAAAAATAAAAGTCTTACAGAAAGTCATAATTATGAATTTAAAACTCATAATTACGACTACAAGTCATATAACAGTGTTCTTGGATTCTTAATCATTACTTTCAGTATGGCCCCTGGTTCAGCCCTGGTTTAGTCCTGGTTTAGTCTTGGTTCAGTCCTGGTTCAGTCCTGGTTTAGATCCATGTACATACTTTCACCCATGGTCCCTGGTTCAGTTCTGGTTCAATCCTGGTTAAGTCCCAGTTTAGTCCCAGTTCAGTCCTGGTTTAGTCCTGGCTTAGCTCCATGTACATACTTTCACCTATGGTCCCTGATTCAGTCCTGGTTTAGTCTTGGTTCATTCCCGGTTCATTTCTGGTTTAGCCCTGGTTTAGCCTTGGTTTAGTCCTGTTTAGTCCTGGTTTAGTCCTGGTTTAGTCTTGGTTCAGTCCTGGTTTAATCTTGGTTCAGTCCTGGTTCAGTCCTGGTTTAGTCCTGGTTTAGTCTTGGTTCCGTCCTGGTTTAGTCTTGGTTCAGTCCTGGTTCAGCCCTGGTTTAGTCTTGGTTCAGTCCTGGTTCAGTCCTGGTTTAGTCCTGGTTTAGTTTTGGTTCAGTCCTGGTTTAGTCTTGGTTCCGTCCTGGTTTAGTCTTGGTTCAGTCCTGGTTCAGTCCTGGTTTAGTCCTGGTTCAGTCCTGGTTTAGTCCTGGCTTAGCTCCATGTACATACTTTCACCTATGGTCCCTGATTCAGTCCTGGTTTAGTCTTGGTTCATTCCCGGTTCATTTCTGGTTTAGCCCTGGTTTAGCCTTGGTTTAGTCCTGGTTCAGTTCTGGTTTACTCCCGGTTTAGTCCTGGTTTAGTTCTGGTTTAGTCCTGGTTCAGTGATGGTTCAGTCACTTAATACAAGTGTTCATGGTCATCTCTCCTGTTGTAGTTCCGGTCAGTCAGCTCTTTCTGGTCAGATTGTGTTAAAATAAAACTCAGATCAAAGCCTAATAAAGACTCAGATAGAGCAGTGCTTACAGTTAGCATCACGCCCCCAGGGAAAATTGATGATCAGCTGTATGTATCAATAAACCGTACTACGTAACGTGATTCTAAAAGGTCTTTCCTCTGCCCCCTACAGGTGCTGGGTGAGTTATGTGGACTGGTCTCTGCTCCATGGGGCTCAGTAGTTCACTCTGACCTCTGACCTTTGACCTGTCTGCACACCAGCTGTGCTCACATCTGTCCCTCCCATGTGTTCCACTGGCTCAGACACAGACACGGGCCTGGTTCAGTCCTGGTTCAGTCCTGGTTCAGTCCTGGTTCAGTCCTGGTTTAGTCCTGGTTTAGTCCTGGTACAGTAATGGTTCAGTCCTGGTTTAGTCCTGATTTAGTCCTGGTTTAGTTCTGGTTCAGTGATGGTTCAGTCCTGGTTTAGTCCTGATTTAGTCCTAGTTTAGTCCTGGTTTAGTCCTGGTTCAGTAATAGTTCAGTCCTGGTTCAGTCCTGGTTTAGTCCTGGTTTAGTCCTGGTTCAGTCCTGGTTTAGTCCTGGTTCAGTCCTGGTTCAGTAATAGTTTAGTCCTGGTTTACTCCTGGTTTAGTCCTGGTTCAGTAATAGTTCAGTCCTGGTTTAGTCCTGGTTTAGTCCTGGTTCAGTAATAGTTCAGTCCTGGTTTAGTCCTGGTTTAGTCCTGGTTCAGTAATGGTTCAGTCCTGGTTTAGTCCTGATTTAGTCCTTGTTTAGTCCTGGTTCAGTGATGGTTCAGTCGTGGTTTAGTCCTGGTTTAGACACAGACACAGGCCTGGCAGACTGGTTCACCTCCAGGAAGCATCAAACAGTCTTGGTTTATGCTGCGTTCCAGTCGCCTTCAGAACTCAAAATGACGTAATCTCTGAGTTCAACATCAGATGCCCGTTCCAGGTGTCAAGTCGTGAAAACAATGATTAAAGCAAAGTTTGAGAGAGAATTTCTGCTTTTTTTGACATTAGAGCCATGTACACGTTAGCAACATTAAACAGAATACTTAAATACATTTACCTGACATGTTTTGGTGATAGCACACCTCTGATGAAGGATGAAGTACTACTTGAAAATCATGGTAATATGACATACTGATGTATTATCGGAGAGCAGCTGTGGCTAAGCATCTTGGAGGATGTAGAGAAAGAACGATTAATGCAATGTAAAGCCACCCGTATAAGAGCAATTATTTAATGCTAAGATCATCCTTTAGCCATGTCCTACCGGATCTGTGCTCCGCTCTGACCCCCGACCTTTGACCTGTGCGTGGGGCCAGCTGTGCGCACATCTGTTCTCTTGGCTCTCGGCTCATGTTTGGGTGATGCTGCCGAGGGGGATTAGCTGTGTGTTAGCGGCGGACAGTACTTTCTAACACACACAATGGCAGGTGAAGTGTTGATGTGCTTTTGCTCTGTTCACAAAAGAGACATTTTTTAACAACAAACAAATCACTAAATATGATCCATCTTCTTCCACTTATCTGGGATCGGATTACGAAGCAGTGAGTCTACTCCAAGCTCCTCTCGTGTGACTGAGGTCCTCGCCTTATCTCTCAGGCAGTAGCTGTTCTTTAGTTTTGTGGCCAAACCTCCTTGTCGAAGCCTGATCTCGTCCGATCTCAGAAGCCAATACTTGGACGGGAGATTGCTGAGAATATCAGGTCCCACAGGGGGCGCCAGTGGCAAAAAACTGTCGTTGTGTCCTTAGGCAAGATAGTTCACCACATTGCCTAATATGAAAAATGGTGTGTGGCTACAGTAGTATCTTAACCACCACCGGGTATGGAGTGAATGGATAATGCGCCAAATCGTAAAGCGATTTTGAGCGTCTTGAAGAGCGCTGTATAAGACTAATGCAGTATTCACGATCATCTTGATTTTGACCCCCTGAACATTGACGAAAAGTCCCCAAACCGGGGTCCAGATCGACCGGTCCGGCGAAAAAATTTGATAAAATGGGCATCGCGACAATGCCCAAAGTGACCCTACTCGACAGCGCCCCCTTGAATAAGCAAAATTTCAAAGTCTATGGGCAGCCGAAAAGCAGATTTTGGCGTAGGCTTACGAAATTCAGAACAATGATAGAGCTCAAGGAGACAAACACAAAATGCCATTATTATTATTGTGTGTAGAATCCCTCAGTCATCCAGGTAGAATCCATAGCAAAAGGAGAAATTTAATTTGTCAACTGGACAGAGTTTATTTGGTCGAATACGTTTCGCAGCTCATCCAAGCTGCTTCTTCAGTTCTGGTCAGATGCTGGTGGACACTGCTTTATATCTGCTTGAAGGGAGGAGCTTAATTACAATGAAAATTACTCTGAGACAACACATATTTGTTTACAGTTTCTGTTAGTTAGGTGGGTCTATTCAATATGGAGTGATTACAGTTTCTGTTAGTTAGGTGTGTCTATTCAATATGGAGTGGGAGTGGGGGAGTAGTTAGCATATCCATTCAGGGCCATGATGGTGTTTTCACACCTCTGGACATGTCCTGGCTAGTCCCATTGTTTTCTCTGTTTGTTTTGATTTAGGTTTGAGGATAGAGTTATAGATGGGAGACAAATGATGTCTGAGACCCCCATTTCTGTTCAAGGAAGGATTCTCTTTCTTGACAAAAATAGCCTCTTTAACTCCCCTCTCAAACCAGTTCTTTTCTCTGGCCAAGATCTGGACCTCGCTGTCCTCAAAGGAGTGGCCCGTGGCTTTTAGGTGGAGATGTACGGCAGATTGCGGCCCACTCTGGCTTTCCCGTCTGTGTTGATACATTTGTTTGAAAAGTGGCTGTTTTGTTTCTCCAATGTAGCGCTCACTGCAGTCTTCACTACACTGAATGGAGTAGACCACATTGCTTTGTTTGTGGCTCGGTGTTTTGTCCTTAGGATGGACCAGTTTTTGTCTTAAAGTGTTTGTGGGTTTGAAATAGACTGGGATTTCATGTTGTCTGAAGATCCTCTGTAGTTTTTCGGAAACGCCAGCCAGGTAAGGAATAGTTACACCCCTTCTCCTGGGCTCTGGTTCTCTGTTGTCCTGTTTTTTTGCTCTCTTCGTTTTATTGAAAGCCCATTTAGGATATCCACAAACGGAGAGGGCTTTCTGCACGTGTTCTTCTTCTTTCTCCTTTCCCTCTGTGCTTGTAGGAACCACTTGGGCCCTGTGTTGTAATGTCCGAATGACTCCAAGTTTGTGCTGCAGTGGGTGGTGTGATCAAAAAGCAGATATTGGTCGGTGTGTGTGGGCTTCCTGAAGACCGCTACCTGGAGTCGCCGGTCTTCTCCTATCGTTACTTCACAATCTAAGAAGGCCAATGTGTTGTCCTTGGCATCTTCATATGTGAATTTGATGTTCGGATCTACAGAATTGATATGTGCAGTAAAGGGTTCCAAATCTTAAATTTTGATTTTTGAGAAATTATCATCAACATAACGATACCAGTGTGTGGGTGGAGTGCCTGGATATGAGGCCAGGGCACTCTGTTCAAATTGTTCCATGTATAAGTTTGCAATGATAGGGGAGACCGGTGAGCCCATTGCACAGCCGTGGATTTGCCTGTAGAAGTTTCCTCTGAACTTGAAATAGGCAGATTGGCAGATTTGGTCGGGTGAAAGTTTGGTTCTCTCTTCTAGGTTGGTATCCTCCAGTAGTCTCCTTCTTGCTGCCTCCACCGCTACCGATGTAGGGATACAAGTGAAAAGAGAGGTCACGTCAAAGGAAACCATAGTCTCATCCCGGTCAAACTGGAGATGCTTGATTTTGTTCACAAATTCGGCTGTGTTCTTAATGTGGTGCTCCGTGTTCCCCACCAGCGGAGCCAAGATGGTTTTTAGGTGTTTGGCCACATTGTATGTGATGGAGTCTGTGCTGCATATAATGGCTTTGAGTGGTACTCCTTGTTTGTGGATTTTTGGGAGGCCATAGATGCCAGGGATGGAGTCACCAGGATACAGTCTGTAATACAGCTGTCGATCAATGACTTCTTCCTTCTCCAGCTTCTGCAAGCAATCAATGATCTTCTTTTTGTACACATTGGTGGGGTCCCGTTTTAGTAATTCGTAGGTTGTGGTGTCACTGAGTAGGCTGTTAACCTTAGCCTCATAATCAGCTGAGTTCAGGATCACAGTGCATCTCCCTTTGTCAGCTGGGAGGATGTTGATGCTGTGGTCCTTCTCCAGAACAACGATGGCCTTCCTTTCCTCCGGTGTTACATTGGAGGGTGGAGGTTTGGCATTGCTCAGTGCAGCTGTTAATTTCAGTCTAAGGTCTCCAGCTTCTGTCTCCATGAGCTTGTTGTTCCTGATGGCGGTTTCTGCTGCTGTGATGTAATCCACCGTGGGGATGCGGTTAGGAGTCACAGAAAAATTCAGTCCTTTGGAAAGTACTTCTTTCTCTGCCCGAGTGAGAACCCGGTTGGAAAGATTTTTCACCCAGCGTTCTTTGTGCAACGCTTGGCTAGGTTTATCCTCCTTCCTTTTGTTACTCAGATCCTTGGGGTTAGTTTGATGGTGATTTTGGAGTTGCGTAAACTTCCTTATGTGCCGTTCTTTGGTTTTGTTGTGTTGTCTCAACTGACCCGTGGCTATGAAGTCGTTAATCCTTTGAAACATTTCTTCTGGGACTAGCACCGTTATCCTGTTTAATAAATTGTCTATTTAAAATTTTAAGTTTTCAATGTCATAATTGAGACGGCTGATTCTAAGGCTGAGCATCCCTCTCAGGTAACGCTGGGTTAACCTGGCTGCCCTGTGCCCTGGTTCCGGTGATTTCTTCTGTAAAGCCTTGGGAATAAGTTGGTTCTGTCGACATCTCAGGTTAAAGCGTAAATGATTCCTCTTCTCTGCTAACCTTTTTGTGTCCTTTTCCAGCTTTCTTACCAGTCCAACGATGGTTGGCTTGTAGTTGTTCTTAAGATGTGTGTAGAATCCCTCAGTCGTCCAGGTAGAATCCATAGCAAAAGGAGAAATTTAATTTGTCAACTGGACAGAGTTTATTTGGTCGAATACGTTTCGCAGCTCATCCAAGCTGCTTCTTCAGTTCTGGTCAGATGCTTTACAGTTTCTGTTAGTAACAGAAACTGTAAATAAATATGTGTGTCTCAGAGTAATTTCATTGTAATTAAGCTCCTCCCTTCAGGCAGATATAAGGCAGTGTCCGCCAGCATCTGACCAGAACTGAAGAAGCAGCTTGGATGAGCTGCGAAACGTATTCAACCAAATAAACTCTGTCCAGTTGACAAATTAAATTTCTTCTTCTTATTATTATTATTATTCGTTTTTAATCATGATATACTGTTTGAAAGTACGCTACTGTATACAGGATTTGTTTTACATTTTCAGAAACTTTACCCATGTCCCCAGATATCAGCTAAACATAGTTAAATCAAAACTTATTTATTATGATTACTGGGCTCTGTAGCAGTCTGTAGCCTGTCTCATATTTCTTATTTAAATTCATCTGGAATCTTTCATATCCTGGATCACCCGTCACAGTTTATTTATTGTTTATATTATGCCTTCCCCGTTAGCTGTAGACTAAAGCACTATTTCTATTTTAACTTTTACGCATCTGTCTAAATAGGGGTTGGTAAACAAGGCTTTAAAGAGCCCATATTACGCTGTTTTCTGTTCTATGTTATAATGAGTTTAGGTTATAATGAGTTCTTCTCTCATATGGAAAACACTCTGTTCCACCTCGCGATGTCATGTGGTAATACAGGGAGTGCTCTACTGTGTTTTTAAATTCCATACACCTTCACTTAAATCATTTGGATGATTTCAGCCCTGGAATTGCCGATCTCTGTTGAACTAAAGGTAAAATGTCTGTTTTTGATTTGACAACATTATAACATGGCTTTAAACTCACAAGTCAATTTTGTGTAATATAGGACCTTTAAAACTTTTAAAACCACATTACATCATTTACTTACGTCCGACATTTCATTTTTTATGTGCATTTACAAAACAACAACATGAAAAATGTTATGTGCACATTTGGCAGGTGGTGTATTTGCAGACAGCACTCGGGGGCGGCTTCATCTCGTCTTCTAAAGCCGGTCATGCTTTTTGATTAGCTCCTGTCTCACTCTCAATCCAATCTGATGCTCAATTATCTGTCTCCACACAGCCCCACGGATCAAAACGCGTGAAAAGCAGATGCCCGGCGAGAGCTTTGACACAAACATACATTAAAGACTCGCTATGGAACTTTTCGGGTCACAAATGTTAGGCCTACAGCTTTGTTTGGAATGTTCTTGAGCACGTTGTTAAAGGCCAATATTACGCTATTTTCTGGTCTGTGTTCTAATGTTGTTTCCTCATCACAAACAGACCTGGAGTTGTGCTTTTTGTTTCATTCACACATGTTGACAGCTACCTTTTGTCTTTGTTCAGTAGAGATTGGCAAATTCACATACCCTGTTCCACCTTGTGATGTCATGAAGCGGTAGTTTTCAAGTTACCTGTATGTTATAACATTGTATCCTCGTCCAAAACATACCTGGAGTTGTGTTTTGTTTAACTCAAACTCTGCATATTTAAGATGGGTTCCTCTCTCAAACTGAAAACAATTGCCACGTTTACATGAGAGCTTTAATTCCAATTAAAAGTAATTTAATTCTGAATAAAAATTAATTCTGCTTTAAAAAGACCATGTAAACACTTAATTCTTAATGAAAATGATTATTCGGAATTAAACTTAGTTCCGAATTAAGATGACAAAAAGCCGGTAGCAGCTGAAGTGTGCGTTTTCTTCCAGTCGATGTAAATACATTCGTGTCCCTGTCCAATCAGAACCCTTCCTCACCCCCAGACGTTGAGTGGAATTAAATAAAGCCGATTTAACGTGTTTTCCATGTAAACCTCAATTCAGAATTATTATGTCCATGTAAACTCGAGGAAAATAATTTACTTTCGAACTATTTAATTTGGATCAATTAATTCGAAATTAAAAAAACATCATGTAAACTTGGCCATTGTGATGTCATGCTATTTTTATTTTTTTATTATATATCTTAATCTTTTTGCATGCTCTTACTTTATTTTCAAATAGTGATACTTTATTATTATTATTATCTTTTTCTAACAGTGATATCTCTACTTTGTACTATTATTATTATTATTATTATTATTATTATTCAGTGTTCTATGTTGCACCTCATCACCAAAGCAAGTTCCTAGTCTGTGAATTGTGTTCACTGACAATGGCAATAAAAGCTTTTCTGATTCTGATTCTGATTCTGATTCTGATGCAGAGCACTTCCTGAAGAGGTGGGAGAGAAGAAGGAAGAGGAATAGGACAAGGAAGACGAAGAGGAGGAAAAGGAGGAGGAGAATCTCAACTGAATCTCTACTGAACTAAAAGTAAAATGTAGCTGATAACTTGAGAACTACCACTTCATGACATCACAAGGTGGAACAGAGCATTTTGAGCTTTGGAGATGTAGACAGACTAATTAAATAAAGGGTTACTCAAACATGTGAACGAAACAAAACACAACTCCAGGTCTGTTTTTGAGGAGGGAACAACATTCTAACATGACTTAAAGCTCACAAGAGTCCATTTCCTTGTAATATAGGACCTTTAACATATCCCATATCGTTAGGTGTTTTCATTGCTCAAAAAAAGTCCAAAACTACTTTTTTTTTTATTATCATCAGCTTTTCCGTCGTCAGCTTTATTTCCACTATGCATAGGCAATTCTTTTAGATGTTTTTAGTGAGGAGATAAATGCGATAATAGGTTAAGACATAAACATTTTCTATAGTAAATATAGGGGGGAGTGGCTTCACCTTTCATTTGTATGTGGTGGAATGTTCCCAATGACATAACTCGGGCAGAGAGAAAGATTTTTGCATCTATGACTTTATACTTGGATTTACAAAACCAAGTGTGGATCATCTTCTCATTCACTGATTTTTTAATATTATTACTTTCTGCATTTTTAGTATACATACAGAAGACATCGAGTAGGCCTATATGATGCCAGATATATGGTATTATGTAGCAAAGAAAAAATAATGTAGTCTCCTGAAATGGTTTTCACTTCACTTGTGTGCTTTGTCAGTTTGAAGTTTATTTTTTGCTTGCTACGTTCCACATGTGTTCATTCATAGTTTCGATGCCTTCAGTGAGAATCTACAATGTAAATAGTCATGAAAATAAAGGAAAACTTTTTTATTTTATTTTTTTTTATTCAGTATTACCGGGCAAGTCAATTGTGTCCATACCACCTTGTCAAAGCCCGATCCCGTCAGATCTCAGAACCTCAGCAGGGCCGGGCCTGGTTAGTACTTGGATGGGAGACACTGGAAAAATCAGGTGCCACAGTGGGGCGCCAGTCACAAAAACTGTAGTTGTGTCCTTAGGCAAGGCACTTCACCCACATTGCCTAGAATGAAAGTGTTGTGTGCGTGAGTGATGGTGGTAGTCGGAGGGGCCGATAGCGCAGATTGGCAGCCTCATTTCCGTCAGTCTGCCCCAGGGCAGCTGTAGCTACAATAGTATCTTACCATCACCAGGTGTGGAGTGAATGAACAATGAACTGTAAAGTGTCTTTGAGTGTCCAGAAAAGTGCTGTATAAAAGTGATTATTATTATTATTATTATTATTATTATTATTATTGTTAATTGAGAACACCTTCTCATTTGCAATGATGACACGGCCAAGAGGCAGCATAAAACAGCACAAGCAGAACACACTCACACATCAGTCATAACACGAAACAGTGAAAAGAGACATGAGACAGTGAAATATTTGCAGATTAAAGACATACAAGTGTTAAAAGCATGTGCAATGATCCTGTAAAATAGTCTGGATTGAGCTTGAAATGAGAAGGAAATGAAATGAGGAGCGGCCCAAAGTTGTGCGAACCTCAGGAACGGTGAGAGTCATGTATGTGTTGGAGCGCAGTGTGAGGCTGGAGCTGTGAATATGCAATAGTGAGCTGAGGTAGGACAGAGTTTTACCAATTAAACATTTGTAAATGAAGAGAAGGGCCACTTCACCAGGGACTAATATGTGCAGTTATGGTGGTAAACGGTGACAACGCAGATGGCTGTGTGGTAAATCACATCGAGCTTATGGAGCAGTGTCTTTGATGCAGATCTATAAACTAAGTCTCCATAGTCAATGATCGGGAGGACTGTAGTTTTAACCAAAAGCGTGTGAAAGTGTAGTATATTTAAGTTAAATGCCATACTGTGGAATACTGTGGAAGCGGCCTCGCCAACAAAAGTTTCATTTGAACTTAAACTTTAGCTTACACTACGTTTCTGCAGAGCTGGTTCTGTGAGGTTTATTTGTGATGATTTTGTGATAATTTGGAGTCAGGGTTTTAAATTGAGCAAATCCTTGTCTAATTGGGGATAAGCAGATCATTGAATGCTAAGATGGACAAAATAAAGTGGGCTTTGGCAGCTCATTTGTGTTATGAGAAGAGTCTGGATCAAAACACAAACTCAACAAAAACAAAAGTGTCCCAATCATTTACTGAAAAGGTAAACCATTCTAACAGCTTCATGTCGAGCTTCCTTTACCCATTTATCAAAGCCTCTGGGTTTAAAACTGTCAGGAGTGGGACTGTAGACTGTATTTATGTCATGCAAATAACATGGACTCAAATACAACAGTTTTTCAGTTCAACAGAAAGTGTCCTACTACAGGTAATGCTTAATATGTCAAATCAGGCTGATAAACAACTAAGGAATATATGCCTTTATTATATGAACTAAAATATCCTCCAAACTAGGACTTCCCTAATAGGAAACGGCACAAAAACAGGCCTGAATAATTCAGAAACAGAATGCACGATGGCAACAACAGGAGGTGTTCAGATGCAGAGCTGGAGAGTGTCTCTTGATTGGTCAACAATGGAGCAAAGACTGAATGAGCAGAAGGCGTTTATATATAGCTCGGCTCCTCGCGGGTTTTAACAGATATCGACACGTTAGCCCTGTTTGAGCTTCCCTTCACTGGCTGCCTGTGTGTTTTAGAATTGATTTGAAGATTTTACTGATCACTTTTAAAGAGAGAGTACTCGGGTACTAGCGCGGGTGGGGTGATGGTGTGGGGCGGGGCTTGTGTAGGTGGGGCTAAGATGGGCTCCTCACATACTGCCCACAGACCGTGAGCAGCTGTGCTCGTCACAAAATAACCTGCATCTGACACATTGGCGGCTGTTTGTCCAACCTGGAAAAATTCAAATGTCGTGGCCATAGTTGATCCTAAAGAGCCCGGTACAGACATGGCTTTTGACCCAAAAGTCCGAGTTTTAACAAATATGCACTAAAATGCCAAAACAAGGCCAGGGACAGGTATAAACTTCTATTTTAGACCCATTAACACAGTTAATCAGTAAAAAAAAAAGTTTTGGGTGTTTAGTGGCTCTTTAAAACTCGTTTAGGTCTTGCACCAAGTTACATTTCAGAACGTTGAACCCTGTACGAGCCTCCCGCAGCCTTAGATCCTCAGGCAGGTCCTTGTGGCAGTTCCAAAGTCCAGGCTCCGGACTTAGGCTGACGGGGCCTTTTCAGTCCAGGTGCCTCGGCTTTGGAATGACCTGCCTGAGGAAATAAGGCTCATCAGTATCATCTTTTGAATCACTTCTTAAAACTCATTTTTACCGATTGGAATTCCTTTAACTGGTTTTAGCTTGATTTTATTCCTTATTTATTTTTATTCTATTAATTTATTTATTATATTTAATTTAATTGTTTGCTTCATTGTCTGTTTTTGTGTGCTTTATGGATGATATTTTTATTGTTCTTTGCGGTCTGTATATATATATATATATATATATATATATATATATATATATATATATATATATATATATATATATATATATTATAATAATTATTATTATTATTATATAGGCCATGTCTCATATTTTTTCCTTCTCCTTGATTCCTCTCCTCAATTCTGCAGGAAATGGGTGAGGAAGTCCCGCCCACAGAGAGAAAGGATCTAAACTCCTCACTGAGACTAATAAAGTTTGTTTCTTTTCTCCGATGTCTGCCTCCTGAAGCCTCCCTCATGTTTACTACTTTACTCCGTGGTTTTCTTTAGGAGACCACTTAATATGACGATTTGACTGACAGCTGAAAATGGAAGATCGAGGAGAGGAATTGAGGAGAAGGAAGCAAGGAAAGAGAACTGAGACATGGCCATAGACTTCGCTGGGATGATTAGGGAATGAGTGGCAGCTGTAGGAAAACGGAGGTAGCAAAAGAAGGACTAGAACACGCTGGAAAATAGCGCTGGACTGGGGATAAAAATGTAAACAACAGGCAGAACTCAATAGTAAATGTACTACTGAACATGTACTGTTCAGTACATGTTCAGTTACACATATGAATGTGTAACCCGACTGCCTCTGTCTTTTTTTTTTTTTTTTCAGTTTTTTTTATTTTGTATTCTATATTTATTTATTATTATTATTATTATTATTATTATTATTATTATTATTATTATTATTATTATTATTATTTGTTTGGGGTTTTTTTAATGTATCTTTACATTATTATCAATTTTATGTGTGGAAAAAAAACATGCAAATATACTGTGACTTATGTGGAGGGAAAAAAAAGCACTGAATAAATTGCAAATAAAAAAACAAACAAAAAAAACAGGCAGAACTGGGACAATACATAGACTTAATTAGCTCGCTTGCCATCGTTTCTTCAGATGGGACGCGAGCACCAACTTGAATTGATTTTCTACTGCAAACTTTGCCATTCTGACTTTAAATCAAGACATGAACATTCATTAATAATAACTACTGCTATTCTCATTATATTATTATTTCCGCTCAAAGAGGAAAGCCTTTTTTATTTGGAAAATATAAGAATTAAAGCTGCTGTCTGGAGGGAAGGTCTGATGGACAGTAGACTGAGAATTTGGTGGGTTTTGACCATTTCATTTTCAAAGCCGTGGCCCTTAAAAGTCCGCTGTGTAACTTTTTAATTGGGTGTCTGTCATCTTCTTGTTTCTATGGATATGTCATTGCTCTGCTTGGAATGTTCCACAGTAAACAGGCCTACCTTATATTTATATATCAATTACAGGTGGTTTTAGAGCTCAAAATACCTAAAAAACAAAACAGGCATTCTGACTGTAAGCGGGGTCGCCTCTTCACAGATCTGACCTGTAACTTGGTCTGGTTCGGACTCCATGAAGAGAGAAAGGTTTTATTCCACCAGAGAAGTTACACAGTGCACCTTTAAGCAAAAAACAAAACAAAACTTTGAATAAAATGTAAATTCAAAGTTTGTGAATTTCAGGATTATTTGAATTTCAATAGATAAATATTCTTCAGATTCTTCTCTGAATGTTGTTTTATTTATTTATTTTTTTTCTGACTGACACATAATTTACGACTTTCTTCTTCTGTTTTACACGCCCAGGAGTCTGACAGTTCTGTTATAAGATGACCAACAAAACAGAATAAATGCAGAAAACATCAAACATATCTGTGCAGGTCCGTTGACATTTTAAGGTGCGATAGTCTTGGATGAGAGTTTTTATTCACAGACGTTTAATGGCGTCTTTCCCACCTGGGGGAGTATCAGGGGGTCCTCAGAGATTCTTACAAAAGACCTACAAACTGTGACTGTTAATGAGGGAACGGCATCTGAATTTCTCCAGTGAAGTCCTGACGCTTCTGTAACATAAAAAGAAAAGAAATAAATAAAATAAATAAGACAGTAGCTCCTCAGGTGGGAGAAGAATGTGAGGGTCACCGCAGGGGTCACCGGGAGGAAAAAGTTGGGAGTCACTGGTTTAATGACACATACAGTGAACCAGCAAGAGCAGCTGAGTACAGTGAGACCCCACCCACATGCCTCACGTGCACGAACCTCATGCACACTCCTCATGCACCATCCTCACATGAACACTCCTCATGCACACTCCTCATGTGCACAAACCTCATGCACACTCCTCATGCACAGTCCTCATGCACCATCCTCACATGAACACTCCTCATGCACACTCCTCATGTGCACAAACCTCATGCACACTCCTCATGCACACTCCTCATGCACAGTCCTCATGCACAATCTTCACATGCACAGTCCTCACATGCACACTCCTCATGTGCACACACCTCATGCACACTCCTCATGCACTCTCTTCACATGCACCATCCTCACATGAACACTCCTCATGCACACTCCTCACGTGCACAAACCTCATGCACATTCCTCATGCACACTCCTCACGTGCACAAACCTCATGCACACTCCTCATGCACAGTCCTCATGCACAATCTTCACATGCACAGTCCTCACATGAACACTCCTCATGCACACTCCTCATGTGCACACACCTCATGCACACTCCTCATGCACTCTCTTCACATGCACCGTCCTCACATGAACACTCCTCATGCACACTCTTCATGCACCATCCTCACATGAACACTCCTCATGCACACTCCTCATGTGCACAAACCTCATGCACATTCCTCATGCACACTCCTCACGTGCACAAACCTCATGCACATTCCTCATGCACAATCTTCACATGCACAGTCCTCACATGAGCACTCCTCATGCACATTCTTCATGTGCACACTTTTCTCATGCACACTCCTCCTTCACACTTTCATATGCACACTTTTCACATGTACAGTCTTCATGTGCACACTCCTCATGTGCACCCTCCTCACATGCACACTACTTCTTCACACTTTCACGTGCACACTTCTCACATGCACGTTCCACACATGCACACTCCTCACGTGCACACTCGTCACGTGCTCACCGCTGTCGCAACATATTAACATCATGTCAGATGTTTCTTAGCCCGTTGCTATGGTAGCGGGAGGAGATGGGAGCCCGTGGGCCTTCCCAGTCATGTGTGTAACACTGGAGCGACAACAGAAGATCTGCTGGAACTGAAACTAATGTTGGAGGCTGTGTTCAGGTTCTGGTGGTAAATGTTCAAATCAGCCACATCTGCCCCTGGACTGTCTGAAGGAGACATGGCTACTGATCTGAGCCAATGGTCTCTCCGACCACCGCCAGTCCAAGGACCCAATGTATATAGTGCTGTTAAGTAGACTATCAGTTTATATTTTGTATACTTCCTACACGCTGACGCAACACTTGTATCAGTAAAAAATACATGTATTTGAGCTAAATATTTCTTGCCGTACAGTACAGATACAGTTTATAAGCAGCTCTTCTGGTCAAAATGAATGAATAAGATGCTCTAAATGCTTAAGGTGAGTGAGGAATTCCACTGCAAACCTTTAAAAATAAGCCAGTTCACACCCCCGCCCTCTCTGTGAGGGTACTGTGCTGTGATTGGCAGATGTGATATGATTCACAGGTCGTAACCCCACCCTCTCCCTGTAGCTGCTGTGATTGGCAGATGTGATTGACAGGTAATGACCTCGCCCCCTTCCTGTGATGTGATTGGCAGGTGATGACCCCACCCTCTCCCTGTAAGTGCTGTGATGTGATTGGCAGATGTGATATGATTGACAGGTAATGACCCCACCTTCTACCTATAGGTGATGTGATTAGCAGTTCCGCCCTCTCCCTGTACGTGCTGGGATTGGCTGATATGATGAGACTGACAGTCCGTGACCCCGCCCTCTCCCTGTATGTGCTGGGTGGTGCTGGCAGGACGCTTGGGCACAGATTTGGCACATGTGGGTCGCAGTCTTTCCGTGGCTTGGCACAGCGGCGGTCAAAAACACTCATATCTGACCCCATTCTCATAATAACACTGACCCATATCTGCTCCGCTCTGTCCAATATCTGTAATGTGCCTCAAATACAGAAACACACCGGGGCCAGACATGTCCTTTTCACAGATTAAAAAGGACGTTTTATGCAAATGCAAGTTTGACGTGGCATCCTGTTGTTTCCTCAGCAGTTACAGGTATTCTCATTTAAATAACTAAAGATATTTAAATGAGATTATTTCAGAGTTTAACGGGCCCATATTACTCTATTTTCTGATCTATGTTCTAATGTTATTTCCTCATCACAAACAGACCTGGACTTTCAAACGGAAAACACTCTGTTCCACCTTGTGATGTCATGTACTGAACTGAACTAAAGGTAAAAGGAGCTGTTAAATTGAAAATTACTTCTTCACGACATCACAAGGTTTAACAGAGAATTTTGAGTTTTGGAGATGTAGACAGACTAATAATGCAGGATTACTCAGACATGTGTGAATGAAACAAAACACAACTTCAGGTCTGTTTGTGATGAGGAAACAACATTATGACATTATAACAAAACTCCAGACTTCTCCTGTCAAATTGTGTTGACAACGAACACATAGCTATATTAGCATAGCATTCACAGGTTATAAAGACTTAATTTACTATATAAATGTTGATTCCCATTGCAGACAGCAGAGGGAGCTCCAATGCCTAAATACCTCATTGGAAACAGAGATGAAGTTTAAAAAGTGTGTTTTTCATATGCACACATTATTTTAAGTTAGACAGTGTGAAATACTTGTACCAAGGTAACCAAAAGCACGTTTAACAGAGAATTAAAGCCACAAGAAGGCATAATGTGTTCTTTAAAATGCTGGTGAATTGCTAATCCCTTGCCATCTTTTACTAACCCTAACCTTTAGACTGTTGAATTTGGGGACTTCAAAATATACTGAATATTAAAAAGTTGAACTTTTCATCAGAGAAAAAACACATGAAAATGTTTACCTCCAAATTCAGCAACTGAACTTCAGAATTAAAACAGCATTAAAAATTTCAAGCAACATTTTAAATTCAAAATCTAATGAAGCAAATAGTTAGGGGTTGGGTTCACATGAACATGATTGTAAAGTTAGCATTATTGTTCAAGTTAACATCCACCATTTCACTTTTGTGCAGTAGCAAATGATTGTAGTGAAGATGTAAGGACTAAAAATATAGTGGAGCACTTCCTGTACACATGACATCACAAATTGGAACACAAAGTGTTTTTTTTATTTGAGAGAAGAACACAGCCTAAATATGCAGGATTTGTGCACTGTGTAACTTTTCTGGTGGAAGGTTCATCAAATGCTTTTCTTCTTGGAGATGTTGTAGCATTGTCTGGAATGTTTCACAGTATGGCATTAAACCTTTCAATCTTCATGGAGACCAAACCAGACCAAGTTACAGGTCAGATCTGTGGAGAGGTGACCCCACTCACAGTCAGAATGCCTGTTTTTCTAGGTATTTTTGAGCTATAAAACCACCTGTTATTAAATAAATGTAACGTGGAGCTGTTTAATGTCACACTGTGGAACATTCCAGGCAGAGCAATGACATCTTCATAGAAACAAGCAGGTGACGGACCCTCAACCAAGTTACGCACCTTTAAATTAAGAACATTTGACTTTATTTGAGTAGATTCAACTTGACAAGTAAAATGATCGACCACTGGAATAAGTGTGTTTTTCTTAATTCAAGCAACATTTGATTTTGTTTCTTAATTTAAGTGTATTTTCATATTTGCAGTACAAAAAGTCTTGTTCCATTGGTAGAAACTTTTACTTGTTAAGTGAAATACTGTACTCAAAGCATGATAAAACTTTCTTAATTCAAGTCATCTGAACTTTTTTGCAGTTTTTATACTAGCCCGCACACCCTCGTAGAACATAAATAAAGCAGTAAAACGCCATGGTAGCAAATCTTGGTAAAAATCGATACACACGTTTTTGCTGCTTCCTCTTTTCGAACAACATTCAAATATTTAAGAAGCCAATGCAAAATTCAGCCCACAAATAAGTTATTGATATTTGTGCTGAAGTGTCGCCACAAACCCTGCAGCGTCTGTCTGCTGTCTCGTGTCTCGTGTGGAATCTGGGACAGGGCTCCACGCTGCTCCCTCTGCTCTTCATCTGAACAACCTTTCACAAACCAACAAACAAACAGAACAGACAGAGGA
Organism: Taenioides sp. WSHXM2023; assembly: GCA_029959045.1. Lineage (NCBI taxonomy): Eukaryota > Metazoa > Chordata > Actinopteri > Gobiiformes > Gobiidae > Taenioides > Taenioides sp. WSHXM2023. The sequence goes on from CM057088.1 coordinate 4,840,606, forward strand.
GGAGGAGGAGAAAGAAGAGGAGAAAAAGAAGAAGGAAGAGGAGAAGGAGGAGGAAGAAAAAAAGGAAGAGGAGGAAAAGAAGAAAGAAGAGGAGGAGGAGATGGAGGAAAAGAAGAAAGAAGAGAAGGAAGAGGAGGAGGAAGAGGAGAAAGAAGAGGAGGAAAAGAAGAAGGAAGAAGTGGAAGTGAAGAAGGAAGAGGTATAGGAGGAGGAAGAGAAGAAGGAAGAAGAGGAAGATAAGAAGGAAGAGGAGAAGGACTTGGAGTAAAAGGAGGAGGAGAAGAAGGAAGAGGAGGAAGAGAAGAAGGAAGAGGAGGAGTAGGAGGAAGAAAATAAGGAAGAGAAGGAGAAGAAAAGGAGAAAGAGGAAAAGAAGAAAGAAGAGGAGGAGAACAGAAATAAGAAGGAAGAGGAGGCGAAAGAGAAGAAGGAAGAGGAGAAGGAGGTGGAGGAAAAGGAGGAGGAGAAGAACGAAGAGGAGGAAGAGAAGAAGGAAGAGGAGGGAGAAAAGAAGGAAGAGGAGGAAAAGGAGGTGGAGGAGCAAAAGAAGGAAGAGTAGGAGAAAGAGAAGAAGGAAGAGGAGGAGGAAGAGAAGGAGGAAGAAGAGGAAGAGAAGAAGGAAGAGAAGGAGGTGGAGGAAAAGGAGGAGGAGAAGAACAAAGAGGAGGAAGAAAAGAAAGTGGAGGAGAAAGAAAAGGACGAAGAGGAGGAAAAGAAGAAAGAAGAAGAGGAGGAGGAGGACGGAAATAAGAAGGAAGACGAGGCAAAAGAGAAGAAGGAAGAGGAGAAGGAGCTGGAGGAAAAGGAGGAGAAGAACAAAGAGGAGGAAGAGAAGAAGGAAGAGGAGGAAAAGAAGAAGAAAGAAGTGGAAGAGAAGAAGGAAGAAGAGGAAGATAAGAAGGAAGAGGATAAGGAGGAAGAAAAGAAGGAAGCGGAGGAGAAGGAAGAGGAGGAAAAGAAGAAAGAGGAGGAGGAGGAGGAAAGAAGATGAAGAGGAGGAAAATAAGAAGAAAGAGAAGAAAGAGAAGGAGGTGGAGGAAAAGGAGGAGGAGGAGAAGAACGAAGAGGAGGAAGAGGAGGAAGAAAAGAAGAAAGAGGAGGAGAAGGAAAAAGACGAAGAGGAGGAAAAGAAGAAAGAGGAGGAGGAGGACGAAAATAAGAAGGAAGAGGAGAATAAGGTGGAGGAAAAGGAGGAGGAGAAGAACGAAGAGGAGGAAGGGAAGAAGGAAGAGGAGGAGGAGGAGGAGGAGGAAGAAAAGAAAGAAGAGGAGAAGGAAAAGGAGGAAGAGGAGGAAAAGAAGAAAGAAGAGGAGGAGGAAAATAAGAAGGAAGAGGAGGAGAAAGAGAAGGAGGAAGAGGAGGAAGAAGAATAGGAGAAGGAAGAGGAGGAGGATAAGAAAGAGGAGAATCTCAACTGAATCTCTACTGAACTAAAGGTAAAATGTGTCTGATAACTTGAAAACTACCACTGTGTGACATCACAATTTGGAACAGAGCATTTTGAGCTTTGGAGACGTAGACAACAAAACACAACTCCAGGTCTGTTTTTGATGAGGTAACAACATTCTAACATGACTTAAAGCTCACAAGAGTCAGTTGTGTGTAATATAGGACATTTTAATTGATTTAGTTTGGTTAATCACTGTTGTTTTCTGTTGTATCATTAACATAATTGTGGTTGTCATGGTGATACCAGTTTGTCAAAGCTGACCTCGTCTGGCCTCAGAAGCTAAGCAGGACCCGGCCTGGTTAACACTTGGATGGGAGACCAGGTGCCAAAGTGGGGCAGCCGTGATTCATCGTGTCCTTGGGCAAGACACTTCACCCTCCTTGATGAGTGGAATGATTGGAAAAACGCCTGCGAATGTGTTGGTGGTGGAAAGAAAGGGCTGATGTTGCAGAGTGAATGAATAATGCACCGTAAACCACTTTGGGTGTCTTCAAATTATACAAAATCATATCCGATTAAGGGCACAGAGGGGGTATCGCTATTTCTGTATAGATTGCATTGTTTTATGCTGTTTTTATATTCTCTGTTTTGTAAACTTCAGGGACTTCAGATGGAAATTAGCCCCGAGAGCTATAGTCTGGTACGAAGCATCTCTTCAGTGTTCGTTTTTTTGATGAATGCTGATGTACATGGTCCTGTAAAAAACAAAATAAACTAAAACTGAAGGCACTCTATTTTGAAAATCCAATCCATTATTATTAGTTGGTCGTCCATTCAGACAACACAACCACATGATAACCTGTGACCTTGGCATCTCTGGCATAGTTCTGATTGCCAACTGGATTTGAGTTCTTCCCATAGACTCTTCCGGCTCCTTCTGACTCTGGCTCCCATTGACTTACATTAGAATACTGTGGCTCCTCTCTCTGTAACTGCTGCAGTGAGCCTCGGCATTTTGGTCTTAAAATGTTTGGATTAACCCTCTACATGATCTTGGTGTTTTTGTATGTTTTTTTTTTGCTATTTTGTCCATCAAAAAAAAAATCCTTTTCATAACCGTTAGCATCACGAGCTTCATTTGAGCGGATCCGAACACTAGTACTGATACTTTGCAGGGACATCACGCTGGGGGTGTTCTACATGTATCTGTATAGTTGGAACGCTCAGTAGTTACCGTGGTGATGCAACGCACACATTAGGTTTTAAGGTGTCTGAAACTGAACCTGAAAAATAAAACGGATTTAAAGAGCACATTTTCAAGAGCGTGCGATCAGTCCGAGCATTCCTGGTCCTGTTTAGGTGTGTTAGGTGAGAATGACTAACTGAAAAAAAAAACAAAACAAAACACTTAAGACTGTATTTTTATGTGTGAGCAACACAAATCAGCTCACCTGTGCAGCTTTTTCTGGTCAGATTGTGTTAACTAAAGACCAGATTAAAGTCTAACCTGAGTAACAGAGCTTCTAACAACGCAGTGTCCCGGAGAATATTGACGACATCAGCTGCAAAGTATCAGTAGAACCATTTTGCAGATGAAGAGTGCTAAGATAAGGCTAATCGTGCGGCGCTGTAGCTAACAGAGCGGCGGAGCAGTGGTGTCTTGAGCGTGGTCAGATTAGCGTGTCCCGGCAGTACGATTTAGGATGGATTACAGGTCACACACAACACCCGGGATTAAGCACAAGTATGTCCAACTGCACACTCACAGTCTGCATCGAAGGAGGTAAAGACAGGTATGTGTGGATCCACGTGGGCAACACTAAAATATAGGGTGAGCACAGTTTCAAAATCAAAAACTGGGACACTCTCGGTTTAGGGCTGTTAATAATAAAATTGTGAAACAAGTGCGTAATTAAGGAAAACGGTTCTGCACTCGGCCCATTTATGACGAACATGCGAGTCAGTATCGTCACATTTTAAGCAATTTTTCTGTATTTTACCTAAACAAATCACAATTTATGTCTCTCTTTACTGTTGGCAGGGATCAAATTTGTCAAAAATAGGGACACCTGGGACATGTCTTGTATAAAACTGGGAAAAATCACTGGTTTGAACACAGGGCTCAAAACTGGGACTGTCCGGGGTAAATAGGGACGTCTGGTCACCCTACTCAAATATTACAAAACCATCCAGAAGAAATGAAAACAAATGCCTATATTGGAATTTTAATCACTGCCCTCACTACTGATACTTGATATATTCCTTGGGGGTGTGATGTTAACTGTAAGCACTGCTTCATCTGAAGCTCTGTGACTCATTTTACTTTAATCTGAGATTTATTTTAACACAGTCTGACCAGAGAGAACTAACCTACTTGGAGCTACAACAGGTGAGATGATAAATTAATTCTGATTGATTATCCATCCATCCATTTTATTCCGCTAATCCGGGGCCGGGTTGCGGGGGGAACAGTCTAAGCACGGCCTCTTAGACTTCTTTCTCCCCAGCCACTTCCTCCAGCTCCTCCGGGGGGACCCCAAGGCGTTCCCAGGCCAGCCAAGAGACATAGTCCCTCCAGTGTGTCCTGGGTCTTCCCTGGGGCCTCCTCCCGATGGGACATGCCCGGAACACCACCCGAGGGAGGCGTCTAGGAGGCATCCGGAACAGATGCCCGAGCCACCTCAGCTGGCTCCTCTCGACGTGGAGGAGCAGCGGCTCTACTCCGAGCTCCTCCCATGTGACTGAGCTCCTCACCCTATCTCTAAGGGAGCGCCCAACCACCCTGTGGAGGAAACTCATTTCAGTCGCTTGTATCCACGATCTTGTCCATTTGGTCATTACCCAAAGCTCATGACCATAGGTTGATACTAATCTGATTCAGAGATTCTTTTCAGAGAAATTCTTTAGTTTTCAGTGCAATAAGGAGTAGATTTGCATTTACATGTCATGTTTTTGCATGTATGTATGTGTGCACAGGAGTCTAACTAGTACGAGGAAGTGGATGAGGATAGGGGATAGGTGAAACCTGAAATTTCCAGAGGACTCAAGCATCACATACAGGGCAATGGGCTCTATTCATGCTTAGGTCACAAAACCAGAAGACGTTTGAGAACATGCGGATCTGGGAAAACTGAGAAAATGGCCCGGTTTTCTTCATCTAGATTTCATTATATTCTTTCTTTTTTTCCTTTTATAAATTGCCTATTAATTTGTGTATTATAATTTGTCTAGCTTATTTAAAAAAAAAATAAATTTTAAAAAGATGTGATTGTAGTGTTCTGTTATGTTCAACAGATCAAGAGTCCCGTCCTCCATGAAAAGCTTTGGCAGGTTGTGAAGATGCTGCTGCTGAATCCACGGTTTTATCACATGCCCAGTGTCGGGAACAACACCGGAAGTCGCCATCCACATGTTTCCAAACATCCTCCGGTAAGCGTGAATAGAGCCTATCAAAAATACAACTTTGACAGAGTTATTGATGAGGGAACAGCATTAAGACTTGGTTAAAGGTCAAAACATGTCTGCTAGTTATCTCACAATGTAAAAAAAACAAGACTAAGAGGTTCAAAAAGTCAAAAGTCATCCACAGTTTAGCAACACTAACAATAAGCCTTGAGTATAATACCTGTTCTTAGCTCCAAATAATAATATACGGTTATTGTAATGCAACAATACTAAATAATAACAGAAACAACCAAATCTATGCGTTCTTCAGTTCAATATCAGCCTGTGGAGCAGAGCTGGAGGAGGCTCTAATTAAGGCCCTTATTCAGCTCCTGTAACACAATCACAAGTCTGCAGCCCGTTTGATTGACAGCCGTCTGTTTACCCTATAGCAGCTTTTTGGTTGTGTGTCCGTCACTTGCTTGTTTCTATGGATATGTCACTGTTCTGCCTGGAATGTTCCACAGTATGACATTAAACAGCTCTATTTTACATTTATTTAATTACAGGTGGTTCTATAGCTCAAAAATACCTAGAAAAACAGACATTCTGACCTGTAACTTGGCCTGCTTTGGTTTTGATGAAGATGGAAAAGCTTAATGCCATACTGTGAAACATCTTCATGGAGAAAAGCATGACGGACCCTCCACCAGAAACATGCAAGTAAAAGTAAAAGTATCACATGAAAACATCTACTTAAGTAAAAGTATTATAGTTCCAGTTTAAAAATGTGCTTAAAGAGTAAAAGGTTAAAGTATTTCGTGCAGATTTTGAGGTCTTATAAAACTTCAAATGTAGTGATTTGTACCTTTACATTTCAGCCTTGTTCAAAAATGTAGTGGAGTAGAAAGTACAGATGCTCTGAAATGTAATCAAGTAAAAGTACAATCTACTTATGTAAAGTACAGGTACATTCCACCATAGGCCATGTGTGAACTTCTCAGTGTAAAAATGCACTTCATACCTGGTCTATATCCTAAAAAGTGTTGTCACCATGCTAAAATTTCAAACCCACTTTTGATAAGGAATTGACTTTATACTCAATACAGATAATAAACAAACAAACAAACAAACAAACAAACAAACAAACAAACAAAAAAGAATGTGATTTTCAACATTTCAAGGTGCACAGTGTAACATTTCTAGGGTCTGCCAACTGATGTCTCCATGGAAATGTTATTACTTTGTCTAGAATGTTCCACAGTATAGATTAAACCTGTCTATTACCATGGAGACAAGCAGGTTACAGCACTACACTACATTACAATTCAGATCTGTGGAGAGTCGGCACTATTCACAGACGGAATTACTGTATTTAAATCTATGTAATAAATGCTAGATGGATATGTTTAAAGTCATACCACGGAACATTCCAGGCAAAGCAAGAACATCTGCATGGAGACAGGCGGATGGCGGACCCTCCACCTGAAAAGTTGCGCAATGCACCTTTAAATAAAAGTACTTTCTTTTCTATTCCCATGTGGTCTGATATCTGTGTGATCCCTCAGTGGTCCTGTAGGTTCCGTAGTGGTCCATGGGTGTATAGGTGTAGTCTGTGGTGGGGCTGTATTCAAAACTCAGGCGCGATTGAATTTCCAACCAAGTGCAGATGGATTTAATGTGCCAAAATAGTGCAAATATTTATATTTTACAATATTAGTGAGTAAAAATATCCAAATTGTATTCACAGCAAAAAAAACAAAAACTTCTTCACCTTCAACTCATGTCCCCTTTAAAGTCATCTTATGTCACATTATGTCGCACCGACGTTACCTGCTCTGTAACGAGTGGCAGACTGACTGACAGCCAGAAACGGCTCCCCTTTACACCCCACTGGCTCCTCCCACTGAGCAATAAAATTAAATCACACAAATTATTAAAAGCTATAGTGCGTAAAAACCAGGTTACATAATGCACATCACATGATCAGCACAACGGCACAAACAGCACCTATTTCAACTACCAGGAAAGATTAGCTCGGTTTGGCTGGGGTGTGGTGCGTCGGAGGAGAGAGGCAGCATCAGAGAACAGGTAAGAGCTGCAGGTAGTGATGGGCAGATGAAGCTTCATGAAACACTGAAGCCTTTCATCCAGTTGGTTCACTAAAGCGCAAAGCTTCTTGAAGCTTCATTTGCTCTAGTAGGACATTTACTGGACACAAAAATATCAGTTGGCATGAATTTGAAGTGTGTGGCATTTTGCAGAAAGACTGTGAATAAAACTGTCAGTAAAATAAAGAAGTACGCAAAACATGTACATTGTAGTGATGACAGTATACTGTGTATATATATATATATACTGGCAGTATGGAAAATGATTATTTGGAAATGATGCCAAAATGCAAATTGGCAAAATCTGAACCACTTCCTGAATCAGTCACGTGGTACAGCCGACCAGCGAGGCTTCGGCCATCATCATTTTCAGCTCCTCCCCTAAATGAAGCCTCGATACGTGCATCGAGGAAACACCCCCTCGCCTACTCGGCACACGCTTCGAAGCCTCGATACAGAACGTCACATCATTAGCCGCATGTATGGAGTAAAGTTTTCTAAAGCGCTCAAATGTGCACCCTTGGTGAATTATTATTGGAGGAAAGAGGGGGGAAGGCATTAATAGCTCATATGGTGCGGATGGATGAAACAGCGGGGAAAACTGAGTGTGTGCGGGATGAATGAGCGTGTGAGCGAAATGTCATGTCATCAATCCAGCAGATGATCAGATGTGATTGGTTGATAATGGTCCTGACTGAGCAGATAAACAGAATTACTGGGGAAACTGAGAGACTGTGCGATGGCAGGGAAGATTCTGTATTAGAGGCAATAGGCGTAAGAGACTATGAAAATATGCAAATTTCAAATATAGAGAAGAGATCGACGGATACGGGTTTGTTCCATGACCAATGTAGATGTTTTAGAATCCAGAGCTGATGGCAGATAGCTTTGCAGATATTTTCAAGGTGTTAAGTAAGTAATTTTAGAATTTTCCCAAAATATATGATTGGGAAAATTCTGTCAGCACAGTCTAAACTGTGCACTATCTACGATGGATTTGAAGAGTGAAGAGAATGTAACCTTTTAACCAAAAAATAGACTAAAATAAAAGCGTGTTATTTTGTCTTTTTCATCTTAGTTGTGTTTATTGTACGGAAAAGCATTTGTCCACAAACCTGGCTCGGCAAGCTTGTCTCCATGGAAATGTTGTTCCTTTGGCTGTTCCTTCTTTTCGTGACCATGAAATGTTCTCGATGAAAAAAATGCCAAGAAAAACTGACTTGTATGAGCTGTGATGAACAGGTGAAAGGAAAGACAACAGTGGAGCCATTAAAAAATATTTTCAGCGAACTTTTTTTGTCGTACTTTATTATCCCTGTAGGGAAATTGTCTCTGCATTTCACCCATCTTTTCTAGAACAATGGGCAACACATGGGCCGCCTGGGGACCCACCTCCATGATCTTGTTGCTAGGCTTGGTCAGGACTACCTTGGCTGGAGGATTTTTACCTACCTATGATGCATGTTTGTTGAGTTGATGGGGGAAACTGGCGTGCACGGAGGAAACCCGCCCAGCCACGGGGAGAACAAGCCACACAGAAAGGCCCGGGCGTCCCAGGAATCAAACCCGCAAATGCAAAATTGACTCTTGTGAGCTTAAAGCAAATAGAATGTCGTTACCTCCTCAAAAACATACCTGCAGTTGTGTTTTGTTTCATTCACACGTTTGAGGAATGCTGCGTTATTAGTCTGTCTACATCTCCAAAGCTCAAAATTGGTTGTTCCACCTTGTGATGTCATGAACAGCTCCTTTTACCTTTTGTTCTGTAGAGATTGTCCATTCCGTAACTGAAATGATGAAATGCTCCAAATGATTGTAGAGAAGGTGTATGGAGTGTTTTCAGTTTGAGAGAAGAACTAAATATACAGTAACATAATGATCCAGAGGTGTCAAGGATTATAACTATACAGTAGACACGAGCACAACAGGTCTTTTAATATTTGCCAGCATATCACACTCACTCTGCCTACACACTCTTACTTGACCTATTTAAACCATTGTATTCTCTCATCATTATATCTTTAGCATTCACTTGACAGCTTCACCTTGAGAACATCCCTGGAAGAATAACTGGACTTCTATCTCCTCAAACATCTCCATCCACGCGAGCCGGACCCGCACAGATGCATTTCACTGTCTCTCCGTAGAAAAACACCAGCTTTTGTCTCAACCCTGTGACTGAGCGGACGGGCTAAAAATACTTGTATGTGCTGATAAAGCGAGTACGTGCAGGTTGTCATCCATATGCAGAGAGTGGGAGTGCTGCTGTCAGAACGAAGCATATGTCCTATAGGGATTTATATAGGCGCCACACAAGTCAATGTTGTATTCATCAGGTACTCCTTTGTGCAAGACTAAAGCAGTTGTTACAGATTCCATATTACACAAAATTGTCTCTTGTGAGCTTTAAGCCATGGTGGAATGTTGTTGCCTCATCAAAAACATACCCGGCGTTGTGTTTTGTTTCATTCACACGTTTGAGTAATTCTGTCTACGTCTCCAAAGCTCAAAATGCTCTTTTCCCCCTTGTGATGTCATAAAGCGGTAGTTTTCAAGTTAACAACTATCTTTTACCTTGTGTTAAGTAGAGATAATTTTAGTGAAGGTGTATGGAGTTTAAAAACACAGTGGAGCATATGTGCTTGAGAGAAGAACTCAGTGTGTTAAACATGTGTGAATGAAACAAAACACAACTCCAAGTATGTTTGTGATGAGGAAACAACATTAGAACAGAGATCAGAAAATATCGTGGGCCCTCTTGAGAACCTTTGCTTTGACATCTCATGTTTTAGAACTTAAAATAATGGCTATCCTGTAACAATAGACACCTTGTTTTGTTGAAGACTTTTACCTGTGACGCCACAAAACTGGGAATTTCAAAACCGCATGTTTTTATGTGACTTTGCAGGAGCTGACTTACTACACAAGGATTCATGAAACAAATGTGATTAAAGCAAAATACAACTGTGCGTTTGTTTTTGATGAGGGAACAATGTTATAACTTGTTTAACATTGTTCCCTCATCAAAGGTCAAAAAAGTCAATTCTGAGTAATATATGTAAAAAAATATATCTTTAAAGGTCCTATAGTACGCAAAATTGACTCTCAAGTAAGTACAGAGCAGTGGGCGGGGATAAGGGGTTGGTGAAAGCAGCTATTTTCTAAGCACTCAAGCTTTTAACTTGTCATATGCACTTAAACCAGTGTTCACGTTGACGTAATAATCTCTATCTGTGAATCTGTCAGTATCAGTCCTCCACCTTCTCTTTCTCTCTCTCTCTCTTCTTATCTTTCTCTACTTTCACTCCTTTGCTCGTATCCCCCTCTCCATCCTTTCGTCTTCTCCCTCGTTCCCCGTTAAGCCCCCTCTCCTCTCTGATATCTCTCACCGCACAGAGAGCTTAGAGCTGGACTCCAGAGACCAGCCACCGCTCGCACACCCGCTTGTCAAACATGAGAGAGGGGGAGTCTGCTCCTCTCCTCCTCCATACCCCTCCATACCCCCCGGGGCGGAGAGAGAGAGAGGGTGAGAGGGGGATGAAGAGAGAGAAGAGAGAGAGAGAGGACGGGGGACAATATACATTATGGAAGAGGAACAGAGCGAGAGGAGGAGGTAGAAAGAGGGAGAGAGAGAAGGGGAGTCTATGGAGGTGTGAAGAAGAGAGAGAAAAAAGACAGGAGAGAGAGAGAGAGAGGGACAATGTACATTAAGGGGAAGGAAGAGAGAGAGAGGAGGAGTAAGAAAGAGGGAGGGAGAGAGAGAAGGGGAGGGTATGGAGAGATGTGAAGAAGAGAGAGAGGAAACATGGGAGGGGGGATAGAGAGAGAGAGAGAAGGGGGACGATGTACATTAAGGGGAAGAAATAGAGAGAGGAGGTGTAAGAAAGAGAGAGAAAGAGAGAAGGAGAGGGTATGGAGAGGTGTGAAGAAGAGAGAGGAAAGACGAGAGAGAGGGAAGGGGGATGATGTACATGAAGGGGAAGGAAGAAGGAGAGAGGAGGAGTATGAAAGAGGGAGGGAGAGAGAGAGAAGGGTAGGGTATGGAGAGGTGTGAAGGAGAGAGAGGAAAGACAGGAGAGTGGGAGAGAGAGGGAAGGGGGACGATGTACATTAAGGGGAAGGAAGCGAGACAGAGGAGGTGTAAGAAAGAGGGAGGGAGAGAGAGTGAGAGACAAGGGGAGGGTATGGAGAGGTGTGAAGGAGAGAGAGGAAAGATGGGAGGGAGAGAGAGGGGGGAAGATAGGGGAAAGAGAGTGGAAGAAGATGGGAGAGAAATAGATGGGAGTCACAGAGAGAGAGGAAGACGGGAGAGAGAAGATGGGAGAGAGAGAGAAAGAGAGTGAGATAAAGAGAGATGGGGGAGGCGAGGAAGTAGGATGGAAACAAAAGAGAGTGACAGTGGCAGGGGATGTAGAGATAGAAGATGAGAAAGGAATGGAGTGAGAAGAAGAGGGGACAAGAGAGGGAATAACGTAGGAAGAAAGAAAGAGAGAGAGAAGACGGGAGACAGAGCGAGGTGGAGTGGTGCAGGGAAAAAGAAAAAAAATACATATACATCAAGGACTTTGGAGAAGGAGGGAGAGCGAAGTATAAACGAGGGAAGAGAGAGAGAGGGAAGCAAATGTACACCAAGGGAGGAAAGGAGAAAGAGAGAATTGAAAAGAAAGGGGGAGGAAGAAGAGAGAGAGAGGAAGGGGAGATAGATGTACATGAAAGAAGGAGGAAGTGTAGAAAACATCCCGGGGGGCAGATCTATAGTGTATTGATATGAGGCCTCTCCGTGGAACATGAGTGATATGGAAGTACCTGACACTGAAGCGGCACATTAGACCACGATATTGACAGGTGTATTGACAGGTGTATCGACAGGTGAGGCTAAAGAAGTGGACTAATGGACCCTCTCCTCCGGGACCTCCTGCTTTACTCTGCACGAGGAGTATGTGGAGCAATAGCCATAGATTCTATAAAGAAGTGGGTTAGTTACGTCCATTTATATGAACAGTCTATGGTTCGGCTCCAGTCAAATGAAGCTCAACAAGGCTAGCAGTTATAAGGCGAATTTGGAGCAGAGTTTCATATTAAGAACAGGAATTTACTGGCGGAAAAAATAGATGAATAAAAACACCAGGATCCATGTAGAGCGGGTTAATATGAACATTTTAGCGCGGCGTGTAGCAGGTTAGCTATTTATAAGTACAGTCTACGGTTGGGCTCCAGTCAAATGAAGCTCAGAAGGCTAGCAGTTATAGGGTTGAATTTTTCCAGCTGTGAGTATCACAGCAACCAACAAGCCACTGGGAGAATAAATGTTTTGCGAGATATTTTTGAGGCATAACAAATGTAACTGAATAATATTATTTTAATGCCATACTGTGGAACATTTCGTGCTAAGCAATAACAACCCATGGAGACAAAATGGATACACCTTGACCAGAGTTATAAGTTTTAGACTTTACTCATTTTTACCGTTTAAAAATGCTTAAAGGGCTCATGTTATGCTATTTTCTGAACTGTTATAATAAGATAAGATAAGATAAGATATGCCTTTATTAGTCCCACAGTGGGGAAATTCCAGTGTTGCAACGCACAGTTCAAGAACAGCAGGAAAATGGAACATGCAATAAAACAAGATAATAGATAATAGCTAAAAAGAGAATAATTTAGAAATAGACTTAAAGATAGACTCTAATTTTGTTTTGGTGGAGCAAAAATATAAAATACAAAATATAAAATACCAAAAAATACTATTATGTACAATAAAAGTAACAGTGCAGCATATGAACAGAGTAAATCTCAGTAAAGTGACTTCAGTATATTATGTTATTTACAGTAATATGACTATGTTTATGTACAGACAGGATAAATATCAGTAAATGACATAAGTGAATTGTACCAGAGGTCTTCAGTATTGCACATAGATAGAGTTGTGATGTCGTTTCCTCATCACAAACACACCTGGAGTTGTGTTTTGTTTGTCTTTTGTTTCATTCACACACATTTAACACACAAACTCTGCATATTTAGGCTGAGGCTCAAACACTGAAGTGCTCCACTGTGTTTTTAAACTCCATACCCCTTCACTGGAATCATTTGAATACTTTTCAGCCCTGGTATTGCCAATCTTTACTGAAATAAAGGTAAAAGGAGCTGTTAACTTGAAAACCATCACTTGATGACATCACAAGGTGGAACAGAGCATTTTGTAATAAAGCAGGATTACTCAAGCAGGTGTGAATGAAACAAACTCTGTTTCCCCCTAGTGCGTTCGAGGGTGCACACTCGACACCTGCCTGTCCACAAGCTCCTCACCCTCCGCTGTCTCCATGCCGCTCTGTGGTTCAGGGGCCAAACCGGGGCACTTCCTGGTCGTCCCATAAATAGCTCAAGACTAAACCATTAATGTTAATTTGTGCGTTTATTCTGTTACTTAAAGTCGAGCCATATGGGGGGTTATTTAAGTATTTTTTTTATGATGTTGAATTACAGTTTGTTTGATCATCAGGGCTATAGTTTTGCTTATGTTTAAACCTTAAACCCTGTTGTATTAATTGGTTAGCCCAGGGGGAGGGGCTAAGGGGTACATAAGGTAGAGCTCTGTTCAGTCTGTTGTCTGTCCTTGGCCTGACTATGTGGGTGCTGGCTTGCTGTGAGTGCTGCTGTAAATACTTCTTTTTTTTTTTAGACTTTCTGTTGCTGTTTCACTGTAAATATTGCACTTTGCACGTTAGGCTGTGGTCTTAAGTGAAGTTTTTCGACCGAGCCGTCGTTTTTCCCCCTATTTGGTCTGTACAAACCCGTGACATTTGGGCAGTGGTGGGATATAACACAACTAAAAGCTCACAAGAGTCAAATTTGCGTAATATGGGAGCTTTAAACTGAAATACTATCATAAAAGCATCAAAGCATGGACACTAATCAATACATCAATACTCACATGTGTTCTCTACTATCCCTCTCATAAACATGTCTCTGCATTTACAACCAGAGCTACGAAAAGAGCAGCCCAGACTGGGGCAGTGTGCAGCAGCCAGGCAGCCAGCGGGGCGAGCGAGCAGCAGATTAGGCCGGTGAGAGAGTGCGGCGAGGGCGAGCGAGTGGAGAGGAGAGATAGAAGCAAGGGAGAGAGAGAGGGACTGAGAGAGGGAGGGAGGGACTGCATCCTCCCGCGCGCCGCCACTGCTCCTCAGACTAACCAGCGAGCAGCACCTAAGCACCCATCTCCGTCCGCTACGCGCTATGGACCAACCTCACCCAGGCACCCCCCCTACGGCACCCACGGGACCCCCCCTGCTGCACCGGACCTGAGCCGCACTTCCACCCATACCCCCTTCTCTCTCTTTCTATCTCTCCCTCTACTCCACTCCGCTCCGTTGACCTTCTGAAACTGTACCTCGGATTGTACTCGGGACCATGGAACTCGGGAGGGGCGTATCGGCACGGGACCCCCCGCGGAGAAGGGGCTGTCTGGGGACGATCTTGCTGCTGGCGTGCGGTTGGAGCTGGAGGATGGCTTCGGCGCAGATGGACGAAGGGAAGTCGGTGTACTTCTGGGAGACAGGTGAGTTGTGGTAGACGTTTGGGGAGAGCTTGATTGTGACTGTGTGGGGTAAAAGGCGAGCGGTTACTGGATCGTGGCGATTTGATGGTTGAGTGAGTTTTGCATGGCAGGTTGGTTGAAAAATGTAACTTTGCGGTTTGAGTAGCTTTATCTCTCTATGATTGGAAAGTAAAGGATTTTCTACTTAAATTAGATGAGCTGAATGAATGAAGTAATTTGAGTAGTTCTGACTAATTTGTGGTACTTAAAACACATGGGTTAATGGGCTTGTTTCACATTGTTTTCTTGACTTTTGGGTATAATTTTTGAAACATTACTGGCCGTTTGCTGGTCTTAATATTAACAGGAACCAAGCTGTCAAGTATTTCTACTTAAATGAAATGAGTTGAATGAATAAAGTAATTTGAGTAGTTCTGACTAATTTGTGGTACTTAAAACACATGGGTTAATGGGCTTGTTTTCCAGTGTTTTCCTGATTTCTGGGTGTAGGTTTTTAAATCATTGATTCGTATTCTGGTCTTAACAGGAACCAAGCTGTAAAGGATTTCTACTTAAGTTAAATGAGTTGAAAGAATGGAGTAATTTGTGGTACTTACAATGCATGGGTTAAGGAGCTTGTTTTAGTGTTTTTCTGACTTCACGTGTTAATTAAACAGATGGTACTATTTGCAATGTGTGAGCTGGCGTAATTTTTAAAACAGTATTTATGTCAAATTTGATCGTATGCTGGTATTAAGAGCAACTCAGCAGTTTTTGTGATGGTCAAAAGTGCTTGTGTTTCTACTATGGTTTAAAATGTGCAAAAATGGCAATAGAATTTAGGTTAGATTTAATGCTGGTATTAACGGGCAGGATTTCTACTTCAGTTAAATGAGTTGAATGAAGTCGTTTGAGTAGTTCTGATTAATTTTGGTACTTAAAAAACACATGGATTAATGAGCTTGTTGTACAGTGTTTTCTTGACTTTACAGGTTAATTAAGCAGATGGTACGAAGTCGGGTCATATCTTTATAAAAATATGCAAAAATGGCAATAGAATTTAAGTTTGATTTGTGTATACTGGTAAAGGAACCAAGCTGATTTTGCAAGGTTTGATCAAAAGTGCTGGTATTTTCAAATGTAAAATTAAAGACATCTGTTTAAGTAAATGAGTTTAATGAATGAAGTAATTTGAGTAGTTCTGGCTAATTTGTGTAATTTGTTGAATGGATTAAAAGGCTTGCTTTACTCTGTTTCCTGACTTCGGGGTATGAGTTTTAAAACGTGCAAAAAATGGGAACAGAATTGAAGTTAGATTTGATTCTGGCATTAACAGAAACCAAGCTGTAAAGGATTTCTACTTAAGTTAAATTAATTGAACGAATTAAGTAATTTAAGTAGTATTTTTGCAGCGTGTGAGTGTAAAACATGCAAAAATGGTGACGAAGTTTATGTTAGATTTGATCATATGCTGGTATTAACACTTTTTGCAAGCTGCCATCAAACGTGCTGGTATTTTCAACAAAAAATAAAAGATTTCTACTTAAGTTAAATGAGTTTAATGAATTTTGAGTAGTTCTGGCTAATTGATGTAACTTAAAATTGCATGGATTAAGGTG
This sequence comes from Taenioides sp. WSHXM2023, assembly GCA_029959045.1. Taxonomy (NCBI): domain Eukaryota; kingdom Metazoa; phylum Chordata; class Actinopteri; order Gobiiformes; family Gobiidae; genus Taenioides; species Taenioides sp. WSHXM2023. The sequence goes on from CM057088.1 coordinate 4,856,646, forward strand.
CTTGCTTTACAGAGTTTTCTGTTAATTAAGCAGATGGTATTGGTTGCAGTGTGTGAGTGTTAACGAAGCCGAGTATGATTTTTTTTAAACATGCAAAAAATAGCAAGGTGTGCTCTAAAGTGATGGTGTTTTTAAATAGAAAACAAAAGATTTCTACTAAGTTTTAAAACATGCAAAAAAGACAACAGAATTTACCAAGATGTAAAGGATTTCTACTTAAGTTAAATGAGTTGAATGAATGAAGTAATTTGAGTAGTTCTGACTAATTTGTGGTACTTAAAGTGCATGGATTAAGGGGCTTGTCTTACACTGTTTTCCTGTCTTCATGTGTTAATTAAACAGATGGTACTTTCTGGAGTGTGTGAGTGTAACGAAGCCAGGTATGATTTTTCAAAACATGGAAAAAATGGCAACAGAATTGAAATTAGATTTGATCATATAGCTAGACTGGTGCATCCCTAGAAAATATATATATTTATATTTTTTTTCTAACAATTATTTACGTCATATTTGATTATGCTGATATTAAAAGACTCCCATGTTAAATTACTGTTAAGATCATTTTGGAAATGAGTTGTCTAATGCAAGGTGTGGCCAAAGGAGCTCGTATTTTCCTCTGAATAGAAAATAAAGGATTTCTACTTAAGTTAAATGAGTTAAATGAACCATGTAACTAGAGTAGTTTTGACTAGGTGCTCTACTTAATGCAAATAGATCAAAGTCTCTAGTCTTTTCCTTACGTCACGCTTAACCAAGGTGTTACTTTATACAGTGCGTGTGAAAAAGCTGGTATGATTACATTTTTGATTTCAAGAAAGATTTGATTATATGCTGGTAAGACTTTTGTTCCTGTGTAAATTACAGTATGAACAAGCTGTCAAACGCAAGGTGTGCTGGTATTGTACTCTGAACGGGAGGTAAAGGATTTCTACTTTAATTGAATGACGAGTTGAATGAACCATGTAATTTGAGTAGTTCTGCCTAGGTTGTTTTACTTAATGGTCCTATATTACGCAAAATTGACTCTTGTGAGCTTTAAGACATGATAGAATGTTGTTACCTTAATAAATATACTGTAACTGGAATTGTGTTTTGTTTCATTTCATTGAGTTTCAAGTTAACAGCTACTTTTTATGTTTACTTCAGTAGAGATTGGCATTTCCAGGGCTGATGATGATCCAGATGATTCGAGTGAAGGTGTGTGGAGTTTAAAAACACAGTGGAGTAGAGTGGAATAGCATGATTTCTGTTTTAGAGAAGAACGTGCGTGTTAAACATGTGTGAATGAAACAAAACACAACTCCAGGTCTGTTTGTAATGAGGAAAAAACATTGGAACATAAATCAGAAAATAGTGTAATATGAGCCCATTAAAACGCATGGAATACAGTATTTTCCAGACTTAATGTTTAGAGAGGATTTTTCATTTTTAAAGTAAACTTTTTGCTGTGTTGGAAGCTGATGTGAAATTTTTAATTCAAGTTTGATTAAAATTTTAAGTTTGATTTAATTGCATTGTGGGATTAAAGGACTTCTGCTTTCTCCATCTTACACACACACAAACACACACACAAAAGATCATTTTGGAACCGAGTTGTGTAATGCAAGGTGTGATCAAATGTGCTCGTATTTCGTTTTTGTTTATGTGTCTGTTTGCGAAAAAGAAAACAATAAATGCACGACTAAAGTGAAGATTTGAAATGCATACCCCACATATTTTGGTGTTATAAGAAATTCCACCCATCACAGAAACTGCTGATGTTGGAAAGATTTGAAGTGTTTTTAGAGACACAGATTTCTAAAAATGTGGATAGTTTATATCATATAATTCTCAATATCATATCAACTGACTGTATTTACCTCTACAAATGGATGATTTTTGTTTACTACATTTCTGAGTTTCAGCTTCCTGTTAATTTTTTTTGCGGACTTTTTACCATTTGAAAAGAAATATTGTGTTGTGAGTTGTTAATTACCATGGAAACTGCCTGTATTTGTGTAATGAGAGTGGTTTGTGATAAATGAATAATAATCTACTACAAAATGCACAGAAAAGCTTAACATGTGCTATGCAAATTTTCTCTACGGAGTTTTGTCATCTGCTCGTTTCCATGGAGCTGTTATTGCTTTGCCTAGAATATTACGTAGTATAGCATTAAACTTATCTAGCTTGCATTTGTTTGATTAGATGTGTATTGCAATATTAACAACAAAACAAACTTGAAAACATAGATTCTAACTGTGGGGTTAGTTGGTTGGTTGGTCTCCATGGAGAAACATAAGTCATACTGTGGAACATTCCCAGCAAAACAATAACATCAACACTGAAGAACTCAGCCTAAATCTGCAGGGTTTGTGTGTTAAACATGTGTGAATGAAACAAAACACAACTCCAGGTGTAGACGACCAAGCCTGTAGTGTAAAAAGTCAGAGGCACTAGAATAAATAAAATTAGAATAAAAGTCCTTTAATAGTAACATGGGACAAGCATTGGACTTTTATTCCTAATTCCAATGGAGTGCCTTGGACTTTTTTGACTGCTTTTTACTTTATCACAGTACATTTTTACACTAAACTTGGTCAGCTTCACTGTCTGTTCGCTTTTGAGCCTCGTCCTTGAGGAGCACCTGTTGTGGACTTTGAGCTAAGATACCCTGAAGCTCTCACTTCCTCTGTGTTTTTATGCAACTTCAGGTCTGTTTGTGATGGGGAAACAACATTTTAACAGAAAATAGCGTCATATGGGGCCTTTAAATGTTGTGTTTTTACAAATATATGACACAAAAGAATGGACAGCATACTGGATGTTAGGGCTAAACAGCTAAATACATTTTTTTTTTTTTTTTTTTTACAAGGATTGCAAATGAGAGACGTTTTTTGTTTATGGAAAAAAGGATTGCAAATGAGATATGTTTTTTGTTTATGGAAAAAAATTATTTTACTTAAAAATACTGCAGTCTGTACGATTTTCTACTTGCGTCTATTCAAATTACAATTTCGATTGCGATGAACCTTGCAGCCCTGTTAGACGTAGTTTGTCCATGTATGTGTTGCCATAGTAAATGAACGAGCATCTGAGCATGTGCAGATGGAATTTTGTCTTTAACGCAATTTCGGTAGTGACTCAAACTGGGTCAATTACAGTGGCTCGAGTACAGTCTGTGGAACTGATACAGGGTTATGGAGACGTGGCCTGGTACAGCAGAACCTGGCTGATACTGCAGGGCCCCTGGAAGATCCGCTGTGTGCTGAATGGTGCAGGTAGGCTAATAGCAGTAATTGCGGTCCCATGATTGATCTGAGTCTGCAGTACGCTGCAAAATAAATCAGCTGTAATGATCTGAACTCACATTATTAAAGACACACTCTGTAATTTGTGTCCTGTCTTTTGAGCAATTTCTTTCTGTAGAGGACTCCCCTGTATGTTTGGATTAAAGCACTAAAAGTATACCAGATATACTATTCTATACTAAAAATGAAAACTAAAAGAGAGATCCCTAGATTACTCTAACATGCATGGGTGCCATATAAACCCTCTTCAGGCATGTTTTTGAGAAGGGAACGCTGTAACATGGTCGAAAGCTCCCAAAAGTAAATTATGTGTATTGCCCCCTACATTTCTATCTTGCACTTTTTCAATTGTAGGTGTTTTAATGGTAATAAATGCACTGAAAAACATGCATCCATACAATAAGCAGCCTCTCCATAGATCTGGTCTGCCGATAAGCTTGTTTCCTTAAATATAGCCTTGGAGCCTTGAAATTCTACTGCTCTAATGGTCCCAATTCACACAAATCAAGTAGAAATCATGTTTTCTTGTGTTAGATATTTTTACTACACAATCATCTAAAAAGTGAATACATTTAAACTAGTACCAATTACAGACCGTTTTTACAGGTACTTCATTTTACATTGGTAGGTCATCTGTAATGATTATGGTGAAGGAGGGAATGAGTGAGAGATAGAGAGAGATTTTATTGATCCTGAGGGAAATTTTGCTACAGCAACATTTACACTGCACTTCTCAGTGGCCTTTGTGTCTCAGTCAAAGGTCTGTGTGCAGTTTAACGGGAGGACTGGTCAGGGAGGGTCAGCAGATCTGTGTCAGGGCAGATTGAGGAGAGGAACAGCCCCCAGGACAAAAGTGTCCCTCCTCTGTGTCACAGAATTCACAGCAGGGGAGCCAGGTGAACACAACAGGAAAGGCCTTGTTCTTAGTCCGCTCTGTTGTTTCAGTTGGTGATGAAATGGTCCATTCCTTCAAAAGTATTTCCTCTGGAAGGTCTTCTGCCACATTTGGTGTAAAAAGCTGGTAGCACCTCAAATGAGTTAGTGAATAAAGGAGTGTATGAGCGAGTGAGTAGATGAATGTAGCTGGTAGCAGGCTGTATGTGTAGTGAGCGGTGATTATGATGGAGCTGACAGCAGGAGCTGCTGATTGGATCATTCATGTGAGCCAAGTACTGCCCACGTCACTTTATGAGGGCACAAAAGGACAGAGCTGTGCGGGAGACAGAATCCTGCCAAACGCTTCAAGTGGCCAATTTACACAAAAGTTCAGATTTTTCAACTCCTGCGTTTGACACTTGAAACACGCCACAGAAACAAACCCAGACACATGGCCCCCATAGTCTTTACATGTAAACCTGGCGCCCCAGTGCTGTGATCTGAAACGTAGACTGTATAAAGAAGTGGACTAAGGGAGTGTGACGTCAAATAGCAAAAAAATAGCAAAATAAAACACCAGGATCATGTAGAGCAGGGGTGTCAAACGTACGCGGGCCTGATCAGGCCTGCAAACGGGTTTAATCCGGCCCGCGAGATAATTTTGTAGAGTATAAAAAGGAGCTGCAATTTTTTAATAAACGTATCTTTGTGAGCAACTTTTCTCTGTAATGAGCATAAATAAAACAAAGCTGCGCTCAAGGCTCACGCACAAACACTTAAATCACATCCTGAAGTTGGCCATCACTCAGGATATGACGCCTGATATTGATGTGCTGGTTAAAGCTAAAAGATGCCAGGTATCAGGAGCCAAATAGACAGTGCAACCACACGTAAAGTGCTGCATGAGACACCCTGATATAGTTCTGTGATATACTTCTGTGAATCACTGAGGCATTGTGTGTTACTTTTCCTCAGAATTTTCAAATAAATTTAAGTGTTTTATGATTAATAGTGATGTTGTGCTCGTACTAATTTGGACCGCATTAAAACAAAGAAGGCTGTTGTTTATAAGTTATTTACCATGATTTTACTAGTCCGGCCCACTTGGGAATAGATTTTCCTCCATGTGGCCCCTGAGCTAAAATGAGTTTGACACCCCTGATGTAGAGCGTTAATATAAACATTTTAAGACCAAAATGGGAAGCAGGACAGCAACAGTTACAGAGAGAGGAGCAAAGTTTTTTCAATATAAAGTGAATTGGAGTCGATGGAGCCGGAAGCGTGCCGCCCATGCTCACTTCCTGTTTGGAACGCAGCAGTTAGCAGGTTAGCTACTATGTCTATTTATATACACAGTCTATGGTCAGAACGTGGTGTCAGACAGGAGATTCAGTCGTTTGTGGAGGAAATTATGGTACTTCAGAATTGTCAGTTTCATCGACTTTCTAATTATATATTGCGATTTTGATTTGATTGCGATTAATCTTGCAAACGTAGTCTCCACTGTCTTAGTCGGCCCACACCTGTGCTTCTCCCCTGTCCTGGGGCCCTGGCCACAGCCCCGGGCCCCTCCCACGCTTCCGTCTGCTCCTCTCCTGTGCGTCTTTAAGAGGATGGAGCAGAGTAAGGAGATTAGTGCAGCAGGATTTAGTGTGACGGGGGAGCAGAGTGAGAAAGAGAAACCTCCACAGCCAGGACTTAGCCTACATGTGCCCTTCTGTAGGTCACTCTCCCACCGCTGACCTGCTTCCCACTGGACCTGCACTGTGGAGATCCAACAAGCACCATCAACACCGGGCTCTTGAGGGACATTTAACATTCATTTTTACCATAAACTCTCAAAAAAAAAAAAAAAAAAAAAAATACATACATAAATAAAAAAAATACATAAACAAAACAAAATGAAATAAGATGCATTATTATATTATTGTTAAAGATAATATTATTTTAAAATGTGTCAAAGCTTGCTAGGGGCTAATCAGCTATGTAAACTAATGACCACAAGAGCTATAATTTTCTTTAAACTGGAATTGTTTGAGGTTTCTACAATGTTATAACAATGTTTCCTCATCAAAAACATGCCTGACTAAGTTTAAGATGTCCTCCATGCATGTCTGAGTAATCTATTGATCTCTATTCAAACTTTCCTTATGGTTAGCTGTGCGATTCAGTCCAAGGCTCCGCCCACTAGCCTTCATAACGTAATATACAAGAGGAGACTGAGTACAACAAACAAGCAAGACATTTCCCAGTCCACTCATGTCAAAATTCCTCAAAAAAGTCTTTTCTCTGTATAATGACTTTTGCTTCTCAGCCTCAGAAAAAGCACATTTTGAATTTTCCCATTATTGTTGCATCACAGGTTGTAAGCCTACACAGTAAAGCCCATAAATCATCATAAATCAGACTCGTTCTGAACATTATTTTAATCGATTATTTTTCAGACCAAAATTTAGTTTCATACCTGACAGTTTCGACTGCTGCTACGTTATACTGTTTCCTTATCAAAAACAAACCTGGAGTTGTGTTTTGTTTCATTCACACACAAATCCTACATATGTAGGCTGATGTCATGTGGTAATAAAGTGCTCCACTGTGTTTTTAAAACTTCATAAACGTTCACTAAAATCATTTGGATGATTTCAGCCCTGGAATAACCAATCTCTACAGAACTAAAGGTAAAAGGAGCTGTTAACTTGAAAACTACCGTGTCATGACGTCACAAGGTGGAACAGAGCATCATTATAAGATTTACTCTAGGAGATTCTAACATAGCTAAAAGCTCACAAGAATCTGCATAATATAGGACCTTTAAAATAAATGATCGGAACACCAAATGAACCTCACAGGACTCGTTCTGAACAAAACCAAGCCACGGGTTTCATAAATTCCCAATATACGCAGACAAAAATACGTACGAAGCATCCCCAGCCTCCCCCCTCCTATAGTCCATCAACTCCTATTTCAAACACCTCTTTCTTTACTTTGAAAATTCCATATAAAACTAATCTTGTGCTTTGAACCTGCACATTTCTCATCATAGCGCCATTTTGTCCCCTCAGATGTGCATATATATATAAATATATATATATATATATATATACACGTACCTCCTCCCTGACCCTAGTTAGACTCCTTCTGCTGCTGTGTTTGTGCACTGGCAGAACCGTCCTGTTTTGCATAATGATGAGGAGGACTGTGGAGTAGACTGTGCTTCGCCTTATTGCCTCGTTCTCCACATATGAAGAGTGATCTGCTTCGTGAAGGTGGCGGTTTCTTACGGCGAGTTTGTATTGAAATGAGGTAGGAGAGTGAGGGGAGTGTGTGTGAAGAGAATGGGAACGTTTATATCTGAAGAGAGGACAATGGAGGAGATGATGGAGATAATGATAGGCTTCGGTTTGTCTTCTCGGTGGAATTGTCGTTCTTTGTCGTCTTCTCGCAAAATACACAGCCCAAGTTCCAGATTCCAGAATTTTCCTCCTTGTCTGTGTTTCTTGGCTAATTTCCAATCAGCAGAAGTTTTGGTAAGAACAATAGATCTTAAAGAGCTTATTTTCTGGTTCTTGTTATAATGTTGTGTCCTCATCACAAACATACCTGGAGTTCGACTATCAAACAGAAAAACACTCTGTTCCACCTTGCGATGTCATGTGGTAGTACAGGAGGGGTTCCACTGTGTTTTTACACTCCATACACCTTCACTAGAATCATTTGGATGGTTTCAGCCCTGAAATTGCCAATCGTTACTGAAATAAAGGTAAAAGATATTAGTGAAAACTACTACTACATGAAATTACAAGGTGGAACAGAACATTTTGAGCTTTGGAGATATAGACAGACTAATAACAAAGGGTTACTCCAGGTCTGTTTTATGTTTTTGACGAGGTAACAACATTCTAACATGACTTAAAGCTCACAAAATTCAAATCTGTGTGATATAGAATCTTGAAAGGTGCACTGCGTAACATTTCTGAAGAGGGTGTCTGCCTGTTTCCACAGAGATAAAATTGATTTGACTCGCTCCTGTTTCACTCTATCTGGTAGGGCATCTGTGCCTCTCCTCTTCTCTGCTCCTCTCCTCTCTTGTTTATCAGCCGCACACTTTCAGACAAATGACTTCTCCCCTCAGGTCGTACATTTGACCGTTTTAATATACTTGGGAACTAGACTTCTGGTTTTTGAGAGAAACAAAGCACACAGTGGTGGTTTACTTTAGTGCACTGGGGCAGCTGTCAATCATCCACATCTAACTCGGATTAGTGGCTCTTTTGTCTTTTTTGTACCACTAAGTTACCACATAGTTTACTACATTATGAAAGTTATGAAAGCTTCTGTGAAATGTTGGTCCTACCTCAGTGTTTTGAGATGATGCTAGAAAATCTTCTCAAATCTTCTCCACCAGGTCTTTGTTGAGACTCATTTTGATGCATATCAAAATTAGTACTAAAGCTGTAACTAAATCTGGGCTAGACCAGGACTAAAGTAGAACTAAACCACATGTGGATCTGGACTAAATTTGACACAAACCTGGACCAAATCAGGACAAGTGTGAACAGTTTTAAAGGGCCCATATTACGCTATTTTCTGATCTGTGTTCTAATGTTGTCTCCTCGTCACAAACAGACCTGGAGTTGTGTTTTGTTTCTTTCACACATGTTTAACACACAAATCCTGCACATTTAGGATTTCTGAGTTCTTCTCTCAAAATGAAAACACTCTGTTCCACCTTGTGATATGTAGTTTCCTCTGTTTTACTGTATTGTACTGTATATTACTGTATTGTTCTGTATATTACTGTAGTACATTTGAGGATACCATATCACAGTACTTCAGTTACATCCAAAGTAACAAATAGAGAAGTGTGAGGGACATGTTCCAGTTTGTTCCTGTAAAATTAAACACTGCATGTATCAACTGTAAAGAGAAAAGTATTTTCTAAACACACACACACGCGCACGTGCACACGCACACGCACACGCACACACACACACACACACACACACGCACGCACGCACGCACGCACGCACGCACACACACACACACACACACACACACACACACACATATATATATATTTAGGAGAAGCATCAAGTCTTCTCAAGTCACAGGCCTTAAGTCCAAGTCAAGTCCCAAGTCTTAGTCTGTTTTATTAAGTCAAGTCTCAAGTCCTAAAAATTGTGACTCAAGTCTGACTCGAGTCCAGGTCATGATTTGAAAGTTCCCACCTCTGACAGAAAGAACTCCATACACCTTCATTAAAATCATTTGGATAATTTGAGCACTGGAATTATCAATCTCTACTGAACTAAAGGTAAAAGGAGCTGTTCACTTGAAAACTACCAGTTCATGACATCACAAGGTGGAACAGAACATTTTGAGCTTTGGAGATGTCATCAGATTAATAAGGGAGGAGCATTCCCTGGTGGAGCATTCCAGGCAACATCTCCATGGAGAGAAGCAGGTGACGCACCCTCCATCAGAAAAGTTACACAGAGCATCTTTAAAACTCACAAGAAAGTAGCGTAATAAGGCCCTTTAAATGAACTCCCAAGCTTTTACATCATCTTATAGCAAATACCAAGGTCAAGGTGACCATAGTGAATAATGCATATAAGCCCTTTAAACTGTCAGGAGAGTGAAAGGTTACCCCCTCCCTCCCCTCCTGCTGTCCCTATGCCCAGTCTGGCTCTAGGCGGCACGTGCCCAGTGCAGGTGACACCTCCTGGGCACCGGGCAGCCATCATTAGCCTGTTGTTATGGGAGCGTCAAGGGTTGCCAGGTTTGAGCTGTCAAAATCCTCTGGTGTGCCCGGGGACAAAGCAATTACAGAGAGCAGCATAGGCGATGATTCAGTCAGGCGTGGCATCTGACTGAAACGTGGTCAGATTCAAACGGTGCAATTCATTATGAGCTTGATTAACAAGGCTGCTGTTTTCAAATCGGGACATATGGCTAAAACTGACCACGATTTGTATTCTCTGGTTTAGGGTTCAAGTATTTAAGTTGCACAGTGTAACTTTTTAGACCCTTCTTCACCTGCTTGTCTCCATGGAGATGCTGTTGCTTTGCCTTAAATTTTCTATAGTATTTTCATAATAATTTTCCTATATTATGCAAAATGGTGAGCTTTAAGTCATGTTCTGATGCTGTTACCATCTCAAAAACAAACCTGGAGTTGTGTTTTGTCTCATTCACACGTTTGAGGAATCCTGCATTTTTAATCTGTCTATCTCCAAAGCTCTAAGTGCTCTATTCACAAAAGTCAATTTAGTTGTCGCTGATTGAACTGTGATAGTGCTCTAGAGGGGGAGTGACTTAGCGCGGAGAGCAAAGAGAGGGAAGACTCAGAGCATCATAAAACGAAAGTGAAACATTTTAGGTGAAATGTTCAAAACACTTAAAGGTAACACCCTGATCTAAATATGTTATGTGTTAGTAGTTAATACCCCATAGAAGTAAAATACCCCCTCTTTAAGACTGATGTTGTGACGCTGCAGCAGATGCAGAATAAACTTCCTCTCCTTTAAAAGAGCACACACACACACACACACACACACACACACACACACACACACACACACACACACACACACAGAGAGAACATGAGAGTTGTGCTCCTGCTGGGACATAATGGCCTCACGCTGTCTGCATGTTTGTGTGAGCAGAGGAGGAAGACCACAAAGGAGGCGCTGCCGTGCAAAACATACAGCAACAAGTGAAATAATATGAAATAAGACAGGTCCACTATGGAAAATATGTACAAAAATATCATATAAGCTGGTGGAATGGATAGATGATTTAATTAAACCAACAACACTCCAGCAGCCAGTCCCTTCTACATTCTGTTCAAATCTAGAAAGGTTGGACCATAGAACATGAAAAACATCTGCCCAAAAAAGCCTTATCTCGTCACATCTCAGGAGCTAAGCAAGAGCTGGGCCTGGTCAGTAGTTGGATGGGAGGTTGCTGGGAAATAACTTTAAGCGTTTGGAAAAACGCTGTATAAAACTAAAGCATTATTACATATATTTATTATTATTTTATGTTCATTATTAATAAATAAGTCTTTGTTCATGCTTTATAATGCCCAGTTATGGTGTGACACTGAATTTATTTTGTCAATACTGGATCATTCGCTCAGTAACAAAAATATATACACACAAATCCAATAACACACTAACATAGTGACGTCAGAACGCAACACTGACTTTATGATTTCTCTCTATTTGTGCGTAACTGTCCACTCTTTAGTCCTCTCCAACAACAGCAGTGAACTCTCCAGCTCTAAAAGGCCGCTTTAAGTCAATAAGTGATTAGTCCTTAAGGAGTCAGGTGACCGAAACGACCAATGAGAGCGCAGCATGTGCAGAGAAGGACTGAAATGAGATCAGGAGGCCAGCTCTGCTAATGCTCCAACCTCCTCAGCAGATCACACCAGCACCGCTTTGTAGTTTGTTTAAATAAATAAATAAAGGAATAAAAATCTAATTAAACGCGCTGGACCTGATTTTTACATTTTTAAAAACAGAACTAGTTCATTGTAAAGCATTTGCAGCGGTCTAAAGTTATACCTCACTTACCTTATGCATTCTGAGCATTCTAATTATTCACCATCATGAGTTTATAAGTGCTTTTCACAGCTTTCAGAGAGCAGTGCAGAGTTTTGCTGTCGCTGTAACAACATCTAGCATGCTAATGTGTACTTCCTGATGCTCGGACAAGAGCAAATGCTTCAAGAGCTGCTTTTACAATGTATCTGACCTGCTTGTTTTCATGGATATAGATAAGTTGAGAGAAAAGCACCGACATCTTCTTGGTTCACAAATGCATAAAAGCTCTTGCCTAACAGTGGGAGCTGGGCCAGATGGATTCTTGTGGGTTTGTGAACTCAAATATTTGGCCAGGTTAATGTTCCAAAGTATGCTTTTAACATTTTCTGTGTTGCATTTATTCAGTTGTATGCGGTTTATCAAAAAATACCTGGAAATACATTCATGGTTTGCCGAAATCACACCAGGATTGACTTTTCAGAGCTTTTAACCATATTATAGCTGTTCTCCCTTCTCATTTACCCTCTTGAAATTGTGTTTGGAGTGATTCGTGCATGTTTGAGTCATCGTTAATCGTTTATTTTCAAGACACCATTTTGACGATCAACCACCATTTTCATCGCCACCAGTACACACCCACTGCGCTGCACTTTCTTTGTTCTTCAATTTTATTTTCTTAATCAATGATACATGTAGGATTCAGCAGCGTTGCGTAATCATCTTGGTACAAATGAAAAAAAAAAGAAAACTATGCTCTAGTACAAGGATCTCCAACCTTTAGCTACCTGCACAAAATGAAAATGCCAGAGCCTCTCGTATTAACGGTTGCAATAAATTGAATAAATATCAGAGCCTCAGCAAGCCTTAGATGGGGTACAGTTAGATGCCTATAAAACTTAAACCATTATCCATTTATTAGTGCACAGAATGATACATTTACAACGGTAATTACTCAAATTTAGTTCATCAGCACAGTGCATATAATTCAGAAATCCCTTAGTGAGCTACTTGGAAGGGGGTGGAGAGCTGCTGGTAGCTCCCGGGCTACAGGTTGGAGACCCCTGCTCTAGTATGAAGTGCTGACTCTTTGTTGTGTGGTATTTACAGTGACGTCAGCTCCCACTGGGCACTGCAGTTTTCTAAGGTGAAAGTCAGCGTAGTTGTTTCTTTTATAAAGTCATTTTAGATGAGTATTGGCAGCAAAACATGTTCTTTTAAAACTCCCGTATCTTTACATTTCACCTGCAGCCCTCCCCCCTCTCTTTCTTTTGTAGCGCAGACTGTGGACTTGGTGGTGGCCTTTCAGACTAACAATCCTCCAAGTGGCGCTCTGATGAAGTATTGTGCAGCTAGTCGTCCGTGACATTTAGAAACCACTTCCTAATTTGTCTTCAGGGCAGCGAGCAGAAAATATGGAGCTAATTGTTAGGAGTCGATAGCTATCACTGAGCCCTTTGTGCGCTCAATAATGTGTTATACTTGGATAAATACTGAGCGGAGGCAGTTGGAGTACGCTCTAATGTACTGACTAATGATACTACAACATAAATTAACAAATGAAATATTGGATATGAATTATTATGATTTAGTTCTGCTTTCATTAATTAATGGCTCCTCGAACACATACAGCAGATTTAATAAGAGCTAATATGACACATTTTGGTTAACATGTTTAAGGGCTAAAGGGGAGAGTGAGGGGCGGGGTCTGGAGGACTAAAGGGACGAGTGAGGGGCGGAGTCTGCAGGGCTAAAGGGGATAGTGTGGGAGGGGTCTGGTGGACTAAAGGGGAGAGTGAGGGGCGGAGTCTGGAGGACTAAAGGGACGAATGAAGGGTGGAGTCTGCAGGGCTAAAGGGGAGAGTGAGGGGCGGAGTCTGGAGGACTAAAGGGACGAGTGAGGGGCGGAGTCTGCAGGGCTAAAGGGGATAGTGTGGGAGGGGTCTGGTGGACTAAAGGGGAGAGTGAGGGGCGGAGTCTGGAGGACTAAAGGGACGAATGAAGGGCGGAGTCTGCAGGGCTAAAGGGGAGAGTGAGGGGCGGAGTCTGGAGGACTAAAGGGATGAGTGAGGGGTGGAGTCTGCAGGGCTAAAGGGGAGAGTGAGGGGCGGAGTCTGGAGGACTAATGGGACGAGTGAGGGGCGGAGTCTCCAGGGCTAAAGGGGAGAGTGAGGGGCGGAGTCTGGAGGACTAAAGGGACGAGTGAGGGGCGGAGTCTGCAGGGCTAAAGGGGAGAGTGAGGGGCGGAGTCTGGAGGACTAATGGGACGAGTGAGGGGCGGAGTCTGGAGGACTAAAGGAGAGAGTGAGGGGCGGGGTCTGGTGGACTAAAGGGGAGCGTGAGAGGCGGGCTCTGGAGGGCTAAAGGAGAGAGTGTGGGAGGGGTCTGGTGGACTAACGCCCAGTGTACACTGACTGCAGGTGCGGTGCAGTTCAGGACACGTGTGGGTCCCGCAAGACTTAGAAAGTTATTGAAATCAGTAGCATCCTGTCACAATGACCTCGGTGCAGAGCGGGTGTAGGTGCGTTGCGGGTGTGGGTGGGGAAAGAATCCGCAAGAAGTCGATTTCTGATGGACACCTCAGCAGTCTGACGTCAAGCTGACAAAATCACATGAGCAAAACAGGAAATCAGACATATAACTGATCCCTGCACACTCCTGGTACTTCGCAAATTGTACTTACCCATTGTAGATAGCCACGGTATCCAAAAGCATGAAAAAGTGGTATCCAAAGGCGCGAGAAAGTGGCCATAGTGTGAAATGCCGCTGTTGTTTACCAACAAGGCTTCTTGTACATGCTAACCTATTGCGTGAATCCCCACGAGCATGTTGTCTTGGGAGTGCAGTTTCCACACTCTGCCCACAGCCCGCTGCGACCGCACAGCAGCAGAGAGCGCAGTCAGTGGGGCATACAAGTCGCAGTAAAACCGCACCAAACCCGAACTGCACCTGCAGTCAGTGTACACCGGGGTAAAGGGGAAAGTGAGCGGGGATGAGGGGTGGGATTTGGAGGCATAAAGGGGAAAGTTATGGGGAGGAGGGGGGTTGTGGAGGATTAAAGGGGAGAGTGACAGGTGGAGGACAACCTGGAGGACTAAAGGGGAGGGGGAGTAGGGTATAAATGTAGTCCTGTATCATTCACTCATATAGATTATATATAGAGACTGTATTTGGAAATAGCTAACATGTTAGCTGATACATTCCGAATAGGAAGAGAGAATGGGGGTGCTTCCAGCTCCATCGACTCACTCCAATTCACTTTGTATTGCTTGATTATTAACCCGCTCTATATAATCCTGGTGTTTTTATTTATCTATTTATCCCTAGATCAAGATATGTACATTAACAACACACAAATGTGGCACCTTCTTTCCACAAGGTCAGTCCTGCTAGTGTTAGCAACAGCATTTTTAGACTTAGACTTAGACAAACTTTACTGATCCACAAGGGAAATTATTTGGATTTGGTTTCTCCCTGCTAAACAGGTGGTGTGGGCGAGAAGGGGTGTTACCTTCAACAGCCTCGCTCCAGAGTAGCTCTTTTGTTACTATGATACTCAGTCGGAAGTCCAAATATGGAACTCGGCTCCAAATTCGCTCCTATAACTGCTAGCCTCGGTGAGTTCCATTTGACTGGAGCCTAATGGTATGGGTGGCGTCACACTCACTTAGTCCACTTCTTTATACAGTCTATGGTTACGGTGAGGAGTGGAAAGCAGTTTGTCCAGTGTCCTCATGTCCCTCACTGCGACAAATGTCTCCAACTCACAGCCGATCACGTGACCAGCTTTACGGATTGGTTAAAGGTGCGCTGCTCAACTTTTCTGGTGGAGGGTGAGTCACTTGCTTGTCTCCATGGATATGTTTTCCTGGAATGTTCCACGGTATGACATTAAACACATCTATCTAGCATGTATTCATTACGTCTGTTTCTATTGCTAAAAAATACAATAATTCCTTCTGCGAATAGGGGTGACTCTCCACAGATCTGACCTGTAATGTAGCCTATAGTTATTGGTTTAATCTTTACCTTGGAACATTCTAGACAAAGCAATAACATCTCCATGAAGACAAAACACTTTAATATACTCAAATACTTTTCTCCATTGAGATGTTATTGCTTGGTCTAGAATGTCCCAAAGTATGGCGTTAAACCTTTCTATCTTCATGGAGACCAAACTACACAGGTCAGATCTGTGGAGAGGCAACCACCTGTAATTGAATAAATGTAAGGTACAGTAGATCTGTTTAATGTCATACTGTGGAACATTCCAGGAAGAGCAATGACATATCCATAGAAACAAGCAAATGACGGACCACCAACCAAAAAGTCACACAATGCACCTTTAAATATGGATTTTCTTTGGGTTATTAAAAACAACACTTTATAACTGTACCTGTAAAACTGTCCTGGTCCAATTCTAGTTTGTGTTAGTGACTTTCCTGCTGTCCCCTCTGCAGTCCAGCATGTCCGCTGCACTGCTGACAGCTTATTGTTAGAGGAAGCCATTCTTCTCCACGCATCTGCAGCAGTGAAGGATGCCCCTGTCAGCTCCTGTCAGCTCCGGTCCGACAGGCGCTCTGACCATAACCTGCCATTACCTCTACCCGTGCAGACAGGGTGTACAGGAGGGAGTGATGGGTCTATGAACAAAGGACAACGCCAAGGTCATGACTGAGGGAGAGGCAGCATGGTGGTGGAGTGAGGACTAGAAAACACTCTCACCTCACAGCAAGAAGGTCCACCATAAACTCTAAACGTGCACATCGGGTAAAATCCTCCAGCTAAGGTAGTCCTGACCAAGACTAGCCTAAGATCTGGAGGTTGACCCAGGAGTGTTGAAAGATGGGTCAAATGCAGATAGTGAATTTTCATGACAGTAAAGCATACCTTATTTTCAGTGCTATTTACAAGGAATTATGCTTTGCCAAAGACGGGTAGAGTAGCCAAAAGTTGTACACAAGTTAGAATAACTTTATTTCAAAATAATATTACTGAAGTGGAAGTAAAAAGTAGTGGTCTATGAAATTAGAAAGAGTAAAAAAGCATTTGGGAAAACTACTACTCAACTAAGAGTATTGTAAAAAGTAACTATCGGGAGGTAGCCACTGATACATGGTTTTAAAATAATTGCCACATTTACATGAGAGCTTTATTTCTGAATAAAAATCATTTAATTCTGAATAAAAATTAATTCTGCTTTAAAAAGACCATGTAAACACTTAATCCCTAATGAAAATGATTATTCGGAATTAAACTTAATTTCGAAGTAAGTGGGTGGTTTATTCTGATTTTAAAGCCGAATTAATTTATTCCTCAATCATGTCAATGTTTATTCTTAAAAATTATTGCGGTCGTTCAGCACATGCTCGTTCGGACGATCCAGCTCCACCAGTCCTCTCTTCGGACTTTCATCCACTGCTCTTTTGATTTGGAGCAGGATGTGGGAGTGGGCTGAGGTAGAGCAGCCATTGACTCAGTTTGTCTTCTTCCTCCTTCTCCGACACTCTTCCCTCCTCCTCCTCAGCTGACAGACGTAAAGTGTGATGATAGAATTCTCCAGCTGCTGCTTAGTTATCATTGGAACGACTGTGAAAAAAGTCATGTTTGTGTCCGTGACAAATTAAATATGTCTAAAGTATACTTTTTCCAATTAACAAAAAGGCTCAAAAATTAAATCTTCAATGTTTCCCCTTCACAATCAACAAGGACCATTTTAACTACTTGGTTGTATGTGTCACCTATGATTATAACCTTCTATTTGAAAAAAAAAAAAAATCAAAAAAAAAAAAAAATCACAAAGTCTTTAGAAAAAGCCAAACAAGATATGAATAAGTGGTTTAAATTCCCTTTGTCATTGGTCGGAAGAGTTAACTCCGTGAAAATGATAATCATGCCTAGACTTCTATGCCTGTTTCAGACAGTGCCAGTCTTCATCTCTTAAAGCATTCTTTAATGAACTGAACAGAGACATGTCCATGTTCATTTGGAATAAAAACATCCCTCGAATCAGAAGAGAGTTCTTAGAAAGATGGAAGGAGGATGGTGGTCTATCATTACCCAACTTTGTTTACTACTACTGGGCAACAAATATCCACAAACTACTGTTTTGGGCTCCAGAAATGTTGGGGGTTGAGTCTCCATCCTGGGCCCATCTTGGAGAGCACTCTAGAAATCCAGCTTCACTCTCGTCTCTTTTGTGTATTGCAATACCTTTGAGTAAAAACGTGTGGACAAACAATGTGGTTGTCCAGGGCACTTTAAAAATATGCTCTCAATTTAGAACCCATTTTAAATTCAAAGGTTTCTCCTATTCAGCGTAATGTCCATTTCGCTCCATCCTTAATAGACACATCCTTTCAGCAATGGCATAAGAGAGGACTAAGATGCATTAAGGATCTTTTTAAAAATGGTAAATTAATTTCCTTCGATCAGCTAAAAAATGACTTTGATGTCCCACAGTCAGATTTTTTCAGGTATCTCCAAATACATAGTTTTGTCAAAACAGCTTTCTCTTTAACCTTGGCCCCAAAAACATGGCTTGATGAGTGTTTGGATTTGAATGCACTTGATAAAGGCCTGGTGTCAGTCATTTACAATAAAATACAAGCTGCAGCATCCCCATCATTGGGCCATCTAAAAATTCAATGGGAAGAGGAACTAGGTGAACATTTCACAGATAACACTTGACAAAAAGCAATCACAAGAATCCATTCAGCATCGATCTGCATAAGACATGGCTTGTCACAGTTTAAGTCGCCAAGTAAGACAGCCAGACTGTACCCTGGTGCGGATCCTTCCTGTATGCGGTGTGGTCATGGCCCAGCTAACCTGAGCCACATGTTCTGGGTATGTCTCCGTCTAAATGACTTCTGGGAGAAGATATTCAAAACAATTTCATTTATATGCAAAAGGAATATCATACCAAATTGTGGAACAGCTTTGTTTGGGGTTGTACCTCCGAATATTTCAGTGACCCTTCACCAGGCAGATGCAGTAGCGTTCATCATGCTGCTTGCAAGACGCTTAATATTGTTTAGTTGGAAGAAAGCAGCCCCACCGTCTTTTAAGCGATGGGTGGAAGAAGTCATGTCCCATTTAAAGCTCGAACACTTGAGACATACTGTGAATGGATAAATCTAAAACTATCATAAAACCTGGCAGCCATTCCTACTCTATTTTGAATCCGAACCAGTAAGTAAATAGCTCACTTACTCCACATTCTAAAGCCCCCTTAAATTTCCATTTTTATTTTTTTGCTTGATATAATTGGTTAATTAATGAATTAATTGGTTGGTTGATTAATTAATATATATTTTAATGCATTTTTCTTACTTTTTCTTTTCTTGCTAATTCATGTTACTAATATAGCCATTCTGTGGCTTCTGATCTCAACACTGATGTATAATCTCTGGATTTTTTTTTCCGTTTTTTTTTTTTTTTTAATTTATTTATTTTTTTAATTGCCTGCTCTCCTGTTGTTTTTGTGTAATGTTTATGTATGTTTAAACATTTTTAAAAATCAATAAAAAAAACTGAATATATATCTGTTTGTGTCCATGACGTAAAGACAAACCGAGATGGTAGCAGTTGAAGTGTGTGTTTTCTTCCGGTAGACGTAAATACGTTTGTGCGCCCCCTGTCCAATCAGAACCCTTCCTGACCCCCAGATGTTGAGCGGAATTAAATAAAGACGATTTAAGATGTTTTCCATGTAAACCTCAATTCAGAATTATTATTTCTATGTAAACTTGAAGGAGAATATTTTAATTCCGAACTATTTAATTCAGAATAATTCATTCAGAATTAAAAAAACATCATGTAAACGTGGCCAATGTGAAATAATGCACACAATCTGGTGCCTTCAAAAGATACAGAAATGTGACAAATGAAATCATATCTGAAGGAGCGCTGCAAGAAATACAAATGTTCAAATCATTTCATATTGTCAACATAAAGCTTTTGTCACTTCTGTCACTATTACTCAAGTAGGAGTAAAAATATGCTCCTAGAAAAGTACTCTGAAAAGTACAATTCCTTGGAAAAGTTACTTAGAAGTTCTTTAGTCGAGTAAATGTAACTGAATTCTACCCACCTCAGGACTCTGCTGTCTGTCTGAAAAGTGAGAGAGATTAAATGAGGCAAAACCTTTATGTATATCTCATTGTAAGTAATTTGAGTCTGGTCTTTTGAGTTTGGTCTGATGACTTTGAAAACACAGAGAAGCACTTCCCGGATTAATGACATCAAAGAAGAGATAGATCGATATTTGGACTTTTTTTTTAGCGTATTGGCTATCGTCCTTTAATCTCCAGCATAGGCCAATAATGTTTTGGTCAATCTGTTGCCTAAAAAATGCACACAAAGATTTATATCAATACTTTAATATGAAAATATGACCGCACAGAACATGACTATACAGCTCTGTTATAGGTTTGTGGTCAGAAAGGGCATGGGGGGAGTTTGTTGTCAATTCAAAGGTGGACTATGTAACTTTTTGATTCGGGGTCCGTCACCTGCTTGTTTCTATGGATAAGTCATTTCTCTACTTGGAATGTTCCACAGTATGACATTAAACAGCTCTACTTTACATTTATCCAATTACAGGTGGTTTTATAGCTCAAAAATACCTAGAAAAACAACATTCTGACTGTGAGCGGGGTCGCCTCTCCACAGATCTGACCTGTAACTTAGTCTGGTTTGGTCTCCATGAAGATAGAAAGTTTTAATGCCACACTGTGAAACATTCCAGACAAAGCAATAGCATCTCCATGGAGAAAAGTATCTGACGGACCCTCCACCAGAAAAGTTACACAATGCACTTTTAATTTATGAATAAATGAATGAAGGTTTATTCGGACAGTAATGCACAGAACATGCATAGAAAACACAATTACATAGATATAATACAAAAAATAAATACCTCTTTTCTATAACAATAAACAAAAGTAAATGTCACGCAGATTTTACTTGTGTGTGAAAAGAGTTATTTAACCTCACCCCTTTTCTACTGTCCCAAATTAACAAAGATATATGTTCACACACTAAGCATTCATTTCTTCAGCACAGTATTTTGAAATGAAGCACTTTTGAATACATGTATATTTGGACAAAGTTTTAGTTCTATTTTCATATTTTCATGTTGTTCCATAATTTGACACCACAAACAGAGATACAAAAACTCTTCCCTTGTTGTTTGAGCACTTTAAAGTTTAAAAAGCCTCTTAAATTATAGTTGCCTTCCCTTCCACAAAAAAAGTTGTTGAATATTTGTTGGTAAGTGCTTACTTTTAGCTTTATATATTATTTGTGCAGTCTGGTGCATATTAAAATCATTCAGTTGAAGTAATTTGGTGTGAATAAACAATGAATTATTATGGTCATAAAATCTGACATTGTAAATAGTTCTTATTGTTCTTTTTTGAAGTTTCCTCAATGGTTCTATTGCAGTTTTATCGTTATTGCCCCAAATTTCTGCACAATATGTTAAATGTGGTAAAACCAGTGAACAATAAAGCATGTGTAGTGCTCTGTTATCCAAAACACGTTTGCTTTGTTTACTGCAATACTTTTTTGATATTTTACTATGTATATGTTGGATATGGGCTTTCTAGTTGATCTTTTCATCAATTATGACCCCTAAAAATGTATTCCCCTTCCCAAATAACATTATTTTAGTTTTATTCAAATTGAGAGATAATTTATTTGTGTCAAACCATTTTTTTAGCAGCATAATTTCAGATATCATATCAGATAATAATTGTTGTATACTATCTGCATAACAAAATAAACTAGAAAAGCACTCAGAGAGCGCAGACCTCCGCCAAGCCCCATTTAACACAATGCTAACGAAATTTTCAAAGTGATCCAGAATCCAGGATTTCTTCTGGATCATCACCAAAATTTAATCATCTGTTGGATTTACCATTCGGAACATTTCCTGAAAATTTCATCAAGATCCGTCCATAACTTTTTGAGTTATCTTGCTAACAAACAAACAAACAAACAAACAAACAAATAAACAAACAAACAAACAAACAAACAAACTCAGGCGAAAACATAACTTCCTTGGCGGAGGTAATTAGTGTCATCTGTGAATAATACTGCTTTAAACAATATAGACACTTTGCATAAGTCATTAATATATAAAATAAATAATTTAGGTCCTAACACAGACCCTTGTGGCAGACCACAGACAATGTCCTCATATGTAGAGCAGTGTTCCCCCAGTTTGACAAACTGTTTTCACCATTTCACTTTAGCCAATCTAAAGCTACACCTCTTATTCCATACCTTTCCATTTTTTTAATAATAAATGATGGTTTATTGTGTCAAATGCCTTTTTTAAATCTTATGAATATACCACCTGTTACTCTCCTTTGATCGATGTGGTTGGTTATTGCTTCAGTTGGGTCCATCAGAGCAAGTAATGCTGATCTGCTGGTTCTGAAACCGTACTGACTATCACTGAGTAGGTTGTGTTGATCTATGAATTTTTCCAGTCTGGTGTTGTAAAGTTGTTCTAATATTTTTGAGAATTGTGATAGTAGAGACACTGGTCTGTAATTGGTAAATTGATGCTTGTTTCCATATTTAAATAAGGGTATGACTTTTGCTATTTTCATCTGTAGTGAACTGTACCAGTTTGAAATGATAGATTGAAGACATGTGCTAATGATTTTGCAATTGCTGTAATTATTTGTTTTATCAGTGCCCTATCCAAATGATTATAATCAGTTGATTTCTTATTTTTACATTTTATGACTATATACAATTGGACAATTTATATTATAGTGTAATTCTAGAAATATTTTTATAAATTCATATGCACTCTCTGTATTTTGGATATTCTATATAGCATTCCAGTCTTGAGAAAGTAAATTATTTTTAAAGGCAGTAATAGCTTGGTTTGACTGAATTTGCCTGTAGTATTGTATTTTTTCAGGCCCTTTTTTCCTCAATCTGAGGTCTGTAACTATAAAAACGGGCAGATGATCTGTGATATCATTTATTAACAACCCACTTAATGTTTGTTTATCAGCATCATTAGTGATAATATCATCTATTAGCATAGCAGAATGTGACATTATCCTTGAAGGCTTTGTTATTTTTGGATACAAATTTAAACTGTAGTGTCAGTATATTCCTCTGAAGTTTTATGTTTGTGTGGATTTAACAAATCAATATTGAACTCACCACAAATAAATATTCTCTTTTGTTCAGTTTTTGGGAGTATGTTTCTTCTAACCCAGACCTGGTCATTGTCCAGCTCCCGGGCCACATATGGCCCTTTGTTGCCTCTGGCCGGCCCCTTTAAGCCAATTTGGAATTACAAAATAAACATATTTTATAATTTTACCTCATGCATGGACTTGCTTTTATTTTAGAGGTGTTTTTCTAAATGACATTTTTTGTAAGGCAACCTCACTTTTTCATTGCTTAGTCATAACATAAACTCTTACCAGTCCTACCAGCGTGTCAAAACAATGTTATTTACTGCTTTTTATAAAGAAATGCAGGTTAATATTATGCAGAATTGAGTTAAGCATTTTGGCCCCCTCCACAATATTTTCTGTTTCTCATGTGGCCCCATGGAAAAAAATTATTGCCCAGCCCTGTTCTAACCAGTTTGTGAACACTTCAATATTAGACCCAGGTGCTCTGTACATACAGCTAATAATCACATTTTTACACTTTTCCATTTTTATTTTCAATTGTAATACATTTGAGTACATTTTCAATAGTTGTTATCATTTGATCTATTATTTTGTAGTTCAAGCTATTGTCTACATACAAAGACACTCCTCCACCCCTTTTGTTTTGTCTATTTAAATAGTTTAGTTCATAATATTCAATTTCATAATTTGTGCCTTTATTTTCTGTAAGCCAAGTTTCAGATATAGCAATGATGCTGAGAAAACTGTTGCAAATACTCCTTAATATAGGGGTAGTTTGTGTAAAGGTTTCTACTGTTAAAGTGGATTATTGAGAATTTGCCTTCAGTATCAATGCAAGTCCTGCATATTATACTTAGTGTACTGTGATATATGTAGTTCCACATTGTCATGATTCAGTACCATTTGTATCAGGCTTTTTTTTCACCTGTGTTAACATGCAGATGTATGTTTGTTATCTTAGTAACTGCTCCTTTAGGCCTTCTCGTACTTTGCCAGATCCTCCAGGTTCTGAATGACCAGTACCTCTAGGGTCCCATTCAACTTAATGAACACCTTACAATTTGTTGTCCGCGTATTCTGAATCTTCTTTAGTTTGCGTAAGTATCGAGCTTTCTTGGCGATGTCTGCGTTGTGTTTGGTGAGGTGTTCGTTTAGGTACACGTTTGATCCTTTCAGTTTGTATCTTTGTCTGAGGAGTTATCTTTCCTACTGACAAACCTCATTATGATTGCGGGTTTGTCAAACGCGTTCCTCATGGGTAGCGGGGTGACACGCTTCGATGCTTTCGGCATTCGTCTCAATCCCTTTTACCTACGAGAAAGCGCTCATCCCTGTTGTTTGCGATCACCGCCTGAGCATATGACCGGGGTTTTATGCGGAGCCCGGAGACAATAACGTCGTTCATTCTAGTGTATTGTTCTAAATCAGTCACCCTCCTTTCAAGAGACGTGATGCGCTTGTCCTTCTCTTCAACAAGCAAGCGTAGTGCCTTTACTTCTTTGACAAGATACAGGATTTCTTTCTGATCCACGTTAATGGATGACACTTTGTCAGTGAGATTGTCAAGTGATTTTTTTTAATGTCCTCATCAACCTCCTTGATCGTTAGTGCCCTCTTCGGTCCCATATTCAGCCTCCTTTCGTCTAACAGCTGCTTCCAGATTGGCTGTACGCACAATCAGCTGTTCGGGACAGGCCGCTGGCTAGTCCGCCCGGTGTTCGGCAGTTGTCACGGCAAACTTTTCCAATTGCATTGCACAGTTCAAATCAATAGACCAACCAGGGCTTGTATTGTTATGTAACAGTCCAGTGCGGTAGTTACAAATCAGATTAGATCGAGAAATTAAAAAAAAAGAGTTAAATCCAGAGTGAGTTGGCAGCGTGTCAAACTCACTTACAGTGGAAACGGAAGTCTTGAGCCCTGTGCAGTGATTGGCTGTTTGCTTGTACATCATTTGGGAAAAATAATTAATAATCTGACCAAAAATATTAGCCCAAAAAATATTGGCAGAGCTTATCAGACTTTAGTTGCTCTGTATTTAGTATCAGCCATGTAAAAAAAAAAAAACATATCAGTCCATCTCTAATCACAAGGTGGAACGGAGCATTTTGAGCCATGGAGAAAAATGAACTAAGTCCGCAGTATTACTCACAAATGCACGGATCAAACTGACCACAACTTTTTCGATGAGAAAACCACACACGCGCACTCCAAAACACCAAAAGACAAACGAGCCGAGTGTGACCTTTAAGTTAGAGACCTCTCAAAAGTATTAGTGTTTCGGCAGCTGAGAAAAAACATCTTAAATCCAACACAGAGCGGAAATCAATGCTCTAAAGCTTATCTGGGCTAATTGCAGATAAATTGCTGCAACTGGCCATTTGCCCGTTTCTGTCCACTTCACTAGACTCACTGACTCCTGCCCCTGCAAACAACACATCAAGAGAAATATATGAAGACTGTACACAAGAACAGGCCTACACTATGGGAATGTAACTGACAAATATGGCGTTTTATAGACATAGTGTAAAGAGGAGAGAGCTGTATACAAGATTCTGATTTTAATCGATATGAGCCAGGTCAAATATAGTTCAATTGTAAAGCTGATTTATTCTTAAAGGTGCATTGAGTAACTTTTCTGGTGAAGGGTCTGTCAAATGCTTTTCTTCATCGAGATGTTATTGCTTTGTATGGAATGTTTCACAGTATGGCATTAAACCTTTCTATCTTCATGGAGACCAAATCAGACCAAGTTACAGGTCAGATCTGTGGAGAGGTGACCCCTCTCTCAGTTAGAATGCCTGTTTTTCTAGGTATTTTTGAGCTATAAAACCACCTGGAATTGAATGAATGTAAAGTAGAGCTGTTTAATGTCACACTGTGAAACATTCCAGCAGGTGATGGACCCTCCACCAGAAAAGTTACACAATGCACCTTTAATTACGAAAAACATTGGACATGATGGTTAAGTTGTTTATGTTATAATTTGGTGTTTTAGTTTTCAGACAATTATGCCCTGACGAAGACCATCAAGCTGGTTGAAATATGTTGGCGTCTTCGCTCAAATAGAAAACACTCTGTTCCACCTTTATACAGGTAGTATTCCACTGTGTTTTTAAACTCCATACTCCTTCACTAGAATTATTTGGATAATTTCAGGCCTAAAATTACCTATCTCTGCTGAATAAAAGGTAAAAGGTAGCTGTTAACTTGAAAACTATCACTACATGCACGGCAAGGTGGAACAGAGCATTTTGAGCTTTGGAGATGTCATATAATAAAAGATCACTCAAACATGTGCGAATGAAACAAAACACAACTCCAGGCATATTTTTGATTAGGTAACAACATTATATGGTGGCTTAATGCTCAGTCAATTTTGCGTAATATCGGACCTTTAAATCCAGAAACAACCAAAATGGGGAAAAAAAAACTGGTAGAAAAGTTTGTTTACAGAAAAGTTACCATAGAATAAAGCATTATGTGGGGCTCATGTCTTGACTTGCAGTTTTAAACAGACTTTTGGAAAACTTGTGTTCATTTTGGTTCCCAGAGGCTCCCCCTGTCCTGCTCTTTTTGATTGCACACAGGCTGGAGCACGTCTGGTCCCAGACGTGATTCTCCATGTGAGTCTCTGTGAGTTATCAGAGGGATTTCAGGGCTGTGTGCAGAGCTTTATACACTGGGCAGCTGCTGTGCTAATCCAAAATGAGCACAGAACATGCAGGTAGATAGCGATGAGAGAACATGTTACATATTTTTAATCTGTGGGCATGTTTCTACTGAAAAACTGTTGTCTATGTAGAGTAGTTGTTAAACTACAGTCTAAATCAGCTCACCTGTAGTTCCACTGTAGTTCCAGCTCACCTTTTTCTGGTCAAACTGTGTTAAAATAGCACAGATTAAAGTCTAATAAAACAGAGCAGACAGAGCAGAGCCTACATTTAGCATCACAATATTGATGACATCAGCTGCAAAGTATCAGTAAATGAGAATACATGTTACAAATGTTTAAATCTGTGCCTGTTTCTACAAGAGATGTTTTTACAGTTCTAACTGATACTTTGCAGGGACATCACGCTGGGGGTGTTCTACATGTATGGTGGAATGTTCAGCAGTTACTATGGAAACACAATGCACACATTAGCAAATACTGTCAAAAATATTTTAAGATTGTCTGAAAACTCAAGAAAAAAAAGTACAAAGTGGCTTTAAACAGCACATTTTCAGGAGGCTGCGATCAATACGAGCGTTCATGGTCATGTTTAGGATCTATTACATTAAATTAAAACCACAGTATGTCACTTTTTAACAACAACAATAACAACAAAAAAGATATAAAAGAAATAAAAGCATGTTTGTTTGTTTTTTCATTTACCTTGTGTCAGTTGCACTGAAAAACATGATTCCTTGTCTGTGCCGGCTTGCATTTCCACAAACCTACCTAGTTACCTTTTCCCGCTTGTTTCCATGTAAATGTCGTTCCTTTGGCAATAATTTTTTACAATGTTAACTTTTTTTTTTTTTAGTTTGCATTTAAATATTTTTCAGTTGTTTTTTGCCTTTTCAGAAAATATAATTCCAGTTATTGTAATTTACGCAGTCTTGGACAGGGGTGTCCTCTTTCCCCCTCTGTATTTGTCTTGAGTCTAAATTAGCACCTGTCGTGTCTCTCTTCTCTCACAATCCATGCCCAAAATAAAAACGTCTAAAAAACATGCATACTTAATGTGAGCGGACTCGTCTCTCCGCAGATCTGGCCTGTAACTTCGTCTGGCGGCACTATTTGCTTGTCTCCATGAAGAATGATAAAGCTGTCAGAGTTAGCATATCGGTAAATCTTATGCTCTGATCTCTGTTCTAATGTTGTTTCCCCATCACAAACAAACCTGGAGTTGTGTTTTGTTTCATTTACACGTTTAACACACAAACCCTGCATATTTAGGGTTCTTTTCTCAAATAGAAAACACCCCGTTCCACCTTGTGATGTCATGTGGTAATACAGGAAGTCCTCCCACATGGCCCTGCAGAAGAAAAACGCCAGATCTGTGCATTTCTCAACACAGTACGCCCTATTCACGGATCCGCCTGGCTACTTCCGCTTCTCTCAAAAACTGCAGCGCTGCACTTCCTGCTCCGTTCATTGTGTATTGGGAATTAGCCGAGTCGTGCTAAAATAAATTTAGATTTAAATATTAGACAGAGGAGAGCAGGTTACAGATACATAAGCACAGACAGCATGTTCAGGACTTTGCTACAATGTAAATACTTAATCCTAGGAAGCTTCTGTGTTTAGAAAAGTTTGTGTTTGCGTCTTGAAGCTAATGCTAGTGCTAACTGAAAGTAAACTGAATTATTGCTGTTAAAATAACGCTATAATCTGAATTATTTTGCACAGAAAAACAATCGAACTGTCATTAGATGTATTTTCATAAAGTTGTTTTGTGTGTTCTATTTTGAGATATTTTAGATTCGGTTAGCATTAGCATTAGCTTTTAGACACAAGTAACAACTTATATAAACACAGAAGCTTCCTCCGGTGAAGTATTTACATTGTCGTAAAAGTTTAAACACGCTGTCTGTGATTATCCTTGTGTATTATAACCGGAATTAGCCAGGCAACTCCGTGAACAGGGCCTATAAACGCTTATAATTCCCACATTGTCCCGCCTCAGCGACCTGCACAAGAAAACCGCCAGATCTGTGTATTTCTCATCACAGTCCTTCATAATACCAGTCCCTTTGGAGATTGTTTTACAGTTCATTACATGGCAACCTCTCGCGACCCCCATTAGCCCAGAACCAGAGGCCAAGCCCGACCGGCGGGACTAACTGCTTCACTAATTTCAAAACACTCAAATGCAGGAAAAATATTTAGCCATGTTAATTAATTTTTGTCGGTTTAAACATTTCAGAAAATGTGGGTGTTTTTTTTTTTTTTTTGTAGAAATTAGCTTTAGGGCTAATTATGCGTGATTGCTCTATCAACTTGCAGATTTCACACAGCGCTGTTACCATGGCATCATACGTCTCGAGTCACAACAGTTCAGATTATTCACATAAATTGGAAGTACTTGAAGGATGAAATTATTAAAGGGCTACGTTAAGTACAATGGACTTCTAATACAAAATAGCTAAATTCCATAATTTAAGATTAACTATATCATTTTCTTGTTTCTCGTTTCAGTGGAGATGTTATTGCTTTGCCCGGAATGTTCCACAGTATGGCATTAAAGAAAACATTTGGCACTTGTGTCTGCTATAGTTATGATCTATGACACACGTGGATAATTCTGTTATATTTTAGACATTTTAAATTGCAATATTCATCTAAAAAAACAAACAAACAAAACAATAAAAGAAACAGTTCCTTTGGCGTCTGTTTTAGAAAACTGCAACGCCCAGTGGGAGCCTACGTTAAAAGTTTTAATGCCATGCTAAAATTCCAGGGAAAACTGTAACATCACAATGTCCAGAAAAGTTACGTAGAGTACTTTTAAATCTCACATTAGCCAATAAAACAGCCAATAAAACAGAGCATCAGGGGCTGACGGAGTGACGGACACAGAGGTGCAACGTACAAACTCGGGAAATAGCAAAAATAATTATTCCTCACCTCTCGTAAAGTTGTACATTCAGACCACAAAACAGATTATCCAGACTGATAAATGTGTAGAACTCAATTCACAGTAACACATATCCATCGGCAGTGAGCCAGGTTAGAGTTTTTAAGCACATTTTACAACTTTCAGAGGCCTGAGTGAAGTTTATTGTCATGGTAATGCTAACAACAACAACAACAACAACAACAACAACAACAACAACAACAACAACTAGCATGCAAACAGTGCACTAGCCTTCCTTACTTGTTTGCAGAGGATAAAATCGCTTTATAATCATTAACAGACAGTCCCACAACAGTCACATTTCATTTTAGAGCTGCTTTTATAATGTATCTGTACTGGGGCAAGATTTTACAATGTGTCCAGTTCTTTTAGTTCTTGCTGTGTCTACATTTGTGCACCAGTTAAAGCCAGTGTGGCCTTTCCAGCGACAGTCTGCAGCAGATGAGAGGAGCTGCGGCATTAGAGACCGCACTGACATTTACCTGAAAAAGCCTCACAGCAGATTAACAATAACCACCTGCCTGTCTGTCCCTGCACCTGTCTTTCCTCATGTGTGCCGCCTGTCTCTCTGTCCCTGTGCCTGCCTATTCTGTCTTTCTATCCCTACACGTGTCTCTCTGTCCTCATGTGTCCTGTCTGTCTGTCCCTGCACCTGTCTTTCCTCATGTGTCTGTCTGTCCCTGCATCCCTGCATCTTCACCTGTTTTTCTGTCCCTGCATCTGTCTTTCCTCATGTATCTTGTCTTTCTGTCCCTACACTTGTCTCTCTGTCCCTGCACCTGTCTGTCCTCATGTGTGCCACCTGTCTCTCTGTCCATGCACCTGTCTGTCCTCATGTGTCCTATCTTCTGTCCCTACACCTGTCTCTCTGTCCTTGCACTTGTCTTTCCTCATATGTCCTGTCTTTCTGTCCCTTCACCTGTCTCTCTGTCCCTGTCTGTCCTCATGTGTACTTTCTTCCTGTCCCTACATGTCCTCCTGTCTGTCTCTGCACCTGTCTCTCTGTCCCTGCTCTGGAATTTACCTGAATAAGCCTCATGGTTCAATGTGACAGGAGCAGCTTAACAATATGCACCTGTCTATCTCCATGCGTCCTCTTGTTTGTCTGTCCCTGCACCTGTCTGTCCATCACCGCACCTGTAGTGGCAGTTTTCAGGTTAACAGCCCCTTTTACCTTTTGTTCAGCAGAGATTGGCAATTCCAGGTCTGAAATCAACCAAATGATTCTAGTGAAGAAGTGTGGAGTTTAAAAACATAGTGGAGCACTTCCTGTCTTGTGTTTTCAGTTTGAGAGAAGAACTCAGCCTAAATCTGCAGGGTTTGTGTGTTAAACATGTGTGAATGAAACAAAACACAACTCCAGGTCTGTTTGTGATGAGGAGACAACATTAGAGCATAGATCAGAAAATAGCCTAACATGGGCCCTTTAAATGCCAACGACAATAAGTAATGCATAATGTGTGTTCTTTAAAGATGCATTGTGTAACTTTCCTAGTGGAGGGTCTGTCAAATGCTCTTCTTCGTGGAGATGTTATTGCTTTGTCTGGAATGTTTCACAGTTTGGCATTAAACCTTTCTATCTTCATAGAGACCAAACCAGACCAAGTTCCAGGTCAGGTCTGTGGAGAGGCGACCCCGCTCACAGTCAGAATGCCTGTTTTTTTTTTGTTTGTTTTTTTAGGTATTTTTGAGCTATAAAACCACCTGTAATTGAATAAATGTAAAGTAGAGCTGTTTATACTGTGGAACATTCCAGGCAGAGAAATGACACATCCATAGAAAAAGCAGTAAAGGTCTGTACTGTCCCCTGTGCCCTTTGGTCCTGCACTCTCTCACATTTCGAACACTTGCTGTACATAAGGCTCCAGCAGGACTCTGGCAACCGCGGTGTGTCTGTGGCTTAGCTGGAATTAGCACATCCTCCACTGGTTTTAACAGCTCGCAAAACGGCTGAACTAAATACAACAATACTACTACTACTTTTCTGGTGGAGGCGATGTCCCACTGTTTCCTGAAATAAAAAAATAAAAAAAGGTGCACTGCGTAACATTTATAGTGTGTCACCTGCTTGTCTCCATGGAAATATTTATTTATCCATCTCCTTGATCTTATTGCTGGTCTTGGTCAGGACCTCAGCTGGAGGATTTTTACCTATGGTGCATATTTTTGGGTTGATGGGGAAAACCAGAGTGCCCGGAGGAAACCCACCCAGACACGGGAAGAACATGCAAACTCCGGAAACTTCTTGCTGTGAGGCGTGAGTGCTAGCCACTCAGCCACCGTGCCACCTCTTTTTTCTTTTTATAGCACCTTTTAGCTTTTTACAGTTTTATAGTTTAAGTTTTTATATATATATTTTTTTTTTTATTGTATTTATTTTTATTTATTTATTATATTTTATTATTGTTGCTTTGTCTAGAATGTTCCACAGTAAATCTATCACAAGGGAGACAAGCGGGTTACAGCACTATATTACAGTTACATTACAGTTCAGATCTGTGGAGAGTCGCCCCTATTCACAAAAGGAATTATTGTATTTTTGAGCAACAGAATCAGGATATGTTTGAAGTTATACCATGGAACATTCCAGGCAAAGCAATAACATCTCCATGGAGACAAGCAGGTGGCGGACACTCCAACATAAAAGTTGCGCAGTGCACCTTTAGAGATCCTATATTACGCAAAATGCACTCTTGTGAACTTTAAGCCATGTTATAACGCTCTTACCTTCTCAAAAACATACCTGGAGTTGTGTTTTGTTTTCATGCGCACGTTTGAATAATCCTTTATTATCCTTTATATTAATCGCCGTGGCCTCTGAAAACCCCTTATAAATCCATCATGATGAATAACTAGGACACTCGTAATGCACAAGATAAAGGAAAAATTACTTTATAACCACTGCAAACTGTTTAAAAACCCCATATTCCACTATTTTCTGATCTAGAGTATGCTCTCATGTTGTTTCCTCATCACAAACAGACCTGGAGTTGTGTTTTGTTTCATTCACACACGTTTACCACACAAACCCTGCAGATTTAGACTGAATTCTTCCCTCAAACAGAAAACAAAACCCAACTCTGGTATGTTTTTGAGGCGGTAACAGCGTTATAACACGGCTTAAACCTCACCAGAGTCAATTTCGTGGGCCTTTAAATTCCTCAAATGTGCGTGGATGACATCTAAAACCCTCTTCAGGCATGTTTCTGATGAGGGAACAATGTTACGACATGGTAGAAAGCTCCAAAAAGTCGATTTGGCATAATAACCCCCTCTTTAAATCATTTCATATTTTATTTAAATTACGCAGCTTGGCACCTTCATAATGTATGCCTCTCGCAATTGAAAACCTGTGAATAGTTTTCCGTACTGTGGCGGATGAATTATGATCTATGGAAATTCAGATGTGTCAGTGTGGTACGGGGAGTGTGTGGGCGTTGCGTGTCTCTGTGTTTAACCTGATTTCCTTTGCGTTCTTCCACTCTCATCCTCGAATCATTCATAATATAGGCTCTGTCTGTTGTTCTTCCGTATGCAGGCCACTCTATCTGGGCTATTAGGAGACGCATTAGGAGATTACTGCAGTTGTGTTATTGACTTGCATAACCCAGTATCGTGTGACCCACATCTGCCCGATCTGCGCTCATTGTGGAAGCATGTGTTTGGGTCGGAGACGAACTGAGCGGTAATGCTAGCTAAGTGAGTGCACAGGCTAGTGTGGGGCGAGCGCTGATTTGATGGAATTTGTGTAATAAGGCAAGGCAAGTTTATTTGTAGAGCAGAATACGCACACAAAGTAATTCAAAGTGCTTTACGGAATAAGAAATGTATTAAAATCACAATACAAACAAATCAAAATATATATAATCATGGTGGGTTTTTTTGTTTTTTTTTGTTTGTTTTTTTACGAAACAGAAAATAGTGTTGGCTGGTGATTTTATTTACAGAAGTGTGCAAAATTGTGAAAATGGGAAAAAAAAATATGGTGTCTGCGGTGCACACGGCTCTAACCCCCAACACACACACTGTCTCTGTGAAGATGGGAGGCCCTTTTTAAAGTACGAGGCTCCTCCCCCAATTAAATTAACAATGAAAAACAGCTTTTTCTCCACATATAGAAACAGATACATCCTCCCTTTAATACTGAAAAAGTATAAACATTACCACAAACAAAAGTACTCTAATAATCATCTCCAAGCACAGATAGGGAACAAATATATACATTATATATTCACGAAACAGAAAAGTCACGTTCCTGGTGACATCACATGTGTGCAACAAAATGAGGAAGACCACGATGCTCGAGTTGGCCGACGGACACGTGCACTGAGGGGCGGCGGACATGAAGGAAAGTTTGGGGATGAAACAATGGCTATGGCAAGAGGAATGTTTACGCAGCAAATCAAGTGTGCGCCCCTGACTGTAGCGATGGTTATGTGAGGAAACTCGAGGACAACTCCGTCACAACTCATCATAAAATTAAAAAAGAGAGACATTAAATGAGAGAGTGCAGAATGAAAACCTTTCAGTCATGTGCAGCTAAACAGAACCATTTTGATCCTGGATTTAAACAGAGTCACAGTAGAGTCTGTCTCACATGTTCAGACTGTTCCAGGTTTTAGCTGCATGAATCTGAAACTCTGACTTTCCGTGTTTAGTCCAGACTCTGGGCACCGGCAGGAGGCCGGGACTAAAGCAGAACTAAACCAGGACTAAACCAAGACTACAGCAGGAGGCCGGTCCCTGAGCTCCTCAGAGTGCAGATGGTTCATGTGGCACTAACATGTCACAGATGAACTTTGGTGCTCAGCCATGGAGAGACTTGTGCACAAGCAGAGCCGCTCTAAAGTCTCTGAGCCACAGGGGGCAGTGCAGAGACCTGAGACCAGGACGCATGTGCTCGGACTTCCTGGTTCGAGTCAGGACCCGAGCTGCAGCGTTCTGGATGTTCTGCAGGTGTGAAATGTTTATTTGGGGTAAATAAAAGTTGTTCTTCATTTTTACACATATTGTCAGCCTCCTAGTATAGATGTTGTTGTTTTGCAAATGTAATGCAATAGAAATATATCCGTACAGATCATAGACTGTATATGAATGAATGATTATTTTTTATTATTGTGTGTTACATACACATCTGCCCAAGACACACAAATAAAATACAGATGTGTGTTACAAACTCAAACAGATTCATTGAAACAAACATATCTGCCTCCTCTTCCAGGCTTTATACAGAAATGAAGCCAACTTATAAACATTAGTATTAAACAACCACTTCATCTTGTTGTCATCATTGACATCATTATAAATGGGCATAGCTAACACGCTGGCCTCCGCGTTCCAAATAGCAAGTGAGCATGGGCGCGCTTCCAGCTCCAATTCACTTTGTATTGAAAAAACATCGCCCCCTCTCTCTGTAACTGTTGCTATCAGGCTCCTCATTTTGGTCTTAAAATGTCCGTATTAAATGCCCTACATCATCCTGAGGTTTTTATTTTGTTTCTTGTCCATATTTCATTTTGTCTGTAAATCAATTCCTATTTCTAATATTAAACTCTACTCCAAATTCCCTTCTACTGTATATCTGCAGCCTCAGTGAGCTTCACTTGACTGGAGCTGAAAGGTGTGGGTGACGTCACACTCCCTTAGTCCACTTCTTTATACGGTCTATGGTACAGATGCAGGAGTGTCTTAGCAGTTTTTGTGCAGAATTTTATTGTTAGGTAGGTACTTAGACAAACTTTATTGATCCACAAGGGAAATGATTTGGACACAGCAGCTCAAACATCACAATATAATATAATAACAGAGAGTAACAAAAATAGATGGTAAAGCAAAAAAGAGCAAGACACAGGTGTCAAATGAGACATAATTATAAAAATAAATGTATATGTACAAGTCAAAATAAAATAGGAAAATAAGGAATAAAATATAAATAAACTATAAAATCACAGCTATAAACAAGAGACGAGAACAACAGTGCAAATACTATGCTGATTGACAGGGCATAAGGTTATCCGTTACTTAAGACTGAGTGGTTATACAGTTGTAGGGAGTATTATCTGTTCCATAAGGGTGAGTTGTTGTACATCTGTATGGAGTTGTTGTACAACTTGTTGTTGTAATTAGGGTACTTAAAAATTGCAGCGTTTGCGATTTGCCAATTGCAAAAACATTATTTAGACAACAGAATGTGATTTTCAACATTAAATGTTAGGACTTTCTTTTCTTTATCTGTGTAATCTCTCAGTGGTCCTGTAGGTTCCAGGGTGCTCCATATATACTAGTCTATGTGACTTCAGGCACTTGCTCAAATGAGTATCTAGTTTTGATATTCGTTTTAATCTTAATAATTGTGATCAGATTTTTGATACTTTTGACAGTCCTAACCTGCATAGTACCTTTAAAATAGAACATAAACTATTTTCGTGACAAGATTGGAGGGCTTGAGTTAATAGCTATGGACAACACCAGCCAATTTGATTTGTTGACATTTTTATTATCTCTCTGTGTTTCCCAATGAGCCTGTTCCATTTGTCGCTTTGCATCACTTTCAACAATTTACAAACAACCAAACCCATCTCCACCAAACAGGCCCGTGTAGCATTGTGCTCCCGACAAAGCTCTGTACCTGCGCTCTTCTCAAACAGACAGAGACAGATGGTGCAGGCTGCTCTCCTCTGCTTCCTGGAAATCATCAGCGCTATTAAAGCTCACTTAGAGACCGCAATTACACTGATGTTCAAACGAGCTGCAACATCCGTCACTCCCACACCGTCCACATCTGATCCAACACAGGGATTACCGCACACCACAGCCAAACAGAACAGAGGAAAGGAGGCAGGTCTGAAGCTTAATCCTAATATAAACCGTACAGGTACATTTAACATCAAGGATTTGTATCACTCAAGCCTTTGTATAAATACACACCCTCACCACCTCTCTCTGTGGAGTCTGCGTGTTCTCTGTGTTTCTGGGTGGGTTTCCTCTGGGGACTTCAGTTTCCAAACCCTACCCCCTAACCTAAGTGAGCGTTTGCTTCTTGAGTGGCAAGTTTTGGGATTTGTGCTGAAATTTAGAGTGTAGTCTCAAAGCGATTGAGAAAAACGGTAAAGAATGAAGATCCATGTGTTATGCAGTTTTAGCACACAACATGGAGACTAACTCAACTCAAATGAAGCATTTACTGATAACAAATGATTTATTTTTAATTACAAAAACATTTTGGTTGCCAGTTTCAATGCTCAAATCCAGTTGGTTTAAACCTAAAATGCCTCCCTCTGATCTGATGGTCTCTACCTAAACCAAAGCACCTGTGCCAATCCTGGTTCCTCAGTGCTAGTGCAGCCTCTGCAGCTCAGGGAGGGAATTCTGGAGGTTCTGAGCTTCACATGAGGCCTGTCCATAAACTGAGAATGAGAAAAACATGGATGTGTCTCTATCTGCAGGTTAAGGCTCTGGCAGCACAGGTTCAGTTGGGATTGTAATGCCTTGTGTAAAATGTAGCTCCACACAGTTCCTTTAAGTACAACACATCCTCATAATTCATTAGTCTCTACTTCTCTTTCTGGTCTAAGCTCAAGGACCACACATTTGTTTGTCTGTTGATGTTTTCCTCCTCCTGTCTGCGGCCCATGTTCATTTGTTTATGTGTTTGTTTCTGTTTCCTGGTGGAGTTGCAGTGGTCGGGGAGGAAGGGGGAGGTTACAGATGGGCTGATGGTGGATGACAGCATGGGTCAGAGGAGCAGGAAAGTGCCCCCGGCTGGAGTGTGTGTGTGTGTGTGTGTGTGTGTGTGTGTGTGTGTGTATACAGGAGCTCAATAAGACTGAACACACAATATATGGCTCACAATACGATAATATCACAATATGGCCATACATGTGATCACTCATATACTGCACATAATACATACAGTAATTTTAAGAACCAAATATAACAATACAACACAATTTAACATATTTAATATATTTCTTTGTTAAAACACTACATGCACAAACTTAAAGGTCATATATTACACAAAATGGACTCTTGTGAGCTTTGAGCCATGTTATAATGTTGTTATCTCCTCAAAAACAGGCCTGGAGTTGTGTTTTATTTCATTCACATGTCTGAGTAACACTTTATTATTAGTCTGTCTACATCTCCAAAGCTCAAAATGCTCTGTTCCACATTGTGATGTCATAAAGTGGTCATTTTCATGTTAACAGCTACCCTTTAACTTTAGTTAATTGAAATGGCCAAATCCTGCGCTGAAGATTCTAGTGAAGATGTATGGAGTTTAAAAATACAGTGGAGCACTTCCTTTATTACATTATGACATCACAAGGTGGAACTGAGTGTTTTCTATTTGAGAGAAGAGCCTAAATATGCAGAGTCTGTGTGTTAAACATGTCTGAATGAACCAAAACACAACTCCAGGTGTGTTTACAACGACGAAACAACTTTATAAAATGGCGTAAAATGGACTCTTTAATACGTCTGGGCATCTGAGTAACTTCTTGAACCACTGCTTTGAACATCTACTTGAGGAACATCATTTTGAAGTAACGTTCCTCTTACTCCTATGTACAATTTTTACCAACTCTACCACGTCCACTAATGAAAATCCATCCATCTTACAAATCACACTTACGTAACCTGTATTTCCCAGACTCCGTTTGGATTTGTCGGTGTGTTTGGAGCTTATTTCCTGCTGAAGTCCAGTGTTTAGAGTTCACGCAGGGTAGCGCCTCATTTGAGTAAACATGTTTTATTGAGTGTTATCCGCTGTTAGCATCTTCTGTGCTTTAGACTTGCATAACTCGAACTGGCCGCGCTCCCTCTCGTGCTATCGATCTTGTTCTTAGATTAGCCTGGGCTGCTCCTCTGTGTACGGCTCTAACCTATATTCTACTGTTACGGGCTATTAGCGAATGCAATAACCAGCGGTGGAATATAACAAAGTCAAAGTAGTAAAATACTGTACTTAAAGGTGCATTGTGTAACTTTTTGGTCGGGGGTCCTTCACCTGCTTGTTTCTGCAGTTCTACCTTACATTTGTTCAATTTCAGGTGGTTTTATAGCTCAAAAATAACTAGAAAAACAGGCATTGTGACTGCAAGCGGGGTCGCCTCTCCGTAGATCTGACCTGTAACTTGGTCTGGTTTGGTCTCCGTGAAAATAGACAGGTAGACAGGTTTAAAACCATACTGTGAAACATTCCAGACAAAGCAATAACATCTCCATGGAGTAAGGTATTTGAAACAATGCACCTTTTAAGTATATTTTTTAAGTATCTGTACTTTACTTAAGTAAAATACTACTTTTATTTTATTTGTTTTTTGCTTCACTACATTTGACAGCAGATATCTGTACTTTCTACTCCACTACATTTTTGAACTGCACTGAAAAGTAAAAGTATTTTTATTATAATTTGAGATCTGCTGAAAAGTCTGATGGGTTTATTTTTAACCTGTTCAGAATATCAGCAAACAAAAATATAACAACAAATAAAGAAATAAAAACAAAATAAAAAGGTTGATTTCATTGTTTCTGCTGAAGAAAATTCAGCACAAATCTGTATCAAAATCACTACATTTGAAGCTTCATTAAATCTCAGTCTGTGCGAAATACTTTAATACTTCTTTAAGTCCATTTTAAATAGTGCTCCGATACCATTTTTTTGGGATCTAATACTGATACTTTGGTGTACTCATGGATACCAGTCCGATACCAAATAGTTTTGCTACAGTAAATTTGCAAGAATAAATCAGATTTTGAGGACTAAAGTATTAGTTAAATGTATAATGGCCTTGACCAGAAGCAGTGATGATTTAAGCACTTATATTCTTGTAATTCATCACTTTCTACCACAGTGCATAGATTAAAATAACAGTGAGACCTGAAAAAAGACCACATGGCTAATTCTGCAGAGGAAACAAAGTCTGAGATACGGTAGCTGTTATCGCTGTTGTCGGGCTGCGCTCTCCACAGCTTCAGTTATTCTGCTAAATTCAGCGTCCACACCAGAGGCTAAATGGAGGTATCAAAGAGGTAACACAAATATCTTTTCTGTCATTATGAGCGTGTTTTAAGTGTTTACAAAGCCTCCACAGTCTGTATTTAACTGCTTTGAGCATTAGCGGTAGCATTAGCCCACTTTTATTTTCAGTTTTCATCAATGATCTTCCACAAGTAATTTCAAATTGTTCAATAAATATATATGCTGATGATACTGTAATTCATACCTCTAGTTTAGATCTTTCATTGCTCCAAAAGCAGTTACAGCTTGATTTTAATAAAGTTCAAAACTGGCTTTATAATAATTGATTAATCTTAAATATGAAAAAATCTTATTGTTTACTTTTTGAAACTCACCATAATCAAATATCTTGGTCTTTGGCTGGATCCAGAACTTAACTTTAAACCTCATATTGATCACATCATCAAAAGAACATATGCTACATTAAGTCCTCATTACCGCGAACGTCAGTGAACTTTTTCACTCAACAAGTCAGGAAAAGAATTATTACTCAGTTAGTTTTACCCATCACTGACTATGCTGATACAGTTTATTAAAATACACATGATGTACATCTCAAACCACTGAATGTTCTCTTCAGCTCTCTGTAGATTTATTCTTAAATGCCCATACCAGACTCATCACTGTATTTTATTTGGAAAACTCAACTGGCTACAACCATATGATAGGATGGATTCTACATTGGATTCTACAAATTTTTAAATTTATTTACTTTAACTGTCCCCATTATCTACATCAATATTTAGTCCCAGAAACATTGTCATATTCACTCAGAAGCACCACTGTCTCACTTTTTCTGTTCCCCAAATCTACAAAGAAGTTGGATGCAGATCATTTCAGTCCAAAGCCCCTTCAGATTGGAATAGTTTACCCACACCCTTAAGAACTTTAACATCTTTCAATTCATTTAAATAATTTTTGTTTTCATATCTCAAAACTCCTTGTTTATGTTTTTAGTTTTGTCTTTTTTTTTTTTTTTTTTTTTTAAATATTATGAATCAGGTACTGTTGGGAGGAGTGCATGAGGGAGCGAGCATGTCTGTCTCTGTGTGTGTGTGTGTGTGTGTGTGTATGTTTTGTAATGTAAACCTGTAAGTATTCTGTATTGTATTGTACTGTATTGTGTATTACTAATATTTTGTGTTTTTAGACCCCCTTGAAAACGAGATGGCACATCTCAAGGGGCATTCTAATAAAATAAATAAATTAGCCGCAGACGTCATACAGCAAGATGTAAACATGCAGTATACTGCTATTGTGCTAAGGTTGTCTTATATAGAGGCAACATAAATAGTAGTTTTTGCATGAGCTCCCCCTGCAGGTGTAGTCTTGTGAGTGCAGTTTGGGTCAGATACGCAGAGATACGGAATCGAACTTTTGCCATGCCCCCTTTTTCACCGACCAATCAATCAGCTTCCATGTCTTTATTCGACCAAGAATTTCTTGGTCTTGGAAAACTCCAGCCCTTCATCACGCGGGGGGTATGCGTGTATGTCTATGAGTAATGTTCATTAGTTGCCATGGCGACGCAACGCACACATTAGCAAACACAGCCTGATACATTTTTAGATTATAAGAAAAAACAAAACAAAAAAACCCCAAAATGGATTTAAATAACACATTTTCAGTCCAAGCGTTCATGGTCTTGTTTTGGAGTTTCAACAAAAATGAGAGGTGAGAGTGATGTGTAATGGTCAGATTGTGTTAAAATAAAGCTCAGGTGAATGTCGAACTTGAGTAACAGAGCTTCAGACAGAGCAGTTCCTCTAGTTCAGGTCATACCAATAGGGAATGTTGATGAGACCAGCTGCAAAGTCTCCAGGGCGCATGCTCCTGTGCTCCTCAGATTAGTCCTCCTCTCTCTGTTTGGTGTTTGAGCAGATCTGTTTCTCTCTTTCTTCACACCTCCTCCACTTTTAGCTCGCGAGCAGAGACACGGCTTTGCAATCACGTGCTAAACAGCCAAAGTTCTGTTTAAAGTGTATCATAAAACTGAAAAGTTAATGATATGAGAAACATAGTGGATTCAGCTTTTATTTTGATTAATCCCCTAGAGTATAACACGTTCTAAAGATCATATAGATTCAAAATATTACACTAAATTGTAAAAGAAAGCGATTTTGTGTTTACTAAGGGAATAATGCAAAATGTTACTGCGACAAGAGTGTACAATGTGTGAGTCCCTTGCTCAAGGACACAACGATTTGAGATTTGAAGCAACCACCAATCTCCAGTGTGTTCTATAAATCTCACTTAAACCTGAATTGAGTTGTATTTTGTTTCATTCGTGCTTCTTTAGACTTTTCTGAGAACTGAAAAATGCTGTTTGCATTTTGCCCGAATTGTTGCACCACAGATCAAAATCCGGACTTTTCCTGTGGAGTTTTAAAGCCCGTAAGTCGTCCGTAGAATCATTCTGTGGTCAAATTGTGTTCATGACTAACACATGGCTCTATTATTAGCATAGTATTCACGAGGCCTAAGGGTTTCATTTGTTTTCCTGCTATATACAAAAGCGTCAGAGCGATTTAATACAAAACTCATATTGGTGCCAGTTCAATATGACTGTTTATTTAAAAAACAAAAATCACACGTAGGTTGATTTTTGTGTACATTTTCCTTAAATTTTTCCCCCTTTTAAACCACCATGTTTGTTTCGACCATACAGTCCATGCATTTCTCTGATTGTCTAGATGTCAAGGGCCCATATTACTCTATTTTCTGATCTACAGACCTGGAGTTGTGTTTCGTTTCATTCACACATGTTCGACACACAAACCCTGCAGATTTAGGCTGCGTTCTTCTCTCAAACAGAAAATGCTTTCACTAGAATCATTTGGATAATTTCAGCACTAGAATCGCCAATCTCCACTGAACTAAAGGTAAAAGGAAACAAAAGGTGGAACGGAGCATTTTGAGCTTGATGTAGACCAGGAGTCTCCAACCTTTTCTCTTCCGGTGAGCTACCTTTACAAAATGAAAATGCCAGAGAGCTACTTATTTTAATGGTTGCAAAAAATAAGTAAATAAACGAGCCACGGACTTAGATAGGAATAGTTAGAGGCCTATAAAACATGCA
Source organism: Taenioides sp. WSHXM2023 (assembly GCA_029959045.1). NCBI lineage: Eukaryota > Metazoa > Chordata > Actinopteri > Gobiiformes > Gobiidae > Taenioides > Taenioides sp. WSHXM2023. The sequence continues at coordinate 4,899,265 of CM057088.1, forward strand.
TTATCCAGTTATTAGTGCAGAAAGTAAAGATAGGCATGAAAATCATACATTTACAATTGTATTCATCAAATTGGAAGGAGGTGGAGAGCTACTGGTGACTCCCAATCCACAGGTTGGACACTCCAGGTCTGTTTTTGATTACGTAACATTCTAACACGACTAAAATCTTACAAGAGTCCTTTTTATATAATATAAGAGCTTTAAATAGCCAGTTTTCTGCAGGAACACACACGCTGTTTGATACTCACCGACCACTCCCTCTCACCCACATTCTCATACCCCTCCTCATTAGCTCCAGCGCTCAGTGGCTAATTGCTAAAGACCATAATTACGCGGCCGTCTCTGCGGTGAGTGTAGTGGAGATGAGAATATGTCTGCAGCCCGGAGCTTGTGTACAGCCCGTGCCCTTAAGAGCCTCATTAAAGAACAGGCTGAAGGAGGCTGCAGTAATTCATCATGACACGCGTGACCCCGGCCCCGCCCCTCAGGCTAATACACACACACACACACATGGTAACACACAAAGCCTCCAGACACCAGGCAACAGCATCTGGGATTATTTGTGATGCATGTTAAAGGGCCCATATTATGCTGTTTTCTGATCTACGTTATCATCACAAACAGACCTGGAGGTGGGTTTTGTTTTGTTTCATTACAAAAGTGAAAAAAATGCATAGCACACTCAGATTTTAAATAACGTTTTGGCAAAAAAAGCCTTCTGGAGTGGACCATGTGGTGGACCAGAGTGGGCTGACCTCACTGGGTGACCTCACTTTGGGACCTTCCATTTGTTGGAGGGGGATATGAGCACCTGGGCTGGCAACCATTTTGTGTACTGTGGTCCAAAGCAAAAAAAATGATCTGACGAAGGCTTTTTTGCCAAAACGTTATTCAAAAATTAAATATAAAAGCTTTTGGACCATCTGAGTGTGCTATGCATTTTTTCACTTTTATGTTGCTGTTCCTTGCATTTGGACTTCTTTCTGTTCATTTGTTTTGTTTCATTCGCACATGTTTAAAACCCTGCATCATGTGGTAATACAGGAAGTGCTCCACTGTGTTTTTAAACTCCATACACCTTCACTAGAATCATTTGGATCATTTCAGCCCTGGAATTGCCGATCTCTACTGAACTAAAGGTAAAAGGAGCTGTTAAAAATTACCACTTCATGGAGATGTAGACTAAAAGATAGTATGTAGCTATTGCATACTTTTTTATTTTTATTATTATTATTATTATTATTATTATTATTATTATTATTATTATCCCTGTAGGGAAATTATCCTCTGCATTTGACCCATCCTTTCAGGAGCAGTGGGCAGCACATGAAGGCGCTCGGGGACCCATCTCCATGATCTTGTTGCTAGTCTTGGTCAGGACGTCAGCTGGAGGATTTTTACCTATGGAGCATGTTTTTGGGTTGATGGGGGAAACCGGAGTGTTCGGAGGAAACCCACCCAGACATGGGAAGAACATGCAAACTCCACACAGAAAGGCTCGGGCACCCCGGTGGATCGAACCCAGAACCTTCTTGCTGTGAGGCCACTGTGCTGCCTTTAATTTTTTTTTTTTTTTTTCACTGGAATCACTGTGGTGAGCCCGCTTAAAACTCAAATCACGAGTCACTGAATAATCTTGGGGTTGTTTAATGGCGCTGAATAAATTTTTACAGTTTGCCTTTGAACAGGTGAAGCCAGAGGGTGAAGAACATTTGTGGTTTCTACAATATATAAACAAATAACAATGACATATTAATTGCAAAATAATGAACTGAATAATGACAAATTACAGATGGGAAACAAACATTTTTTACACTTCTAAATAAGAATAAAACTATTGCACATTAGCATCTCTACAATATACATGACGATGGCATCTCCATAATAGTGTAACGGTGCAAAAAAGTCGTAACTACACCTGTATTGTGATCAGTGATGCATGGATCTTACTTCTCATATAACTCATAAAGAGAAAACAAAAAATAAACTCATGAAAAAACTGGTGCCTTCAGCTAAAGTGAATACATGCACAATTGGGGAAGATGAGTCTCAAATGTCAGTCTCCCACATTCTAACCCAATGCCTTACCTAATATTCACCTGTTCTGAACTTTGGCATTTAAACTAATATATTGAGAAAACACTTTGGCTCTGGCGTGTTTTTTGTTTTATTATTATTTTTTTTTTTTCCACTGGCCACATGAACAGTAAGTGAGCCCAAATGACTTGCTTCTTTTTTTTATTTTAATTTTTTTTTTTGCTTCCACACATCACTCCTCAAACTTATTATTTACATGTATTGCGGACAAACCTACTTTTATCACACACACATCTGGTGAACCGGCTCACAAAACAAACTCCAAACTTAAACAACAAGCTCTAAAGCAGCCTTTTTTAGCATCGACAGACTAATAAACATGTGTGAATGAAACGAAACACAACTCCAGGTCTGTTTTTGAGGAGGGAACAGCATTAGTACACATGGCTAAAAGCTCACAAGAGTCCATTTTGAATAATATAGGACCTTTAATATTCTCCGGTACAGTTTTTGTTTCGTAATTTGCATAAAAACAAAAAACTCATGCAGCGTTTGTCATAAAAGGACAGTAAATTTGAGGCGATGCACTGTGGCTAAGAGGTTTGGTCGCCGCACACGTTATGCTCATTGGTGATGGTGATAAAAGACAAATTCCAAAATGCAAAGTGTAATTAATCTTACTCAAAATAGACGTCTATAAGAATGAATCGCCTGTACAGTAATGGAAACTGAAAAAAATAAAAACTAAATCCATAATTTGAATACTATAGCAGCCACGTTGTTCTTACACAGGAGTTATCTCACCGTAGCCTTCATTAGGTGGCAGAGTTGGCGTCATGAGAGATGGCAGCCTGTAATTGACGAAAGCAGCAGGGGGTCTTCTCCTGTGATGAATATTTTACAATCACATTCGCAATAGTAACAGACGCGATATCTGGCTTTCCGAATACCGCCAGATCTAAACCAGCACTTTATCCAGACCTTCATGTCAGGTCAATACTTGGATGGGAGATTGCTGGGAATACCAGGTGCCACAGTGGAGCAGAAACATTGCTGTGTCCTTAGGCAAGAAACTTCACTCAACTTGCCTAGTATAAAGTGTTGTGTTGTTGTGTGTTTGCAGCTGAGGCTACAGTAGTGTCTTACCACCATAAAACTGTAATGCATTAATAATAACTAACTAAAACATGGTCTAAATGGTTCTAAATAATGATGAAAGAGGACAAAGACATTCATAGATGATTTTCATTTTAGACCTGTTCTACAAAATCCACTTTTCAGAGCTTTTAACCATGTTGTTTCCCCTTCTCATTTACCCTCTGGAGTTGCATTTGTATTCGAAGTTGCAATCTTTAAACCCTTATTTTTAAAACGCCATTCTGTTGATCAACGCCAGTTTTCACCGCCACCGGCACACACCCGCTGTGAAGTACTCAGCTCTCCAATCTTATCTTATAATCACTGATACACATAGGATTTAGCAGCATCATATATTCATTTTGGTACAAATAATAATAAAAAAAATCCACTACAGCTATCCATCAGAGGTGCTGACACTTTGTTACGATGATGTTTACGGTGACGTCAGCTCACATTGGGCACCACAGTTTTCTAAAGCAGAAGTCAGCGCACTTGTTTCTTTTATTAAGTAGTTTTAGATGAATATTGCGATTTAAAATGTGCAAATGAAAACATAATGAGCCACAACATGCACAATGTCTTCTTAAAAAAGCACTGTGCACTGTAGAGAGCTGTGTGTGTCACCTTTTGTTTTTGCTCTTGATTGTGTTTCTGTCCATTGCTGGGAAAATCAAATGTATGTAACTTTTCCTGTGTGAAAAATATAAAGAAATGAAATGACTAAGTGGCACATTCACAGTGACCCGAGCTGTTACTGTTACTGCAGGTGCATGCTGAAGGGGCCTCTTGTCTTTTACTGTCAACTTTAACATCTGAAACCTTTAGATCATCAAATACCCTTCAACAGCATAGCCCATGTCATCATTTGACCTGGATGCAAATTAGAACAGTATTCAGTCAAACCTACATAATAATAATACGTTGGATTCTAAGTGTTTTGCCCAACTACACAACCTAATTTCATCCCAGTAGCAGGAATCAAACCAGCAGCTTTTCAACAGTACTTCATTTGTAACTCAGTAATAGCTTTTTTAGTAATTTACGCTCTCCATTTCACATCACTTTTTAGAAAACTGTCCAAAATTACAGCACATAGTTCTTTCTCGTCCTTAAAGAGGGTGTATTACTGTAACTGTAAGAGGGGCCTGAGAGGTCGCTAGATTGTTTTTTTTTTTTTAAATTAGGGAACAACCATAGACTGTATGTACTATAAATGGACCTAGCTAACCTGCTTGCCACAGCGTTCCAAATATGAAGTGAGCATAGATGCACTTCCGGCTCCACTGACACTGAAAAACTGTCGCTCCTCTCCGTTAGACTCATCATTTTGGTCTTAACATTTTTGTATTAACCCGCTCTGTGTGATCCTGCTCTTTTTATTTCTCTTTTTTGTCCATAAATCAAGATATGAACATACATAAGAGACCAGTGAGTCACCTTCTTTCACCGAGGTCACTCTTAGCGTTAGCAACACGTTTGGTTGACAGCATTGCTCATCGCCCGCCCCCTGCTAAACCAGCGGTGAGGGCAGAAAGGGGCGTTACCTCCAACAGCCTCACTCCTGATTGGCTGTTTAGTTGCTATGATACCCGCAGTCGGAATTCTAAATACGTAACTCGGCTCCAAAGTCACCCCTATAACTGCCAGCGTCGATGAGCTTCATTTGACTTGGCGACGTCACACTCACTTACACTTACCCACTTCTATGAGGACATTTTAACATGATAGAACGCTCCAAAAAGTCCATCTTGTATAATACGTCCTCTTTAAGCTCGTGTCCAGCTCTGATCTGTGGAGAGGACAGTCGTCTGGAGACACAGCAGGACAGTGTCATCAAAGCTCCGCACAGAGACATGTGGGCGGGGCCTTGTGTTATCTGAACCACAGCTAATAATGAAGCAAACACACACACACACACACACACATCCTGGTGCGTCTTCACAAGAGCTGGTACTGACAAACAGGTTTTCACTTTACAGACCGAAGTGTTTTCTTTTTCTCATTCAAAGTCCTATGTATATTATGTGAAATTGACTCTTGTGGGCTTTAAGTCATCTTATAATGTTGATACCTCCTCAAAAACATACTTGGAGTTGTTTTGTTTCGTTCACATGTTTCGGTAATCCTGCATTTTTGGGCTGTTTACATCTCCAACGTTTGAATGCCCTGTGTGAGTTTGAGTGAACAAAAATATACAAATAAAAGCAGACAAAAACGATCGATTCTGTTGTTTCTGTTGAACAAAAATCTCTATCAAAATCACATCTACATTTGAAGCTTTATTAGATGTAAAAATCTGCACGAAATACTCTTTATGTACATTTTTAAAACTTTAATACTCTTAAATTTTAGTTTTTCATGTGATATTTTTACTTAAATATTTTTTTGCTCCTGTACAACTTTCCGTCACCTGCTTCTCACCGTGGAATGTTCTACAGTATGGCATTGCATGTCTTTATTTCTACGGAGACTGCAGGTAACGCTATAGTGCCATGTTAGATGTCATATCTGTGGAGAGGCGAGCCCATTCACAGTCATAATACAAGTTTTAAGTGAATAAAAGCCCCTGTTATTGAGTAAATGCAAGATGGATACGTTTAATGCCAGACAAAGCAACAACATCTGCATAGAGACAAGCAGAAAAGTTACACAGTGCGCTTTTAAGTAACAAAATTGAGTACTTATTCCACTACTGCACTGCCTTGATTTTCTCGTGTAGTAAAGTGAAAAAGGTGCACATAAAAGCAGTGCTGGAGGGCAGGCCAAACTCAGTGTATAAGAACAAGTGCTTTAAAAAATACTGCAATACAAGAGGGTAAAGGTGGACAGCAGGTTATATTTGAGTCAAAACCTCATGCAGTGAACGGGGAGGAGATAAAACAAAGAACTGAAGACGGGAAATATTTGAAATGCTGAAATGATAAAACATAAACGCAAGAGTTATGGGACGATTGCAGTTTGAGTTCATATTTCAGTCTTTTCTCAAAATGCTTCTGCTCCTGGATGGGTTTAAAGGTCCACTACAGCCTCTTTTTACGGCATTCAGAGACCAGAGCAGAGTTTTGCTGTGAGTAAAGCTACGACCAGCATGCTAACAGTGCACTTCCTGATTCTCTGACAATAGAACGCAGACAGCACGCAGCTGACTTATCCTCAAGAGCTGCTTACGCAATTTATCTGTACTGGGGCAAGACAGACTTTGCTCAAAAACCTTTTATTCATTCATTCATTCATTCATCCTTTCTTTCTTTCATTCATTTAATCATTCATTCACACACACAATCATGCTTTATTAAACCCATTAGTGGCAAGACAAACTTTGCTCACAAATCTTGTATTCATTCATTCAGTCTTTCTTTCTTTTATTCATTCATTTATTTATTCATTTATTCATTCATTCACACACACAAACAAACATGCTTCATTAAACCCATTGGTGGTAAGACAGACTTTACTCACAAACCTTTTATTGATTCATCCTTTTCTTTCTTTCTTTCTTTCTTCCTTTTCTTTCGTTCACATAAACATGCTTCATTAAACCGTTGGTCTACACCTCATTTTGTTCTCCTTATTTCCTTCACGGCCTTATATGGTCATAGTTATATTCATTAGGTGTTTTATCATGTCTATATCAGGAGCTCCATATGGTCTATAGAAACACAAAAGAAATAATAAGTTATAACTTACTTGATGTAATCTGTTGTAAGAAACATTGTCACCTCTCTTGCTGTAACCACGGCTGTCAGACTCCTCATTTTGGTCTTAAAATGTTCGTATTAACCTGCTTTACGTGATCCTGGTGTTTTTATAACACTATTTTGTCCATAAATAAATTCCTTTTCCTAATATGGAACTTGTCTCCAAATTCGCCCCTATAACTGCTAGCCTCGATGAGCTTAATTTGACTGGAGCTGAACGCTATGGCTGACGTCGGACTCCCTTAGTGACTACTTGCCTAACCTTAACCCATATTTTAACTTTAAACTATATAGCTGATCTGATAAGGCGATATGTGCATATGTGTGTATATAAAGAGATAAAAACCTGGTCACAGTCCCCCCCTTCACTGGAAACACCTGATGCCCTGTTTGTTTCTAGAAAGAGAGAGAGGGATTACACAGGCATTACAGCTGTCAGTCATAACCCCCCCACCCCCAATCGCCCGTCGCCATGGAAACACGCCTGCTATGACTGCTGCCGCCTCCACCTGGGCCCATACATCCGCACATGTCCAAATTACTCAGCATGTATTTAAAGGAACACGTCTCGAGAGGGAGGGGGAGCCATTTGGAAAGTGGATTCTCGTATCTCTGTGGGTTAGCTGTATTGACTCTTATATATGGAACTGACTCTTATATAAGGAATGCATTTGACAGCTCTTTACTGTAAGATGTTCTAGTTTTAAAGTGGGACTAAACACCTATTCCATCAAAGTTGCTTAACAAGTCCAGGCTCATCCTAAAATCCTGAGCTGAAACTAGCTTCATCTCCAACTTAAGCCTCAACTCGTTCCATGACAGAAATAAGCCTGAGTCTGACCAAAGCTCAGGCCTGAAGTTTAAGCTGCAGTTTGTGTTCGCGGTGACTCTGAGAAGGTCAGATCTATGGAGCAATGATGGAATCACGGAAAATGGGCTCAAAGTGTGACTTTTTTAATGATTGGATTAAACGAGAGGAGCCACAGCGCAAAAGGACAAGAGTTTGATATTGGACACTGAACTTTTCCGGTCATTCTGATCTGAGGAGCGAGAGGAAAGACACGACTCCCCCTCCTCTCCCAGTCGCTCCGCAGGTAGAGAGGAGGCTGGCTGCGGAGTGCGGAGCCTAGTTAATGCGGGCCGGGGAATGAAGTTGCCTCACCACTTCCCGATGTGCAGTAGTACGTGCGGAGCTTAAGTTCTGCTGTGCGTAAAAGTGAAGCTGTAACAGAACTCTTCACATGTAGCCTAGAAGAACCGATAAAATCTGAGCCGACGTGCAGTTTGACGGGGGAGCGAGAGACGAGGGAATGAAGAGAGAGAGACAGACGTGATGAAGGAGCGAACAGACAGAACCCACTGTCATCCTCAGAGTCCAAACCAGCGTCTGTCTGGGTGTAAAAGCTGCACTGTCCCGCACAACAGCCACATGTGCAGATCATTTGAATGAAATAATGGCCATAGGCTTTTATATGGTTTGTGTCTTTTTGATGAGTGCAGTGTCCACACACACGTGGGTCCTGTGCATAGGAGCGTATGGACTTTAAAAGTCTCAAGCGACACGCGACTATAAAAGTCACTTTTTAAACTGTATCAGACAGGGGCAAGTGTTCTGACACAGGTGTGTGATGCATGTGCTGAAACTTTTGACAAATGGCTTCTTTAGACGATCTTGGAGACAAAGCTAAAATACTCTTGACAGTTAGCCTGGTCCTGACCAGGTTTGTGCCGTGGGTGCTTGTTACTGCGGCAACTCAGCGCCACCTCTGGTTAGTCACTTTGGTGGAACAGAACTGCCTGGATTGGCCAAATAAGTCAGGCTTTCATGGAATACCCCCCTGGAGGACTAAAGGAGAGAATGAGGGAGGAAGAGGGGCGGGGTCTGGAGGACTAAGGAACAGTGTGATTGGTCTAACAGTATCTACACTTCAAACTGCAGCCAGCTGTTTGTATCAGAAACACCTTTCTGGAGTGGCAAACGTCAGATGCCCTCCCTGACAGTGCAAAGTGGGAGCATTTGTATAGTCTCACAAAGTCCTTGATCAGTATTTTGATTATAATTGCGGTCTCAAAAACGTTATCATAATGCACCCAAAGCACTTTGAATTGCATTATTCATTCACTCTACTCTCAGTGGTAGTTAGCTACTATTGTAGTCGGAGCAGAATGACTGACACTAGAGAGGCTGCCAATCTGCACCACCTCTGACCACCACCAACACACACCACATTCATACCAGGCAATGTGGGTGTAGTGTCTCGCCTAAGGACATGAAAATGGCAGTTTTGCCTCTGGTATTTCCAGCAGTCTCCCATTCAGGTACTAGCCAAGTACTGCAGCCCAGCTCTGCTCAGCTTCTGAGATGTGCTGACATCAGGCTTTGACTGTGACCAGGGTGTCCAGCCTCCAGTATCCAGTACAAACTTTATAGTTAAAAATATAATCTGTATATATAAATGGACATAGCTAACGTGCTAGCCGCTGCGTTCCAAATAGGAACTTCACATGCAGCTCCTTCTGGCTACCATTGGTTCACATTAGAATATTGTGGCCTCTCTTTCTGTAACTGCTGCAGTGAGCCTCGTCATTTTGGTCTTAAAATGTTGGTATTAACCTGCTGTACATGATCCTGGTGTTTTTATTTTAATATTTTGTCGTCTGTCAAAAAAATCCTATAATTAATATAGAGCTCCAGTTTTGCTCCTGTAACCGCCAGCATCACGAGCTTCTTTTGAGTGGCGCTGAACGCTGTTGGTGACCTCACTCCCTTAGTCCACTTCTTTATACAGTCTATGGTTCAAAATTAAGTTTTGAGTTTTTTGTATCGTGACAATAGCACGTCTGAGCCAATCAGATGATTTATAGGTGATTAGCTGAGAAGCTCTAATTGGCTGCCCGTCGCTGGCTCTGATTGGCTGGGGGGCTGGGGAATAGGAAGTAGGAAATTAAAATACTATTCTCCCTGCATTCATTCCCAAGCTGCTTCACACCTCCAGCTAGAGTAAATGGAATTCTAGTTCATATTATATAAGACATCCCAGGCGAGCTCCAGTGCAGTTTGTGTCATTAAGTCCCTCTGCGTATGCCCCAGGACCAGCCACATATTCCAGTGTGTCCTGTTACTGTGAGGGGAGGCTCTTATGTGGGACTGCAGTGTCCACAGCACAGAGAGGGGCAGTACTGCATCTACTGCATTTACATGAACACAGAACTCTGACTGTACGCTAGAGCTAACCCAATTCAAATCGTCTTTGCCCAAAACGCTGTCAGAGCACTCTTGTCTGTCTATAACCCAGCACATGCAAACATCAAGTTCTTCAGCTCTGGTTTGATCCTCATTAAGACTTAAGTCTGGTTTAGTCCTACTTTAGGCCTGATTTAGACAGAACAGATTTTTAAAAAGGCATTTAAACTCAGGAAGTATGTGATTGAGGTGTTATGAATGGAATATAGGTGATTTTTACTGTCAGTTTAACAGTGCAGATCAAAACAATCAACCAAAGAATCTAAAATGTTTAATGTTTTCCTGGCTTTTTCTTACCCCATGCAGCTGAATGCCTCTCCTGTATGTTCCTAATGTAAATCAGACTGCTCCGTTACATGCAGCAGGCGTCCGAGTCTGTGTCACCTTATCCAGATGTGTTATTAGGATTTTTGAGGGATTCATGACACCTCAGTCGCAGTTCCCGGGTTTGCATGCATTTTGAAAAACCTGTTTAAAGAAGAGCTATTGTGCATCTAAAACAAGTTAATAAAAACAAAACAAATTTGCTGACTGTGTTACAAAACTGTGGTGGGAGCTGACCTTGCCGTAAACGTAATCCCAACAAAGCGCCGTGTAGCTTTGAGCACCTCCGATGGATAGCTGCACATCACACTAATGAGTAACAGATTTCTTTTTTTTTTTTTTTTTTTTTCATTTGCACCAAAATGACTACATGGCGTGGCTGAATCTGACATGTATCACTGATGAAGAAAATAAAACTGGAGAATGAAGTAAGTACGTCACAGTGGGCGTGTACTGGAGCAGTGAAAAGAATCGTTTGTGAAAATAGAGTCTTGAACATGCACGAATCACTCCAAATACAACTTCAGGTGAGTAAATAGTGAAGTAAAACAACTCGAACGTGTTTAAAAACTCTGAAAAGTGGATTTAAATTTAGATTGGACTAGGTTCTCCGGTTCTCCTGACATGCATGTAAACGTGGTGACTCTGTGTCTTATTCGTGCGAGGAGAGGCCATTATGTGGAGCTGTCATGCCCACAGCAGAGCCCCCTGTCCAGCCTGAGGAGGGGGCAGAGTGTGTGGAGCTGTCATGCCCACTGTCATGCTCAAAAACAGAACAGAATAACAGAAAATCATGTGCAATCTTGTGCAACTGCAGTTTGGAACACGGGATCAATGTTAGAGCTCCATATTACACTATTTTTCCATCGCAAACACACCTGGAGTTGTGTTTTGTTTCATTCACACACAACACACACTGAGTTCTTCTCTCAAATGGAAAACCCTCTGTTCCACCTTGTGATGTCGTGGTAATTCATCGGGATGTAACAATAACTGAAATATCGTGATATCGTATTGTCAAAAGTCTCACAGTAATATCGTGGACCATCACAATATATCGAATTACAAGTCTCTTTGCTTAAATTAATAGTTAAGGTGACTTTTTTTGTGATTTGAATGTCTTTCTTATTCTGTAAAGCACTTTGAATGGCTTTGTGTATGAATTGTGCGTTACAGATAAACTTGCCTTGCCTCGTCATGGTGCAGCAAAAGCTAAAAAACAGGGAGGAAGGAGGGAACTACATAGATCATGATCCTTTGGTGTTGTCAGTGCAGACTACATGAAGAAATAACTGTTATAAAGCACTTTTAAATCTGAATTCTTCACATTTTAACAGTACCGAAGGTGTTTCAAGGCTTTTAAAAGGAAAAAGTAGCATATTCGCAATTTTGTTGGCCTCCGCAAAATACTGCAATAAATATGAAGCCGTGAGATGTATATTGTGAATATATCGTATCGAGGGACATCTTTAGTAATACAGGAAGTGCTCCACTATGTTTTTAAACTCCATACACCTTCACTACAATCATTTGGATAATTTCAGACCCGGAACTTCCAATCTTGACTGGATGAAAAGTAAACGGTACCTGCTGAACTTTGTAAAGACAGACATAATAAAGTGTTACTCAAACACGTGTGAATGAAACAAAACACAACTCCAGGTCTGTTTTTGACAAAGTAACAACATTCTAACATGGCTTGAAGCTCACGAAATCCAATTTTGTGTAATATAGGACCATTAAAGGTCTAACAAGCTTCAGACAGAGCAGTGCTTACAGCTGTATCAACAGAAATATGCAGGCCTAGTATCTCATTCATATAAAATTGCGTACATTATTAACATATAGGACTCGTGTTGGCCTGGATTAGCAGTTGCATGTTTACATAAGTGAGTTAAATGCATTGGTTTAGGTCAAAGATGGCGCTGGAATCACAAAATAGGTCAGGACAATGTATTGTTTATGAAAGCGAATCTGTTGCCAGGCAGAAAACCTGTGGAGAGGTGGGAGGGGCTTTAGAGCGCCATGACGCTAACTCGAGATGGCACTGTGTTTGACCCCTGAAGTTCAGACGTGCCCAATGGCGAGACTGGGCGGAAATTAAAGCCTACATTACTAATATAGCCAATGGGGGTCAACTGTGTACAATTACAACTAAAAGGTGCACTGTGTAACTTTGGTTGGGGGTCCAGTACAAAGTTTCTGTGGATACGTCATTGCTCTGCCTGGAATGTTCCACAGTATGACATTAAACAGCTCTACTTTACATTTATTCAATTACAGGTGGTTTTGTAGCTCAAAAATACCTAGAAAAACAACATTCTGACTGTGAGCAGGGTGGCCTCTCCACAAATCTGACCTGTCACTTGGTCTGGTTTGGTCTCCATGACGATAGAAAGGTTTAATATCATACTGTGAAATATTCCAGACAAACCAATTACATCTCCATGGAGAAAAGCTGCACCAGAAAAGCTACACAGTGCACCTTTGAAATTAAAATCAAAACTCAGCAGATTGAATTTCTTAGGAAGTGTGTCAAGTAATCTGGTGATAATTGCTATTCAGACAATTGACGTTCAGGTACATGTAACTGACATTGTGTTCCTGGGCAATACACTTCACCCCCATTACAGCTAGAGATGGTTGTTATAACAGAAGCAGACTCTGTATGTCTGGCTGACTCGTCCCCTGTCAAATAAAAAAATTAAAGGAGAGGAAAGAAAGAGGAGAGAAAAGAGAGAGGAGAGGGAGAAGAAAGAGAGAGAAGAGGGAGAGAGTAGAGAGCATCCCTTGAGACCTAAAGCCTCATCTTCTGTCAAATGTGTTACAAAGTGATATCTGAGGTTTGTGTCAGGACTGTACAAGGTTAGTGCTTTGAACCCCAGAGATTACAAACGTAATACCATTGGAAAACAAAAAAACAAACAAACAAAACAAAAAAACGAAACATCATAAACTTGGTCGTGGGATGTGTATTTCACATAAAAATAAAACATGTTTCAAAAAATGAAAAGGGCTGGACATTATTTCACAAAGTATTGATAGCAATATTTTCTAACGCAATAATCACGGTCTTTTATCCCCTTTTCCAAATAACATAAGTTTTGTCTTTCATATCATAACATCATAACGTTCTACAATCCAAAAACCATGAGTAGTACACATGGAGTAGCACATTTTTACAGTCACTCTCCAGATCTACTTCTTTAGCACCTGCTTGTCTCCACTGATCTCCTGTGCTTAGCTTCGCCTCAGGTTGTCAGCGTTCAAAGACCTCTGTAAAGATGAGGAAGGGAGTGAGAGATGAGGAGCGGAGTGAGAGATGAGAGAGCCTCCTCTCTTCGTTTCCTCGTCCCTTCTCCGCTGTCAGATGAAGCGTTTAGGAGGAAATGGCTTATCACGGGCTACTTTAATGTCCACTCCGGCACAGGAAATCTCAGTGCTGGCCTTGAGTGGTGCTTGACTCCATAATGCAGCCTGTTGGAGGAGATTAGCCGCTGAGGTACGTGTGTTTGGGTAAGCGCCCATCGAGACGAGAGGCATGTCTAAAGCGCAAGCCGGGGTTCAAAAGCAAAGAGAACGTCATATGGACAGTTGTCTTTTGTGATGAAGGGGTGATGTTTCTGCTGCTGCGGTGGAGAAGGAGCAAAAAGAAAAAAAGTAGATCAGGGTGAAAGAAGAGGGCGAGAGAGTATTTAAATGAACGGTGATTGGCTTGGAGTTTACATTCTTATTGATCAAATACTGATTCTGGAAAACAAAAAACAGAGTTGAAACATGCAGGTTATAATAATATTGTATTTTTTCTCTCACAACGTAACAGAGTGTATTGAGTTTTGGTACTGACTGCATTTCTGTGTTTTTTTGGTTTTACTCTTGTGATGTTGTGGCCTATCACTTGAAATTTAAACATGAATTTCCTTCAAGCAAAAGAAAAAAAAAGTAGAAATATTGCATGTTCTTGGGTCTCGTCGCCAATGGAAATGATCGGGTTCAACAATAATGGATTTTAAAATACCAAGATAAACCTTTTCCTGTCGTATTACAGTATATTTTCTTCCATATGTTAGATCATTGTGTTACCTTTTGTTCACTAAATGCTACTAGTATTCTGAAAATACTAGGGGTGGGACGAGATACAATTTCCACAAGACGAGACACGAGATTGCATCCACGAGCGCGAGATTTTAGTATAATTCCTAATACTACATAAATTTCATTTTCCAATTTTGGCCTCACAATTTTTTATTTCTTTGATTTTGTATTTTTGTTTTCATTCTAGTACTTGTTTTGGAACTGTAAAACTCATGTGACTCACCAATACTTAACCCTTTTTTGTGCAATCCCAAAAAAATCTGACGAGATAATTTTTCTCTTGTGTGCACGATCTTGTGGTAATTTTGTCTCGCAAGATCTTGTCACATCCCTAATATTCTCTCAAAATTGCAAAACAGAGTGTACTTTAGGGGTGGGACGAGACACACGACGAGATCGGGTCCACGAGAACCAGACAAGACAAGATTTTGACATTATTTGTAATAAATAAGTAGTGCAATCCATTTTGCAATTTTGGCTTCACTATTTTTTTGTTAATTTTATGTAATACTAATAATAGAGGTCATTGTAGTGCTGCTTTTTGGAACTGCAGCTTTTCAAATAATATAACTCACCAGTCCAAGCCAAAGGTAAATTCAGGAGGAAAAAATCTCACAAGATCATTTTTCTCACGTGTGCATGATCTTGTAACAGTTTTGATTGAGGAAGAATGTTGTAACAGTAGAAAGATAAGTACAAAGATTTTGCATAAAACCTCCTCTTAAAGACAAAATAATATTCTTTAGAAGATTCTTTATTTTTACCATGTGGCTGTACAAGGCTGTTTATGGTGCTTGCTTGATAGTAACATAGATCAGATCACTTGAAGGCACACTCTTTTTCTTCGCTCTGAACACATTTGTGAGCGAGGAGGCAGTTTCAGGACTTGGCTCTGGTCCTTGGCTTCAGTACAACATTTGAGAGTCTGTTTTAGCTCTGCTCCCCCTGTTACTCTGACAAACAGCTGAAGAAAACTCAACAGTAGGCGATCCAAGTGAGACCTCTGAGATAAAAATCATATTGCAGATTTAAGACAAATGCAGAGATGATGACGGCTTTGCGGTGACTGGAAATGAAACGTCGCGTGGAAGAATGGTGCGGGCTGAGGAATTGTTTGATGAGCGGCGGAAGCTAACAAGATAACGGATTATTGAGGAAGAGATTTTAGGAAAGGCTCATTTCACAACGGCCGTCACCTCACAGGGCTGCACAAAGCTGAATAAAAGACTAAGGACTAAACCAGAACTAAACCAGGACTAATATGACTGATCCAGAACATGTTATAGATGAGTACAGGATTGAACCAGAACTGAACCAGGAATGAACCAGGATTAAACCAGGACTAAACCAGGACTAAATCAGGAATAAACCAGGACTGTATCAGAACTAAATCAAGTCTAAACCAGGACTAAACCAAGACTAAACCAGGACTGAATCAAAACTAAACCAAACTGAACCAGTTCTAAACCAGAACTAAACCAGGACTGAGCCAGGTCTAAAAAGCAGGACTGAACCAGATCTAAACCAGAACCAAATCAAGACTAAACCAGAATTTACAGATGGTAGATATGTCAGGAATCAAAATTAAATAAGGGTTAAACGAGGTCTAAACCAGGACTAAACTAGCACTGAACCAGGACTTAACCAGGACTAAGCCAGGACTGAACCAGGACTAAACAAGGACTAAACTAGGACTGAACGAAAATCAAGACTAATCCAGGTCTGAACTAGGACTGCACCAGGACTAAACCAAGACTAAAACAAGACTAAACCCAGACTAAACCAGGTCTAAACCAGGATTAAACCACTGGGATTTAACCAGGACTTAACCAGGATTTACAGTCTGGAGATGTGTCTAGGGCTGAACCAGGACTAAACCAGAACTAAACCAGGATTTAAGGGCACAATAAAAACCCCATTCACATTTTCACACTACAAACTCAACAGTTGTTTTGTGAGTATCAGATGGCCCCAGCCTTCGCCCACCTGCCCTGTCCCACTCCAGCGATTACCCATAATCCATATTTAATGTCCCATGACGTGTCCACGGTTGTGCTCTGATTAAAACAGTCCTGTCCAGATGTTGTTCCAGAGGTGGAGGAAGGGCTGCTTTTTTCCCACTGGACCTGAAGGCATCGACAGACCACTGCTCCAAAGGTCTATTATCTGTACATAGATACATTTTCTGATCTATAATGGTGTTTCCTCATCACAAACAGACTTAGAGTTAAGTTTTGTTCCATGTTTAACACACAAACGCTGCATGTTTCTTCTCTCAGACTTGTGATGCCATGTGGTAATACAGGAAGTGCTCCGTACACCTTCACTAGAATCACTTAGATGATTTCAGGGCTGGAATTGCCAACCTCTACTGAACAAAGGGTAAAAGTCCAGGTACTCCAACTCCAGGTATGTTTTTGAGGAGGTAACAGCATTCTAACATGGCTTAAGGCTCATAAGTCCACCACTGCCAACACTCAAACCACACAGGCAATGTAACTTAAGTGTCTTGCCTAAGGACACAACAACAGTTTTGACACTGGCGCCCCACTACGGTCTCCCATCCAAGTCCTAACCAGGCCCAACTCTGCTGAGCTCCGGAGATCAGACGCGATCAGGCTTTGACTTTGCCACTGGGTTTTATGTCTTCTCGATTGTTGGCAGATGAAAGAAGACATGATGGGAAATTTGTTTCCATGGAAACAAGCAGGAGAAGGCCCTCCTCCAGGGCAAATAAGAGTCAGGTTTGTAGAGATGCAAGCCCCCTCACAGTAAGAATGAATGTCAGTGAAATGGCTTTAAAGGAACTGTATGTAAGATTTTACATTTCAGGAGCATGACCTGTCTTGTATGAATCTATCTGCAAGTGAAGGTTCTGGCAACACAAGTTCAGTTGTGATTGTAGTATCATAAAGACTGTTGAGGTGCAAGCTACAGGGGTTTCTTTAAATAGTACAAATCCGATTTTAAACCATTGTGCAAAAGAGAATACAGGAAATTGCTTTAAAGGTCCTGTATTTTGCAAAACTGACTCCTGTGAGCTTTAAGTCGTGTTAGAATGTTGTTACCTCATCAAAAACAGACCTGGAGTTGTGTTTTGTTTCGTTCACAGATGTTTGAGTAATCCTGCATTATTAGTTTGTCTGTCTCCAAAGCTGAAAATACTTGTTCCACCTTGTGATGTCATGAAGAGGTAGTTTTCAAGTGAACAGCTCCTTTTACCTTTAGCTCAGTAGAGATTGGCGATTCTTGGTCTGAAATTATCCAAATGATTCTAGTGAAGGTGAATGGAGTGGAGCACTTCCTGTATCACCACATGACATCACAAGGTGGAACAGACTGTTTTCAGTTTGAGAGAAGAACTCAGCTTAAATATACAGGGTTTGTGTGTTAAACATGTGTGAATGAAACAAAACACAACTCCAGGTCTGTTTGTGATGAGGAAACAACATTAGAACATAGATCAGAAAATTACTACTACTACTACTACTACTACTACTACTACTACTACTACTACTACTACTACTCTATCACCCTTTCTTCTGGAGCTAATTTATGAAGGAAGCCAGTGGGCGCTCTCAGTTGTGCATTAAGCTATTCCGTATGATGTCATTGATGAACACGAGTTCCAAAGATCAAGATGTCTTCTGAGTGGAACATCAGCGTGGTACAGGAGCGGAGATCAGAGGAGACGTGCGCAGATGAGGCCCATTCTTTTATCTGAGGACGCTCCAGCACTAAAGGAGCGGAGATACGACTCGGTGCATAATGAGAAGGTTAATTATGAATATAAAAGGGCAGGGTTAGAGCAGAGGTGTCAGTCAAACAGCTGAAACAGAATGCAGTTACAGTAAGAGATAGAGATTATACAGTAGAGATGGGACTGATGGAGGAGATTTGAGTTTGTGGTAGTGAGAGAATTGGAAAAAAAAGTTGGAAAAAAGAAGGAAACATCTAACATAGTTAAATCTAATTGCTATTCCTTCATCCATTCATTATGTAACCAGGACTGAATTTCATCAAATCAAAATCTTAAATTTAGAGGTTACAATTTTGAAAATATAACTATAGTTTACTTTACTCTCTGGGTGGAGGGTCCGTCACCTGCTTGTCGCCACGGAGATATCACTGCTTTGCCTCGATTATTCCACAGTACGGAAATAAACTTAGTAATGGTCAGATCTATGGAGAAGCGAGCCTGTACATGGTAAGAATTTGTGTTTTTTATGTTATTTTTGAGCTATAAAACACCTGCAGTTGAAAAAATGCAAGTGAGATGTGTTTAATGCCCTACTGTGGAACAATCCAGGCAAAGAAATAACATCTCCATGGAGACAAGCAGATGTGGAACCTCCTCTAAAAAAATGACATATCCAATCCACTTTATTTCTATAGCACATTTCATAAACAGTTTCCAAGCTGCTGCACAGTACAAATTAAAACATCCAATAGAAATGTAAAATAAAGCTCTATTTAACTACACTAGTCCTCGTTAAGACAAATAAAAATAAAATAAAATAAGAGCAAGAATACCAATAAATGATAAAAAGGTGAAAAAACAAACAAACATAAAAATAAATAAAAGACACAAAGGACCACACAACTCACGCGGTGTTAAAAGCCAGAGAATAAAAGTGGGTCTTAAAACTCACCACACTGGGGGCTGTTCGGACGTGGACCTTTAAGACGAGACAGTGCAGACGAAACTTTTTTTTTTTTTTATTGGTTTGGTCTCTCAATATACAAGCATGTGGAAACAACACTATAGTCCACACAATATTTAACTGAATCAACTTGCCTCCATAGAGTTTTATGGAACTTCAGGGGCCATTTCAGGGACATAAGGATCACCTCTTAAAGCAGCGCCTACACACACCAAAGTCTTGTAGTTATCAAGATTTTATCGAATCATACCGATTGTATTTAGAGTGATTCATGCATGTTTGAGCAATCTTTAACCATTTACTTTCAAGACACCATTTTGCCACCACTGGTTCACGCTCACTGCATGCACTGACTTCTTTTTCCAAATTTATTTTTTTAATCAGTGATATGCGTAGGATTCGGCATTGCGTAGTCATTTTAGTACAATTTAAATGAAATCTATTCGCTAATATGATCTGCAGCTATTCACTGGAGGTGCCGACGTCATCTCCCATTGGGCACCATAGTTTTCTAACCCCTAATTTACACTAAAGCGTAACAGTGTGTAAGAGCAGCAGCACACGCACAGGTTTGGCTTTCCATTTTAACTGGTCGGACAGTTTACACCAACAGTGCCCAACGGCCGTCATTATGCTACGTGCCACTGAAAATAAGTTGGAGTGCTAATTTTGCAGCGTCAACGGAGCATCTTCAGGCTTTTTAGCAGGGGAAACGCAGGAAATGGGCACGCGGTGTCAAAATAAACTTCCAATACCTTTTCAAAATATGTTCTGTAAAACCACTACAGTTGCGTAAACACCGTGCGTCGCATCAGGAGCTCAGGGAATGATGGACTATCATAATGGACTAGGGAAAGTTTACAGCCGCGGAGGATAAATATAAAACACTTTATGACATCAGACTGCAACTTTACAAGAACAACTTCTGAAGGAAAAGGTGGTGCAGACAACCAAAGTGAAATGGTGAGTAGCTTAATTAACGCGAGTGCTGTAGATACGGCTCGTTATCGCTGCATCGTCTCTCTTGTTGTCAACTGTAATACAGAGTTGGGTTCGCACATGTTTGAGTAACCCTGCATTATTAGTCCATCTCCATCACCAAAGCTCAAAATGCTCTGTTCCACCTTGTGATGTCATGAAGTGTCAGTTTTCAAGTGAACAGCTTTTTTTTTACCTTTAGTTCTGTAGAGATTGGCAATTCCAGAGGAAACGAGGGAGATGTGAGGAGGAAGAGGAGAGGATAGAGGAGGGAGAGAGAGGAAGGGAAAAGGAGATGGACAGAAGGAGAAAGAGGAGAAATGAGAGAGGGAGAAGAGAGGTGATAAAGAGGAGAGTTTAGAAGAGGGAGCGGAGAGAGAGAGGGGAGAGGAAGAAGAGAGGAAGACAGGAAGCAGAGGAGATGGAGGTGGAGAGGAGAGTGAGGATAGAGAGAGGAAGAGAAGTTTGCAGAAGAGAGGATGGAGAGGAGAAGGAGAGGTAAGGGGAGGAGAAGAGGGTGATAAGGGAGTAAGAGAGAGAAGGAAAGGAAGATGAGAAAACAACAATATAACATCAATAAGAAAAGAATGTTATACTTGCCCTTTAACATGAACGTTCTCTGTTACGTCGACAACCGCCATGATGCAAATTTGTAGTTTCAAAATGACTTCAAAAGTGAAAGTGTTCGAATCTGCCCGTTTTCCGTTTTTACGCACAAGCAAAGATGTCAAACGGTACTTTTAAAGCCACACACACACACACACACACACACACACACACACACACACACACACACACACATACCACCAGTGCCCGCTCCGTACCCTCGCCATTACTGCCACCCAAATCCAGGTCACCCTTCACCTGCCCCGTTTTACACTAATTGGCTCCAACGTTTTCCTCTCTCCTCCTCCTCCCTCTTCCATAACTATCCCCCCATCTCAGCGGCCATAGACACGAGCGCGCGGACCTGCTGAAGATGTCGAATGACAAGCTAAACGCAGAGCTCCGTGTGTTAATGAACGCGCTGGCTAAAGTTTCAGCGAATAACGAGGGACAGGCCCGGAGGACATATTGCTATTTCGAAAGTGGCGGTTTTAAAATGAGACGAGGTTTTTCAGGAGATTGGGAAAGACAGGGAAGATGAGAGAGGGTGAGGAAGATGAGAAGGAGAGGAGAAGGAGGTGGAGAGAGGGAGAGGAGAGTGAGGATAGAGAGAGGAAGAGGAGAGTGCAGAGGAGGGGAGGGAGAGGAGAGGAGAGAGAAAGAGGAGAGGTAAGGGGAGGAGGGAGGGAGAGGAGAGAAGAGAGAGTATAGAGAGAAGACGAGGAGAGGAGATGAAGAGGGGGAAAGGGAGAGAAGATGAGAGAGGGAGAGGAAGATGAGAAGGAGGTGGAGAGAGGGAGAGGAGAGTGAGGATAGAGAGAGGAAGAGGGGAGTGGAGAGGAGGGAGAGGAGGTGGAGAGGAGAGAGGGGAGACAAGAGGGAGAGGAAGAAAAGAGGATGATAGGAAGGAGAGGAGATGGAGGTGGA
Organism: Taenioides sp. WSHXM2023; assembly: GCA_029959045.1. Lineage (NCBI taxonomy): Eukaryota > Metazoa > Chordata > Actinopteri > Gobiiformes > Gobiidae > Taenioides > Taenioides sp. WSHXM2023. Next base: position 4,920,978 of record CM057088.1, read on the forward strand.
GAGGAGAGAGGGAGGGGAGAGTGAGGATAGAGAGAGGAAAAGGAGAGTGGAGAGGAGAGGAGAGAGAAAGAGGAGAGGTAAGGGGAGGAGGGAGGGAGAGGAGAGAAGAGAGAGTATAGAGAGAGGGGGAAGGGAGAGACGATGAGAGGGAGAGGAAGATGAAAAGGAGGTGGAGAGAGGGAGAGGAGAATGAGGATAAAGAGAGGAAGAGGAGAGTGGAGAGGAGGGAGAGGAGATGGAGGTGGAAAGGAGAGAGGGGAGCCAAGAGGAAGAGGAAGATAGGAAGGAGAGGACATGGAGGTGTAGAGGAGAGAGGGAGGAGAGAGTGCAGAAGAGAGGAGGCAAAGGAGAGAGAGAGAGGGAGAGGAGAGGTAAGGGGAGGAGAGGATTGAGATAGGAAGAGAAGAGTGGAGAAGAAACAAGGGAAATGTGAGGAGGAGGAAGAGGAGAGGAGAGAAGAAACGAGGGAGATGTGAGGAGGAGGAAGAGGAGATGGACAGAAGAAGGAGAGAGAGCAGAAATGAGAGAGGGAGAAGAGAGGTGAGAAGGATGGGGGAGAGAAAGTGTAGAGGAAGAGGAGAGTTTAAAGAGGAGATGGAGGTGGAAAGGAGAGAGGGGAGACAAGAGGGAGAGGAAGAATAGAGGAAGATATGAAAGAGAGGAGATGAGGTAGAGAGGAGAGAGGGAGAGGAGAGTAAGGATAGAGAGAGGAAGAGAATAATGTAGAGGAGAGGACAGAGAGGAGAAGGAGAGGGAGAGGAGAGGTAAGGGGAGGAGAAGGGGGAGAGGGAGAATGGGCTGGAGGACTAAAGAGGACTGAAAGAGCTTGGGCGGGGTCTGGAGGATTAAAGAGGGAAGTAAGGGGGAGGAGGGTCTAAAGGACTAAAAGGGGAGAGCGAAGGGGGTCTGGAAGACTAAAGAGGAGATAGAGGGAGAATTCTAGAGGACAAAAGGGAACGAGAGAGGACAGGGTCTGGAGGACTAAAAGGGGGAGAAAGAATGGAGATGGGATCTGGAGGACTAAAGGGGAGAGTAAGGGTAAGGAAGGGCACGTTTTGAGGACTAAAGAGGATAGCGAGGGTTGTGTCTAGACTAAGGGGAAAGGTGATGGGGAGGAGGTGCAGGTCTGAAGGACTAAAGGGGAGAGTGAGGGGGAGGAGTGTCTGAAGGACTAAAGGGGAGAGTGAGGAAATGGTCTAAAGGATGAAAAGGGAGATGGGGGAGGAGGAACAGGATCTGAAGGACTAAAGGAGGGGTTGAGAGGGAGGAGGGTCTGGAGGACTAAATGGGGGACTGAGGGAGAGGTCTAGAGGACGAAAGAGAGAGAGAGAGAGAGAGAGAGAGAGAGAGAGAGAGAGAGAGAGAGAGAGAGAGAGAGAGAGAGAGAGGGAGGACAGGGTCTGGAGAGCTAAAAGGGAGAGAAAGAATGGAGATGGGATCTGGAGGTCTAAAGGGGAGAGTAAAAGTAAGGAAGGGCACCAAACTTTGGAGCCAAGGACTAAAGAGGAAAGTGAGGGAGGTGTCTAGAGGACTAAAGGAGTGAAAGGTAGGATCTCTGGGGGTCTGGAGGACTAAAGGGGAAGGTGATGGGGAGGAGGTGCAGGTCTGAAGGAATAAAGGTGAGAGTGAGGAAGTGGTCTAAAGGGTGAAAAGGGAGGAGGGGAGGAGGAACAGGGTCTGAGGACTAAAGGGGGGATTGAGGGAGAGGTCTAGAGAACAAAAGGGGGAGAGAGAGAGGACAGGGTCTTGAGAACTAAAGGGGAGAGTGAAGGGGGACGAGTTCTGGGGGACTGGAGGACTAAAGGGGAGAGTCACGATGAAGGAAGGGTAGTTTCATTTATTTGAGTAACCATGTAAAATTTTCAAAGTACTTTCAGGCACCATACTTTTACTCCTACTTGAGTATAAGGCCAAGAAGAAAACGGCTACATTCTTCTCATCTTCTTCTTGCCTGTTTTGACCACAGCTTCTCTGGTCAGCATATGTGCCCTGGTGCCCGTCCGGTGCTGCCATATGGAGGGTCCCAGCGCGGGTGCACTTGAGCGGGTGAGAGCCGCTGTGAGGCCGGCCTGGCTCCATCACACACCCAGACACGAGCACTCCGGCTGGGCTGAGTTTTATTGATTTGCCCTCTGCTCCGGTCCAACAAATGAAGACCTGAGGGAGCATCTCTACTACTACTACTACTATTACTACTACTACTACTACTACTACTACTACTACTACTACTACTACTACTATTGCAGAGAAAAAAACAACATACACACAGCACACAAGGACAAAGGAGTTAAATAAATTCACTTCTTTAATTTCTAGACCAACAATAGTTCATGTAACAGCTTGTCTCCATGGAAATATTATTGGTTTATCTAAAACTTTCCACAGTATAGATTAAACCTACAAGGGAGACAAGCGAGTTACAGCACTACGCTACATTACAGTTCAGATCTGTGGAGAGTCACCCCTGTTCACAGAAGGAATTATTGTATTTTTGAGCAATACAGTAGAAATACCCGTAATGAATAAATGCTAGATGGATATGTTTAAAGTCATACCATGGAACATTCCAGGCAAAGCAAGAACATCTCCATGAAGACAAGTAGCTCCACCAGAAAAGTTGCGCAGTCCTCCTTGAATACAGATGGATTGCAGATCAAATAAATATTGTTGAAATGCAGATTTTTATTGTAATACAGTGAGTTCTTGGGTTTAGTCACTAATAGAAATCTACTATTCTAATTGTTAAAAAGACATTATTTAAGATGGGACAGTTCCATAATTATTAAACTAACACTATAAACATGTTAAGTAATTTATTAAATTTTTTTTACATTTTTGTTTGTGTAGAGAATGTCCAGTAGGGTGACTAGAGACATCACACCGCAGGACATGTGAAAAAGTCTAAAATCAAAAGAATTAAAAAAAAAAAATATGTGATGCTTGTGAAAAGGCTTCTTTCGTAGAACAGGCACTATTCACGCTTACCGGAAGACATTTGGAAACATGTGGATGACGACTTCCGGTGTAATTCCCGACACTTTTGAGATGCTTTATTTAAATTAAGTTAGACAAATTATAATACACAAATTAATAGGCAATTTATAAAAGGAAAAAAGAAACAATACAATGACATCTAGATGAGGAAAATTGGGCCATTTTCTCAGTTTTCCCAGATTTTGTCAGCATTACTATCGCCAACAGAACACGTTATCCACATGTTTCCAAATGTCTGCCGGTTTTGTGACGTAATCATGAATAGAGCCCAGTAATCTGTTTTTGAAAATAATTTTGGGATTTTGGAACAAAGGCCTGTCAGACCACATGACAGAAAAAAGGCGTTACACCCCCAAACGTCAAATACATATTTATTTTTATTTCATTTTTTAAACAAATTTCTAAGCCCTCCAGTGAGTATTTTGTGTGTGTGTGTTTTTATATCTATATACTCCATGAGGCTCTTTATTGAACAATGACCCAGAAAGTGTGACCTTATATGACCAAATCCGAGCCAGAGCATCTTCACCCCAAGCGGGAGAGAAGAAGATGCCCGCCCGGTGACTCCATCTGTCTCCTAGCAACCGTCTCCAGGGCCCTACATAATGTGCCTCATCCAATTAGAACAGGGGACATATGAGTGTTGGTGCACAGAGTAGAACTTGTGTTTACAGTGTAGGTGTGAATAAATGCTACAAGGTCAGGATGAGTGAAATTCAATTTTGATTTTATTAGATGATTATTGTGTTAAATGAAGCTTTCAGGAGTAAAATATTGATACTCTGCAGCTGATGTAGGCATTGCTCTGTCTGAAGCTCTGTTAATCAATTTAGACTTTATTCTGAGCTTTAATTTGATGCAATCTGACCTAAAAGACCTGACTTAGCTGGAACTACAACAGGAGAGCTGACGTGCGCTGTTAAACAAGTCTCTCACATGTAAAATTACAATGTTAGTTGCTCTCACCTTTTTGTTGAAAATCAAACTCCTAAACAGGACCATGAACGCTCAGACTGAACACAGACTCATGAAAATGAATTTGTACTATTGTTAGGATAAATGGCTCAGCTATTTTGCATAACCACTGCTGCAGTTGATGATTGTACTGAGGTCATGTGAAGATCAGGGCTCTGATCACAGCTGTGAGACTCAGAGATTTATGTCCAGAGAAATGCAGGATATTCTAATCTATCTAATAGCAAACTAACTAAGTAGGACAAGAACTACTGATAGGGATGATGTCATGACTTGTTACCCAGACAACACCCCGGATGGAGTCTGACTGGACTGTGCAACATGCCAAGAGACCTGGCTGGTCCATGCACCAACGAAGAGGCGCTAAGTCTAAACCACAGTCGCCTCCCACTGCAGTTTGTGTATAAAACTCATTGTACAGGCGTAAACATTGAGTCTCTGCGTGGGGATGTCCACAGTCTCCTTGTACAAGTATTGCTCTATATTTGAATAAGTAAATTGTCTGGACTTTATTTCTGTTACAAGTGGATTTTTTATCTAAGTAGAAACAAACGAACATGAGAGGAAACGGCTGTTTTCCTAAACATTATCTTAAAACTTTTTGACAGTATTTGCTAATGTGTGCATTGTGTCACCATTTTATCTTCTAAACATTCCGCCATACACATTCATATAGAACACCCCTAGCATGATGGCACTGCAAACATTAGTATGGGACATCATTATGCTATAATTTGGTGTTTTGATTCTCATGACTCTCACATGAGTCTCTCATTTGGGTTGCCAGTTTCAATGCTCAAATCCAGTTGGTTTAAACCTAAAATGCTTCTCTCTGATCTGATGGTCTCTACCTAAACCCCAGCACCTGCACCTGTCATGAATCAGTGCTAGTGCAGCCTCTGCAGCTCAGGGAGGGAATTCTAAAGGCTCTGAGCTTTTACATAAGACATGACCTGTCCATATACTGAGAATGAGACAAACTTGGACGTGTCTCTATCTGCAGGTTAAGGCTCTGGGGTCACAAATTAAGTTGGGATTGTAATAATAATCATAATAATAACAATACTAGTAATGGTCATCATCGTCATCATCATCATCGTCATCATCATCGTCATCGGACACTCAAATACACTTTACAGATCATTATTCATTCACTCCAGACTTGGTGGCGTTAAGCTACTATTGTAGCTACAGCTGCCCCGAGGCAGACTGACGGAAGCGAGGCTGCCAATCTGTGCCATCAGCCCCTCCGACCACCACCAATGCTCACACACACGCCACTTTCATACTAGGCAACGTGGGTGAAGTGCCTTACCTGACACAATGACAGGTTTTGCAACTGGCAACCCCTTTTGGCACCTGGTTTTCCCAGTGTCCCCCATCCAAGTCCTACCCAGGCCTGGCCCTGCTGAGCTTCTGAGATCTGACGGGATCAAGATTTGACAAGATGATATGGCCACATAGTACGTTGTTTTTAAAACAGTGAGAGCGCAGGCTGTATATAGTTCCTTTAAAGGTACACTATGTAACCTTTCTCCAAAGCAAAAACATCTCCATACAAAAAGTTACATAGTGCAGCTTTAATTTCAGGCTTTTTGGTTGGTAGGGAAACGCATATAGAATCGGAGAAACCTACAACCTACATTCCATTCCATATTCAACTTCTTTGGTCTCCCTTCTCTGTCCGACACCTTATTTAAATCTGAACCAAAGCCATGTCACCGCCTATGTATTCTTCTCGCGTTTTGTGTCGTAATTGTCTCTTGTCTCTGCTCATGTCTCGTCCTCCTCCCTCTCGCCCGTGTGAGGCCCAGAATAGATCAGAAAGTGACAAGCGCCACTCCTGTTGAAACCTGCCATACGCTAGTGCTAATTTGTGCTAAGGCCTGTGCGAGCCAAATCCGGGTAGGTGTTAGCGGTGGGTGGACATCACAATAAAAACCATAATGTGACGCTACAATGGTCCCGTGACAAAAAGAGGAGGCTGCTATTTTGTGCAAAGAATTGATACTTTGCAGCTGATGTCATCTACATTCCCTGGGGGTGTTAAGCTAACTGAAAGCACTGCTCTGTCAGAAACTCTGTTACTCAAACTACACTTTAATATAAGCTTTATTTGACCACAATTTGACACCAGAGAGTTGATTTGATTGGAGCTACAAGTCTCTCACACATAAAATTACAGTCACAAGTAGCCAGCATTAGCCAACAGTTTTTCATTTAGTCTCGGGCTGTGTCCAGATGTCCACCCTAGTCCCTAACGCTTATTCACTAAATAGGCCCGGAATCTTTAGTGCCCTCTACAGTGCACTCATTCAGAACGATTCGGACAAGCAGCTCACTATATTCGGGTCACGTGACTCTGGCGTCTGGGTGAAGAAAAAAAAGCCCCGCTAAACTCTGTTAAAACTTTATTTCTGTGATACATAATGATCAGATCAGACTGTCACACAAGTGTTTATAAACTATAGACTAATAAACTACAAGTTTTTGTCACACTGGATTTCACGTAAACAGACTGTTGAACATTCCCCCAATAGAGCTACTTCCAATTAATTTCCCTTGTGGATCAATAAAGTTTGTCTAAGTCTAAGTCTAATTAGAGCTACATTTAGAACACCCCCAGCGCAATGTCAACAGGCGATGTGTCTTGTTCGAGGACACAACCGTGAGTATTGAACTGTGAACCTTCAGGTGAGTGGGCAAAAATCACATGCTATAAACATCTTATATCAATTGACATAGGCAGCTGTCAAAATGTTCCATGTAGTAGCCCAAAAATGTACTTAAACGCCCAGTACCTGATTTTTACTGTCTTGTAAAAACAAAAAACAAAAACAGAACTAGAACTAATATTAGAAATAGCATTCACCGCCATTCATTTACAAGGGCTTTTCACAACTTTCAGAGAGCAGAGCACAGTTTTGCCATCATGATAATATGCTGCTAACAACTAGCATGCTAACGTGCACCTCCTGGTTATTAGACCAAGAAGGTATAGGTATAGGCCATTTAAAGGCACAGTCTGTATGATTCCATGGAAATAGAAAGTAAAAAACACATTTCAGAACATTCTCCAGAGAGAGAAATGTTTTTCAGTGCAATAAACACAACCAAAATGAAAAAAAAAAAAAAAAAAAGAAATAAAATGGTACTTTGCTGCAGAAATCTTTGCTGTTTCTCAGTGCTCTTTTTTGTTTTAACACAAACACACCATGCTGTTCTCTGATTGCTTAATCCCACTGTCAATCACAGCCATTGGAAAGCTGTAGGAGACCGGATACAAACATTATGGTCATTTGTCTGTATAAGTCTGTTTGCATAGAGCTGTATTTCTCAGTGTGGAAACAACTTGTGCACTTAAAGCACTCAAATGAGTTTCCAGAGCTGAGTCTAATCCTCAGTGGGGGGTAAAGTGCTTTCTTTGAACTGAACTTAGAGCGTGACAGGTGCGCTCCTGACACTGCTGTTGTGTGCTTCTCAGCAGGGCCAGTCGTGTTCATAGTCTACAGCACTCACAACAGCAAGAGGGCTTTTAATGCCATAGGGTTTATGTGGATGCCTCACTGCTTATTTTCTTATTTTGAGAAAGCACTGGCAGTTTACATTACTATATTACTATATTAAGGAACTGCATGTATCCTGTGCTCCCAAAATGTACAAAAATCACAACTGAACCTGTGTCCCCAGAGCCTTAACCTGCAGATAGAGACACATCCAAGTTTGTCTCATTCTCAGTTTATGGACAGGTCTCATGTGAAGCTCAGAACCTCCAGAATTCCCTCCCTGAGCTGCAGAGGCTGCACTAGCACAGACTCATGACTGGTGCAGGGGCTGGAGTTTAGGTAGAGACCATCAGATCAGAGAGAGCCATTTTAGGTTTAAACCAACTGGAAACTGGTAACTACTCATGTGAGGCTGATTCTGCTTTCTGAATGGATAATTGTCTTGAGAAATTGTAACATAAACAACTTGTTCATCATGTCCAATGTTTTTGTAATTAACAATAAACCAGAATTAATAATAATAATGAATCAGCACTTTTCTGGACACTTAAAGACGCTTTACAGAGCATTCTTCATTCACTCCATGCTCAGTGGTTGTAAACTACTGTTGTAGCCACAGCTGCCCTGGAACAGACTGACGGAATTGCGGCTGCCAATCTGCGCCATCGGCCCCTCCGACCACCACCAACACTCACACACACACACCACTTTCATACTAGGCAACGTGGAATTACAATTATTATCAGAAAACAAAAATGCACATTAAAACATAGAAGTTAACAATGACAGCACTAACATTTATAACTAATAGGCTAACACGAAGGTTGCCGGTTTGATCCCAGCTCCTAACATTATATACTGCCCTTGTGCCATTGGGCAAGACATGTCACACTCTAGGTTGCCTGGTATCCAGAACACACTTCTCCAATACTTTACGAAGATGTGAGTCTGGTCACCTGTGAATCTCTCGGAGTTCAAATGGGCGTGATTGACAGGCGGATTAGCCAATCAGGGACATGCATGGGCCGTGTGTATAAAGGAAAAAATAAATATCACAAGGGGCTGAAAAACATGGGCGATTTACACAGAATAAATGATAGAAGCACTAAACTCTGCTAATTTGAGGTGAGAAAAGGTTGATTTTGTTTCTAAATGATATGTGACCAATGAGCTCCTTCGTTTCACATGTGTCACTGAAATAAACAAACCCGATTGGACGATTACATTTGACCAGACTTAAGACGTAACAGAGAGAGTTCAGTGTGTATTTGCCAGGCTCTTGGTTCATTATAAGTGTCCTGAACGGAGCAGTGGCCTCTTGCCTACGAAGCTCAGACATGACCTGCACGTTGACAATTGTACAACTTTTCACTTTTGCCCACGTATCAAATTATTCATCCTCCACTAAAAATACTGTCATCGTTCGTCTGCTGCTGTCACAGATGCCCTTTCTCTTCAAGTCCGCTTCGACATACAGTGCAATTATAGCCCCCCGTGTCCTAACAAGGCGCGTCTCCCCTGGGTGCTGTCAGCTCCGGTCTGAGGAGTCTCATTACAAAAACCTCCAACGCCGTCTCTGCTCCAAATATCCACACAAAAAACGTCATGAAGCAGGGAGCTGATGGTGTAACCTCGATGTTGGGCAGTTATCAGATAAATTTAGCTAAAATAATGCTAATAATAATTCTAATAATAATAATAATAATAATAATAATACATCTCCCAATATCTCCATGGAGTTTTTAAAGAAGCATTTGGCTCCAGTCAAATGAAGCTCATCGAGGTTAACAGTTATAGGGGTGAATTACTATATTTTCTATATTTTATTTTTACTTGTACACATGTATACATTTATATAATGATGCCCTTTTTGACAGCAGTCTGTTGCCATGTTTGCTACTTAATTTGAATTTATTATTTTTATTTATTATTTTGTTATAATATAAAGTGATGTGTGAGCTACTGTGTCCAAGTCATTTCCCTTGTGGATCAACAAAGTTTGTCTAAGTCAGGGAGGGCAATTATTTTTTCAGAAAATACTGTGGAAGGCCGGGCCAAAATGCGTAACTCAATTCTGCATAATATTGATTGTATTTTTTTTTAATAAAAAGCAGTAAATAGCATTGCTTTGATGCACTGGTAAGAGTGTATGTTATGACTAAGCAATGAAAAAGTGAGGCTGCCTTACAAAAAAACCCCAAAAAAACAAAAACAAAAAAACAACAACTATAAAATAAAAGCAATTCAGCTTTAGTCCATGCATGAGATAAAATGATAAAATATGTTTATTCTGGTCTAAGTCTAAGTCTAAGAATTTGGAGTCGAGTTCCTTATTTGGAATTCCGGCCGCGAGTATCATAGTAACCAAAGAGCCAATCCGAAGAGAAGCTGTTGAAGCTAACGCCCCTGAACCACTCACACCGCTGAGCAGGAAGCGGGAGCTTAGCAACGCTGTCAATCAAACCTGTTGCTAACACCAGCGGGAGTGACCTTGCCGAAAGGAGGCACCTGATTATTAATGTTCATTTCTTGACTTTGGGACAAAATAGTGAAATAAAAACACCAGGATGATGTAGAGCGGGTTAATACGAACATTTTAGGACCAAAATGAGGAACCTGACAGCAGCAGTTACAGAGAGAGGCGTGATGATTTTTCATTAGAAAGTAAATAGAAAATATTGATTCGTATTGTTTAATGTGATGATACAGTATCGATATTGTGGGCTGCTGTATTGATATATTGCCAAGACTATTTTTTGGTGTATTTTACTACATTTTCTTTTTTTTTTTTTTTACAGAGCTACAGTTTTGTTGCTTGTTCAGAGGAAGGTAACTTGCTCATGCAGCACATTTGACATATTCACTGTTTTAATGATTAAAATGGGTGTGTTTCGTATTCACTTTGCACAAGAAGTGGTTTAACAAAGACTTTTAGTGTGACAGCCATGATTTAGCCCTTATTTTTTATCAAATCAATTTGAAATATATCGAATCGAATCAAAAGTGCACTGTATCGAGATATGTATCGTATCGTGGTCTATGTATCGAGGTAGGTATCGTATCGGCTTCTTAATGATACCCAGCCCTATGGATGAGACGTTGTGTCTTTTTTTAAATTAGAAAAATGTTCAATACACCTTCAAGAGAACCACACAGACAGACCATTTTTGAATTTTTTTTTTTTAGTGAACTTAATGAAGAGAACGTTGACTAATTTTACCTGTGCATTTGTTTTGGTTTTATTATTTTTATTTATTTATTTTTATTTTATTTTTTTTTTTTAATCTTTTTTGTTTTTATTTTTCGTTTGTGTAATTATTAATTTATTTCTTTATTTTTATAATATTATAATTTTTTTCAATACTTCTTATTCTACCACTGTATTGATTAAATTGTTTTGTTTATTTGTAATGTCATCATTTTTATAATACTATAATGATACAATTGTCAATTTGTTCCAACCAGAACCAGAACCAGCAAAAATATTGAAGCCCAAAGGCAGTGTTAACGGGCTTCAAACCATCATGATTTAGTTTGAACGTTTAGTCCCGCCCATTTAGTCCTTCCTGCCAACGCTGTCAATCAAACCTGTTGCTAATGACAACCCTGGAGACTGAAATAAACATGATTGACTGATTAATGCTAATGGACTGTAGCCTGCACCAAATAGCAAAATAACAACACCAGGATCTTGAGCGGGTTAAAAAGGAATATTTTAAAAGTGAATTGTGTTAGGGTTAGTTGATGGAGTTGACCATTTTCTGAACATTTTCTTTAACCTAATGAATTTTTATTTGAACACTGAAGTTTCCAAACAATTAGAGATGAGCGAACTTTTAGAGATTAGAGAACTTTTTAATGCATTCACTGTGTAGCATTAAAGGTGCACTGTGTAACTTTTCTACAGGGGATATGCAGTCTCTTTGTCTCCATGGAGATGTTAATGCTTTGGTTTGAATTGTTTACCGTATGGCATTAAAATAATCTGTTTTGCATTTGTTCAACTTCAGGTGCTATTTATTACTCAAAAAAAAAAAACTTATTATGAATGGGGTCGCCTCTCCACATATCTAAACTGTAATTTGGGTTGCAAGTCTCCATGGAGATTTATAAGTGTATGGCCATACTGTGGAACATTCTAAGCACATCATCAATTACCACTAATTACATAGAGCTTCTAACCTACTGCAACACAACACTATCATTCAGTAGAAGCCTGAAGATCTGTTAAGGTACATTTCTACCGATAAGCTTCAGATTCCTACATAATTTGCTGACAAAGGACTGAATAATCACAGAAATATTAAACATAAACAAGGTGAAAACATTTTAATACAATTTTACCATAGAATTTATCTCTGCCCTCCAGTTTAATTTCAGGAGCTGTTATTGTTTTGAATGGGGCTGGGGGATGGAGGTTCAGACAGAGTTCAGAGCTGTCACACACAGCCACATGGAGCCCACAGAGTCCTTTGGGAGAGGAGACTTTTTGGACAGCAGCTCCAGCTGTGTGCTGAGTTCAAGACTTTTCTGTGGAAAAGTAGAAAGCTTTGAAATGTGGGGCTGTCCTATTTGTTTTGGCCTTAATTTGATGTAGACTTGTGTGTTTTTCAAAAGCTCTGTTTTTCTGTATTTGAGGAAAATATGTCTTGTCCCAGTGCACATATATTATATAAGCAGCTCTTGAGGTGAAAATAAGAGCTGTGTACTGTCTGCATCTAAGTATAAGGTGTTTTATTGGACAGTAATCAGGAAGTGCTGTGTTCTATGAAGTGAGATGGATGGTAACATGTTAGTCAAGCTCAAACCCTGGATTTCCTGCATCATGAAGGCGGCTCACTTTTCACCATAGGCTGTATGAAGAAGTGGACTAAGGGAGTGTGATGTCACCCATAGCGTTCAGCCCCAGTCAAATGAAGCTCACGATGCTAGAGGTTACAGGGGCGAATTTGGAGCCAAGCTCCATATTAGGAATAGGAATTTATTAACGAACAAAATAGTGAAATTAAAACCCCAGGATCACTTAGAGCAGTTAATACGAACATTTTAAGACCAAAATGATGAGGCTCACAGCAGCAGTTACAGAGAGAGGTCACAATATTCCAGTGTAAGTCAGTGGGAGCCAGGGTCAGTAGGAGCCAGAACGCCCCCATGTTTATTTCCTATTTGGAACACACCGGCTAGCACGTTAGCTACGTCCATTAATATACAGTCTATGCTTTCAGCGTGGTTACATCACCATGGTAACAGAGACAGCAGAGCTAACCTGGTCTGGAGCAGGTTAAGAGCCTGAGTTCAGACTCACCCTCAGGCTCAGACTGCACACTGAGTCTGAGTATTCTATGTCATTAAAAATAGTGAGTGGAGTTGTATCGTCCAGTGGAGCCGACCACAGCCTTTTGCCTTCATAAAGCAATAGTTATGGTGTGAATAGTTATGGTCTGGCATGTTTTAAACAGCTGTTTTATGCAACTGGTAGTTTTACATAAAAAGTGCCAAACACAGTTTGTCAGTTTACACAAGTGCACATGTTTGTTCCTCATTGGCCGGAGAGGTCAGTCCAGGATACACATGTGTGTTACTGCAGTGAGATTCGGATCTGCAGGGATCCGGCTCTCACTGAGATCACAGTCAGCGGAAGTGTCCTGTGCTCCAGTGTCTCTGTGTCCTCAGGCTGCCGCTAAACCACAGCATTTAGTCTATGCAACCAGCTCAGTGAGTGAATCGTGGAGGTTCTGAGCTTCCACATGAGGCGTGGTCTGTTCATACTGATGCAGACTTCATATTGTGTCATGCAAATCAGAAATACGACTGAGCGGAAGGGCATCCGGGAGGGAAATTCTAGAAGCAGCACAAACTGTCAGCAAGTTGTGTGTTGATTGGTGGAAGTCAAAATAGAGTTCAAATAAAATAGATTGCAAGATATTTAGTATCAAGTGAACATTAAGTTTGGGTAGTTTCTGTATGCTAACAGAAGGCACTGGGCTGACCTGTATAGACAGGCTAGCCTCTCCGTTCTGCTCTCTGCTGGTGTCTGTGTGTACTCCAGAGAACACTTGGCTCATATTTATACCTCCTCATCCAACTCCCCCAACCCCCGTCCTCACCCCTCTCCTCACCTCCATCCCCACCGCCTCCCACTGCTGTCTGATTCGGTAACCACAGCCCTAGTAGTAGTAGTAGTAGTAGCAGTAGTAGTATATAAAGCCCATGCAAAACTTTATATACAAAACATCCATATATGAAATGAACAAAATTATTAAAATTAAGCAAGTTGTACTTATCTAACACGGTGGTGGCAGTGGTGAACCGAGAATGGTTTCTTGCCCAATATTTTTACTGCTTTTTAAAAAAGTGATTCACCTGGTTTGAGTGTTGAGCCAGCAGCAAGTGACCATGTGGTTATGCCATACTCTATGTGAGACAGAATCATGGAGTGTAAAAACATTGGTGCCACATATAGAGTCATAAAGGATCTTGCCTGTCTAAAATTCACTAAGTTAAAATTACGGTAACAGTTTTTGTGAGGCGCTTAATGTGTTTCTTAAATGTTAATGTCGGGTCCATCATCAGTCCCAGGTATTTAGTAGTAGTATTAGTAGTAGTAGTAACCACGGTGCTGTACTGTCTAAATATGAGATGAGCCACTTAGACGTGCTCCAAACGGGTCGGCGCTGGGTGCTGAGTGAACATAACGTAGATCAGTGGGGGTGGTGGGCAGGGGGCCTTTAAGAACACCAGTGTTAGTTGCAGTGACGTGCGGTGAGTTTGACAGCTGGGGAGGCACTAACGCTTTTAGCGTCAGATTTACAAATGCAAATACCCCCCCCCCCAAAAAAAAAAAAAAAAAAAAATTAAAAATCATCATTTGATAGACAACAACTATATATTATATGCAGCAGTGCAGCAGACTTACTTACACAAGGGCTTTTCTATATTCTTAATTCAAAAGAACAAAAACTTCAATTAAAAAAAAGGAAAAATAAAATATGATTGTTGTTCAGTATTTCAAAACTGGGAACAAGGTATTTTTTGCAATAAATAGACTAATTTATATGCTTTTTAGCAAAGCAGCTCCCGCGCGCTCTGTAGCTGTGCATTTATGCGTAACGTGGACGCGTCATACTTGGATTTTTTGTATCTTGCCTGAAATCTCCAAATCCCTCATGAAAAACACGCTTTTTAAGAAAGTTTGTGAATAAATAAGCATGGATCATGCTGGGAGTCTGCCTGTGTCATCGTGAGCGCACCCTCATCTCTCCTGTGCACTGCAGCAGGTGAAAACAAATCCATGAAGGCACGCGGCTTGCCTCGTTCACGCTGGATACATTATTTCATTGATACGCTGTGGACAAACTGTACAAAATGTAGGTGCTCATCAGCACGGAAAACAGCACGCTCCTTCTCTATTTCTCTTCTCTTCCTCAAGTTGCGTTTTTAGCAATCCGCGGGTCTTGGGTCAACTCGCGCATATCGTGAGCAGGACTTTTAATTTCATTTAGGCTAAATCAAAATAAAGCACATCTCAAAGAAAACTGTTACACTGTTTACAATCCCTCTGCACATTGGTGGACTTTGTCATCAAAGACACAGGTGTCCCAGTGCAATATAAAAAAGAACGAAGAAGATGATGTAGTTGTTTCGGCGCATAGCGGCGGCAGGCCAAGAATCTCTGTGCTCACAAGCGCCCTCTATGTTGAGGCACGAGTACTGTTTGCCTCCCCTGGTGAGCTTTTTACTGAGGTTTTATGATTGATCTGCGAGCCTGAACACATTACAGAAATACATTTCATACATTATAAAGATTCCGGAAAGACAGAGCAAATAATCAGAGAGTTTGAGGGCCATTTATCGGCAATATACAGTGGGTTAGCCAACTTAGCCACTTTGCTCGGGATCGAGCGGCTGGAGACACTGGAGGCTGGTGCCTCACGGCGCACCTTCTCCTTGCATTTGAACGGGACAAACGAAAATTCTGCCATATTCAATTATTGAAACAAGAAAAAAAAACATTTTTTCGACTGGAGAAGGGGTTAATAATAAATACATACAAGCTGATAATTATTATTTTTTGTTTGAATTTATAATAATTCCTTTCTTCTTTTCATGATTGACAAGGGAGGCACTGCCTCCCCTGCCTCCTCTGACCGCACGTCACTGGTTAGTTGGGAGGTGGAGCATTTGGAATTTCTTCTTTTTTTTTTTTTTAAATATATATATTTTTGAGAATGCAAAAAAATTCTGTCCATACAATGCATCAATATTGGCAGTTTAAATTAGATTTGAAGGCGCTGTACCTGATTTTTACTGTTTTAAAAACGTGAAAAACTTAACTATAGAAACAAAACATGACTCCAAGTCTGTTTTTGATGAGGTCACAGCTTTATAACATGACTTAAAGCTCACAAGAGTCAATTTTGTGTAATATAGGACCTTCAAGTCAATTTTACAGTGGATACTTTTTACTTTTACTTCTCCACTACATTTTAGTGCTGGACTGAATACTAAAAAAGTACTTTGAAATTGCTGAGACTTTTTTTTTTTAGCACATTTAATTTCAGTTTCCGTCCCAACTTTGAGCAAACCAAATACACAAAAACAGCAAGAAAAATTCAAAATCAATTGAATTACTTAAAATAAGATGAATTCTTTATCAAAATCACTACATTTCGTCCTTTAATGGTTCTTTAAATCTCTGCAAAATACTTTTACTTTTTACTCTTTAAACAGGTAACTTTTAATACTTGAACTTAAGTATATTTTTTCATGTGATACTTTTACTTTTACTTGAGTAACTTTTTGCTTACCTTATGCATTCAGGGCATTCTAATTACTCACCACGATGAGTTTACAAGTTGTTTTCAGAACTCTCAGAGACCGGAGCGAAGTTTTGCTGTGACGATAAAGCTAACAACAGCTAGCATGCTAACACACACTTCCTGATTAGAAGATGCAGGACCTTTAATATTTGTGTTGAGTCAGGCGCAGTGAGGACCGCCATTTGTTTCTAATTTGTTTCCGATTTTGTCCAATCCTGTTTAGTTTTGTCCAGTGGGATTATTAAAGGATTTGCATTATGCTAATTTGACTTTTCCTGGCATTTAGTTTCGTCTCATTTTTCAAGGTTGTTCGGAAAATATAAAAATAAACTGCCTGTAAAATAAGCGATTTGTGTTATTTTTTATTATTATTATTATTTTTTGGCTTTAAAAGTTTTTCTGATTGGTCGAGGAAGGAGCCAATGACACGTACTGATGCAGTTGGGCCTGGAGAGTAGATTGAGTGAAAAAAAAAAAAAAAAAAAAAAAATTCTCTGAGGTGGTGAAGCTAACTAGAGGCACTGCTCCATCTGAAGCTCTATTACTCAAGTTAGACTTTAATCCGAGCTTTATTTAGAGATGTAGCTTATTATTTTACATTTTGTCAACTGTAAACCATAATATTGGTCTTAGAGGGCGGGGATAGGTGAAAACAGACATTTTCTTAGCATAATAGCCGCAAATGCAGGACAATACACGATTACTCAAAACAAGTTTTAGTTTGCCTATTTATAGTATATTATTTCCTTGCCTAAGTGTAAACATTGAGAAAGACTAAAACTAAAACTAGTATTGAAACTCGATACTAAAGAAGCCACATTCACAAGACAGAAACCTTTCCTGAATGTCTTTAGAATCATCTTGAGCTGTATCAGAACAAGTATAAGAGCACATAGACTAGTATACACCCATGGAGCACTATGGAACCTACAGGACCACTGAGGGAGTACACACATATAAGGACACATGGAAAAAGAAAGTACTATGATTTAAAGGTTGTATAGAGGGTTTTCCAAGGAAAGAGACATACAGCAGCTGTTTGTCCTTTTTCAAATGTTGCACATGCGTGACACCCCCCGTTACTGAATGAATTGCTGTTGCAGTTAAATGTCCAGAAGTCATTTAGCTCCAACGTGTCAGTCTTTAAACCCTTTGTCTGCTTCAGTGCACGCCATCGTTGGAAGGAATCTCCATGAATCACCTTAGTTTGGCTTCACTCATTTTCCCCTTCTCTTCTTCTTTCAGCGACCTCAAAAACTGACTTTCTTTTGCTGCTAACTGGTAGTGGATTATTGTCTGTCATTGCAACAAACTTTGTGCAAACTGCGATGAAGCTACAGCTGGAAAAAGCCGCTAAGAACCGCTGCGTTGGTTGGGTAAACAGCTTCTTGCCTATGTAGAATGTGTGTGAGGCGTATGTAAACCATGTAATCCCAGGGCGCTGGCGAGTCAGTTATGCTGGAAACATAGTACATTTGATTGACAACCTTACAGCCAATAGATAACGAGATAGCCTAATGTTTATCTGACCCCACCACGTCCACAGGTGATGGATTTTCATTCTTCATCATCATAATTACAAGGCTGCTGCTTCTCTATAATGTTGTTTTGACTTTAAGTGACAATTTGAAACAAAAAAAAAATCCTCCATATAACCTTTAATATTGAAAATCACATTCTGTTGTCTTGAGAAAGTGTTTTGTATAATCATTGTGGTATCGGAATCAGTACTGAGTATTAAGTCAATTATAAATATGCATGTTATCATATATAAAAGTCCATCTGCATTTATCTTTTATATTACTCTCCAATGATCCATACACACTATATTAAAACCACTAAATGAAGCCCGCACTCTTTAATATCAAGAGGCATTCGGGGAATTCATGCTTCACGCCATAACAAACACAAGAGCTTGTTGCCGTAGAAACTGCTGGGTTGATTGAAAATGTGTAATTGAAGTCATGTTTCATAGCGTGTCCCGTGATACTGAATTATATGGAAATGTTTACGTCAAGTGATCTGAAGTGTCTAAATATGAACACAACAGTCATATATCTGTAGTAGTAGTAGTAGTAGTAGTAGTAGTAGTAGTAGATGTATGACAAGTAGGAAGGACTTGCATCAGTAGTAGTAGTAGTAGTAGTAGTAGTAGTAGTAGTAGTAGTAGTAGTATTGGGTGTAATAGTAATAGTAACAATCGGAGTAATAGTTGTGTGATATGTAGGAAGGACTTGTATCAGTAGTAGTAGTAGTGCTGTAATAGTAATAGTAATAGCAACAGTAGGAGTAGTAGTTGTAGCAAGTACTTGTATCAGTAGTTATAGGTACAATATGGAGAGTGGGGATGACAGTAATAGTGGTAGCGGAAGTAGTAGCAGCAGTAGTAGTCGCTATTAGTAGTGGTAATAGTAGCTGTTGTATTACAAGAAGGAAGTACTTGCATCAGTTGTTATACGTACAAAAAGGAGTAACAATAATAGTGGTAGTGGAAGTAGTAGCAACAGTCGCAGTAGTAGTAATGGTAGTAATAGTAATAATGACAGTGGGAGGAGTAGTTTTATTACAAAGGAAGTAATTGTAGTTATAGGCACAATAGGGACATAGGAATAGCAGTAATATCGTAACAGAAGTAGTAGTAGTACTAGCAGTAGTGTAAGTAGTAATAGTACAGTAACAGTGCGAGTCGGAAGTTATAGGTAGAACAGGAACAATCGGAATCAGAGTAACAGTAATAGAGGTGACAGTGGCTCACTCGAAAGGTCAGAGGTTGTTTTGTTGTTGTGTCCCGAAGCAAGACACTTTACTCACCTCACTTAATATGGAGTAAATGAATAAGGATGTCTTGTGTAAATCCATTTAGCATTTTTTCTTAAAACTTTTTGGTCTGTGTTTGCTAATGTGTGCATTGTGTTGCCCTGGTAATAGCTGAACATTCCACCAATAGAGATACATGTAGAACACCTCCAGCATGATATCACTGCAAAGTATGAATAAACCCAGGACTAACCTTGGACTAAACCAGGACTAGACCAGGACTGACTCAAGTCTACAGCATTCAGGACTAAACTAGACTCAAACCAGGACCAAACCAGGACCAAACCAGGACCAAATCAGGACCAAACTAGGATCAAACCAGGGCCAAACAAGGACCAAATCAGGACCAAACCAGGACCAAGTCATGACCAATTCAGGACCAAGCCAGGGCCAAACCCAGGCCAAACCAGGAGTAAATAAGGACTAAATCAGGACCAAACTGGGGCCAAACCAGGGCCAAATCAGGACCAAATCGGGACCAAGCCAGGGCCAAGCCAGGGCAAACGTTATCGCCCCCCCATAGCGAATCATCTGTTCTTATTGACTATTATGAAACTGTGATGCTAACCGTATCTGTAGCTATTTTTAGCCTTTCCTCTCCGAGCCTGTCCTCTGAGCATTGTGTGAGAGGCGTGAGGCTAGCTAGTGGGAGTTGCTAATCTAATCGCGTGCCCGTGCCTCTGAGGGCGGGAGATCTGGGTGCGCGATTGGACAATTCATCTTAATCAAGTGACAGCGACATCATCAAGCCGCGCCCCCCGGAGGCAGACACGTTAACACCGCGCGTTACCTGTGTAAAAGCGCTAATCTGTGCTTCATTCATGCTCCCTCTGCGGTGGGGGAAAATCCAGCCTCGGCTTATCTCTCAACACAGCAGATTATGTGAGCGGACGTGCACGGGATCTTATTACTCTGAGGGGATTGGGGAAGCACAGGGAAATCTGCTCGAAATATTCTCACAAATGCAAAAATACAACTCAATTTGGGAGGATTTATGCTGGGAAGGTGGTTTATAAAGTGATTTGAACTGAGTAAAGTTATGATTTAAAATTATATTACTGATATTTCGCGGTGACGTCATGCTGGGGGTGTTCTACATGTATCAATCTAGCTATGGTGGGATGTTCAGCGGTTACCATGGTGATACAATGCATACATTAGCAAGCACAGCCAACAAAAAAGTTGTAAGATTGTCTAAAAATGCAAAATGTATTTAAACCACTAATTTTCAGGAGCCTGTGATCAGTCCGAGCGTTCATGGTGCTGTTTAGGAGTTTGATTTTCAACAAAAAGGTCAGCGTGACTAAGTGAAGCACAAATTAGCTCATCTGCTGTAATTTAATTTAAATCAGCTCTTTCTGGTCAGATTGTGTTAAAACAAAGCTCAGATTAAGTCTAATTTGAGTCACAGTGCTTCAGACAGAGTAGTGGCTTCAGTTAGCATCACGCCCTCAGGAAATGTTGACGACTCAGCAGCTGGTGAAGTTACTATTGTAGCCACAGCTGCCCTGGGACAGACAGATAGAAAAGTGGCTGTCAATCTGCCCCTCTGCCCACGACCAACACTCGCACACACACCGCTTCAATACTAGGCAATGTGGGTGAAGTGTCTTGCCTAAGGACACAATGACAATTTCCACTAGTGCCACTGTGGCACCTGACATTCTCCCGTCAAAGTGCTAACCAGGCCCAGACCTGCTTGTGAGATCTGATGAAACCAAACGTGTATAAGTACTTACAATTGTCAGAAGTGAACTCAGTGATCAGTTTTGGAGTTGTCTGTGTTTGCGGTTGTTTTTTTCATCACTCTCACAAACAGCATCCGTCTCTTGATTGTGGAGTCATCACTGAGCTAATGAGACCTATAATATGAGCAGAATAATCATTAGCATCAACATTGGCATTAGGACACTGGTAATCACTGGGACCAGGATCAGCTTAGGGCTTCAGGCCTCCAGTTTTCTTGCAGTATTGATACTTTGCAATGACATCCTGCTGGGGTGGTTGGGCATGTATGATTAACAAAACTTTACAAAGACGAGTGGATCAGGAGCTGTGTTCTGTCTCCTGATTTCAGAGAGACACATGCTCTGTTGGCTTCAAAAACATGACAGTGTACACGTTAAAAGGGGGGGGAAAAACAAAACAAAACAAAACATAAAGGACTGAGAACACTGAGGACATTTTTATGGACTAATTAGATCAATTTAATCTACTTCCATTGATCAAAATATGGTTAACAAAAAACAAACTTTTTTGTTTTGTTTTTAACACAGATAGACCCTTCATGGATTTACTGTTTTACTGGTTTGTATATCATTGTACTGAGCTATTGCTGCTTGTTTACAGATATTAAATTACTCCAACGAGGAACTACCCCAAATCTAGACTCTACAGCGTTCCAAAAATATG